>KK122513.1:736454-823096 GCA_000611955.2 Stegodyphus mimosarum
GCCATTGCTCTTTAAATCGTTGAGGTTATCCATAAAAAATTCGTATAAGTTTTATAAAATATGGAATAGATAATAAAACAAATTCCAAATTCAGGCTTCCTGATGTGCATATTTGGGTGGAAACATACGTTATTCAAAATTGGATGGCTCTAGGTACCATTGTTTTATCACATTTGGAGAAATATACATTATACATACATTTATGCAGATTCTTCGTTATTTGATTTCTTTAAATATAATACAAGGCAATAACTTTTGGTAGCAACAATTTGAAAAGTGATACAACCGTTTATAGTGATTCAACACAAAATCGCAAAACTGAAAACAATAGTCCTTCAGGGACAAGGCCCCTTTGGATTAATAAATCGAAGCATCTCAGCGGCATCCCTACTGGCAAAGATTAATTTTTTTTTTCCCATATTGGCAGTATGAAGATTTGTTTAAAGAATGTAGTTTTTCTTTGAATTACCAACTCTCAGTGCTATGTCCTTTGGAGTCTTGGTTATTCACTCTTTTCATCACTCCTTCTCTAGCCATGGATTTGATTCTTGTGGGTCTTCATTATTTGCTCTTTTCATCACTTCACACCTGCTCTAGCTGCAAATATGGCTCCTGTGGAGTCTTGATTATTTACTCCTTTCACTTCCACAGAGCTATTTCTTTGAATTTCATTTTGATTCTTTGAATATTGTGTCATAGCATAACTATGTATATTAGATATTACATTTTTTATACAATGTTATTGTAACATTTATATAAAATAATAAAAAAAACTCTTTGACTTCAATGAGCGAATGGTTCTGATGTGATCCCTTAATGGAGTGATTTTGCACATCTGTAATTGATAAATTCATTAAATTTTAAGTTTTCTGCAGGGTGGAACAGTAATTTATTGTTTTGCAAGTTTCTAGTGCAGAGGTGAATTTTAAATGTAGTTTAAAAAAAAAAGAAATGTAAACTTTCTACGTAGTAAATAGGATAGAAAGAGTTCTTATTTACTGTGCATAAAGTTATTCAGGAGTGGTTTTGCACATTGGTAATTGATTCATTAAATTTCAAGTTTTCTGCAGGATGGAACAGTAATTTATTGTTTTGCAAGTTTCTAGTGCAGAGGTGAATTTTAAATCTAGTTTAAAAAAAAAAGAAATGTAAACTTTCTACGTAGTAAATAGGATAGAAAGTTCTTATTTACTGTGCATAAAGTTATTCAGTTTATTATGATTTTTTATAAAATAATTCTATTAACAATTGTGTGTTGTAAATTTTCTTCTATAGGGTTCTGTGCATTATTGGACTAACATTTTTGTGAATCGTTATTATAATTTTACTGGACTAAAAGCTGGAACATTTGAATTGGTATGATTCATTTTTAAATTGTAAATTGTTTGTAAATTGTAGGTTAGTTTTAATTGCATACAAATGTTATAGCCATAAATTGTGAATATTTCAGCGTGAATAAGTTTTTTTTATTCCTAACTACAAAAATTCTACAAAAGACTAGCCTACTGCTTTTTGAAAAACTCATTATTTCAGTAACAGTAATTTTGTTATAATGTATAATGCATTATATTTATTACAGTAGAGGTAATTTATGGGCTTCAGAATGGAAACAAAGATATAGTAATTATCAGAACTGGAAAATAATTAAATATTAATTGTAAAAATAAGACTGATATCAGGGAAAACAATAAATAGCCAATTACAGTGCATGCAGAGAGCTCCTAAAGCATCTATAGACCCACTGAACACTTAATCCCTTCATGATTCCAGGTAATTTATGGGCTTCAGAATGGAAACAAAGATATAGTAATTATCAGAACTGGAAAATAATTAAATATTAATTGTAAAAATAAGACTGATATCAGGGAAAACAATAAATAGCCAATTACGGTGCATGCAGAGAGCTCCTAAAGCATCTATAGACCCACTGAACACTTAATCCCTTCATGATTCCAGGTAATTTATGGGCTTCAGAATGGAAACAAAGATATAGTAATTATCAGAACTGGAAAATAATTAAATATTAATTGTAAAAATAAGACTGATATCAGGGAAAACAATAAATAGCCAATTACGGTGCATGCAGAGAGCTCCTAAAGCATCTATAGACCCACTGAACACTTAATCCCTTCATGATTCCAACCATTGTTATGGCTTGTCATACAAATAACAAAATAGGCTAAACATATCCAAATAGTCCTTATTAATCTGTAGAGTGTAATTGATTATGTAATTCTGTCAAGAATTAGGCAATTGTTTATTTCAATATTTTTCTGTCATACTGGTGGCATGAAAAAACACTTAAAATTTTTAGTAAGATGCCGAAGATAGCAACAATGTGATCAGCTGAGTCATCTCGGTTTTATGAGGGAGGTTTGAGTCAAATATTTGCATGTTATGATTTGCAGCCTTTTTTTAGAATTGCATGAAATATAATTTGATAGATGACTTTCTTTGCGTACATTATTTAACTAAAATTATTATATATATGTAGCTATTAAAAAAAAAAAAAGGAAATTGATTTCACAATCTGGGCTTTATCTAAAGATGAAGAAGAGGCAGGGAAATTACTGCAGGATAAAGGAATTCTTCATTGTGGAATATTTTGTAAAAAATAATCATTAAATGATGTTGTGTTTTGCTAGTTACGATACACTAAAATAATGTTGAAATTTTATATCTTGCCAAGGAAAAATAGGTGCCAGATCTCACTCTTGGTTTGAATGATCATGCCTAAATATATCAACTGTTGGTGCTATGAACTGATCTCAGTGATTTTGTAATATGCATTTAAAAATGAATCACAATACAGTCATCAACTGGAACAATTATATGTGTGAGGCTTGTACGCACACCCTTTTATGTAGACCTGAAGTTAAAATTGGTGGACATAACAGAATAGTAGTAGAGGTTTACGACAGTTTTTTTTTACAAGAAGAAAGAGTAACATTAGATGTGTTCTTCCTCCACACTGGGTTTTTGGAAGCCTATTTAGAGTAACAAAAGAATGTGTTCTGGTAACCATTCTGAGTCACTCAGCTAAAAGTTTATTTGGCACAACTGAAAAAAATGTTGCAGATTCTAGTGCGATTTTTTTTCTGATTGCTGGAAAGCATACAAACCAGAGGATTTAAAAGAAGCAGTAAATGATCTTGTCACAGTTAACTACAGATACAATTTCATAGACCTAAACACTTGATGTCATGCACAAACATTTGAAAAAATGTAGGGCAGTGCAAAATAGAATTTGTAATAAACACCATCATGGCACCTCTTGCCATTACCTTGAATCATACTTATTAAAGTTTATGTGCCAGTGATTACATAACCAATATGAATTTTTTCCCAAGATGTTGCCAGATATCTCTAAATTCATGCCTCCTTTTCAAATTTAAACTGTTTTTTTTTATTTATAATGCATTTGTAATGCAAGTTTATTGTTATTATTTATTTATCATTTATAGTGCAAGTTTATTACTACTGTTATAACTTTTTTTTTTTTTTTTTTTTTTTTTTTGTAATGTGTGTTTGTGTGAGACGTCTGTGTAATTGAAAAGTACCTTTATTTCTCCCATAGACAGTACTGCCTCTTTGTCCTTGAAGGAACATTTTATGTTCTTCGTTTTGCTTCTTCAGGCAGTAGGATTTATCTGTGAGATTCTATGCAATTCTTAAGCAAATAGAGAAAAGTAACTGTGTCAGTTGAAGGGCTAACTCATTAAACACTATTTATATCCACATACATACATCGTATATTTTGTCCACATAAAATTTATGCATCCAAATGAATACAAACTAATTATAGTCTAAAATATAGATAAAAATATAATCTCATATAATCAAATATATTACATGACATTGATAACCATTTGTGATATGGTAATTAAAATGATAATAATAGCAGCCAAAGAACTACAACTTTTTTGGTACTCTGATTATCTGTTCTTCCATTGAAAAGTCATGAAATTGCTGCTGAGTTTGGAGAGCATTTGTGAACTACTTGCTTAAAATTTTTTTTCTCAAACTAATGCACAAAAGGTGACAGCCATTTTCAGAATGGTGGCACACTAAGAATTCCATTCAAGAGCAATTAATAAATAATAAAAACTTACTACCTTTTTCAAAAACTATGTTTTTTCGTTCTCTTTTCCTTCCCATGTACACAATGATCTGTTTCTCCTTAAAAAAACATCAGAGAAATCCAAAAACTCAGCTCCGTAAAACTTCTTCATTGCATAGCAGTTATAAAAAATATCTGCTGCACTCATACCTGGACTACGAAATACATACTGCTTGGTGACACCTTGAATTGACACATAACTATTTTGGCAACACACTGCTTTGCTTCATGAATACTTTCTTGCAACACTTTAGTGGGGGTTCAGATAATCAGAAAGTACCCCCCCTTTTTTTTTCATGTGGTGACTCTCAATCTTTCATAGCGGAGTTGCCCCCAAACGGTCATGCATTCAGACATTGACAGATTGCCTGAATGTCTACGTCCATTTTCTACTTGGTGCTTTTCCCCATCATGTTAGAGTATGTCTAATAAGCTTCAGGAGTTGTTAGATGACATGCTAGTCATTTTTTGAAGCAATTAAAACTAGCTGTCTTATTTGAATGCACCTTCCCTCTCCCTTATTTAGCATCAACATTTTGCTATTAATACTCACAGTTGTAATCCAACCCTAAAGGGAAACTGCATATACTAGATGAAACCCCACAAAGATTCCCAAGAAAGAAGTAATGACTTAACTTAGGTAGGTTATTCTTTACACTGTAGCTTGTAATAAGGAACAGAAATTCATTCCAGCAAAAATTCGCATACATGTGTTTGAAAGGAAAAGATTTTGGCCTCTACCAATGTGAAAGAATTAAATTATTTTATAAATGAACATTGTTTTCTCACTACTGGTGATGTCATTTGAAAGTCTCAGATCTTTTTATAGCATTAATAGGACGAGGAAGGGATTTATTTTTTTTCCAATCATGTTCACAAATTTCAGGAATTATGATATTTTGGCTGCTGAAAATTGGGGAGTATTTAAAGCAATTCACTAGAGAGGTGTCCTTCAAACTAGGGACCCAGCATGGATCATCAACTACTAACCACTCCTTTATGGGCTTAGATATTTTGACAGGTTATCAGGATCAATTTCAAGTCAACATTTTGGTAGCATGTGGCATATGCATTTGGATCATGAACTACCTGGATTGTTTCAGTTTCATATGGGCTTCAGTATTCTTATGATAAGTTGCCAGATAGAGGATTGATAATTATATGTGTGATTTAGCACTTATGGTAAAGTACTAAAACAGCAACTAATACTAAGGTGGTTATTATCACAACCACCTTAGTAAAAGTCACCAAATTTTCAGAATATGTCAAATATGGACAGCCATGTGCATAACCATTCTTTAAGCAACTATGCTCATAACATTATGTCACTCAAGCAGTGTTGCCATTTTTGTATGCATTCTTTTTTGTTATTCAGGTTCCAACAATTTTTGTAAGCAAATCTTGATATTTTTTGCCTTAAACTTGATTTTAAAATATGCACTTTTAGAATTTTCTGGGAATGGAAGAACTGCTCTAAAATTTCTGCAGAAATGCAGTATTTTGCTGCAAAATCTCTAAAAGGGAAAAGCAATAGCTATGAAACTCTACCAAAATGAAAGTAATAAAACTAGCTTGTAAATAGATTTATTTGTTGGTTCTTTGAATAAATATATACTTGGAATGTAATATGTATATGCAATCAAATTTATGTGTGTGATAAATAAATTTTTTAAGTTGAATGAAGACTTATGTCATCATTCTTTTTCATCTGTAAAATATCACTTTTTTGTGCTGAGGTGGTTACATTAATATGTAAATACTGCTGGTTTCATTTCAGCCTGAAAAATTAGGTTTATAGAATTTATTTTTCTAAATACTAGTTGGAAGACATTTTTAGTACGTCTCCTAGATTTCTTAACATTAACAATTTTGCTGTTTTACTGACAGTTTTAAGTTTTCTATAGCTTTACTATCCCAAGCAGAGATTTCAAAAGTTTACAGTATTCCGTGTCTTGATGTACTTCCTCCATAGATGGTGGATGCACAAATGAGCCCAAAACACTTCCTGACAAAGGTAAATAGATCATTGATAAAATATTTTTGTTACTATGAAGACAGATATTCTGAAATGGCCTTTAGATCAAGGTAGCACATTTCTTTTCAGCTGCGAGGATGAGACAAATGTAGCTGCATAACATAAAGGGCTATACATGCTATGTATTGTGATTACAGTACCATTTCTTGACAGATTTTTCAACTATTATTTTGAAACTTTTGTATAACATTCTTACAACTTTCACAATAATCATACTGCCTTTTTGTATTCCTCTACATTTGTTTTTGAGATTTTTAGTTTTGAAATCATTTACTGCTTTGCTAGATGCCCTGTATATGAATTATTTTGGAAATTTTCTCCATTATCTTTATTTTTAATAATTTTTTACCTTCATTTCAAAACCTAAAATAATCTTTTATCTTTTAGGTTTTTTAATAATTAAAACTGATTAAGAGTATCACTATAAATTAAATCTATTATGCTAGTGTTTGTTTTTTCATGCAACTGAATTCTTTTGTGTTTTAGTTATCTGGATCAAGGAAATTCCTTCTTAAAACATCACCAAATTCGAATTATTCAGAAATTCAGTGGCAGCAGGTTAAAAAAGTAAGTTTTGTAATGTTTATTAAAACATTAACACATTTTCAATAATAAAATATAGAGCTAATAATACTGTATTTTATGAGTTTCTTAAATTTGCTAGTACAGTAAACTGATCAAAGTACAATTATTGTATCATTATCACCTTTCTCAATTATTGTCAAAAAATCATATTGCTTATATAGTCATAAACAACATTTATTTATAATGATATATTTATTTTTATATTTCAAATACTTTTTCTCTTTTGCTTAAGACTTCAAATTTTTTCCATTATAAGACAGCACATGCCAAATACTTTTCCTCAGAAAGATATGCTTCAATGTTGCCTTTTGGCCACGGTAAAATTAAATGTATTGTTATCTTTTTTCATTACTGGACAATTGCTAAGGATGTAGCTCAAACTGCAGTGTACCATAACATTGAGCAGGAGTAAAGGCTAAGCAGAATAAAATTTAGTTGCTACTATGTTTGGAAATTAGAATTAAAAACATTTATTGTTCACGAAAATATAGAAGGTTTTAAAACATCAAAAAGTAAAAATATGTTTCTTTTGATGCTATGTATGAGGAACTGGAAAAATGTATATATAATGACAGCACTCATCTTTGAGAAAGTTTTTAGTACTAGATATATTCACTGTGGAGTATGATACAACATTCCATACATCGTGTCATGCTTTTCCACAATATTATCCAGCAGCTGTTGAGGCAATTGATCCCACTCTTCTGTTGGTACATGGATAAGGCTGCTCTTGTTCGCTGAAGAATATTTTTGACCTTTAAGTTGTCTTCCCAGAGCATCCCAAACATTTTCAATGGGGTTTAGACCTGGAGAACATGTTGACCATATGAGATACTGAATATTCTCGTTGTCTAAACAATCTTGAACAACAAGTGGTCAAGGCATATGCACAAAAGGAAATTTATCACTAAAGCACCATGGAAAAGGTGAACATGAGACAAATGAACTTGTAATGTAAATGTATCGTTGGCCAGTCATAGTCTCAGTTACAACCATATGTGGGTGTGTGCAGCCATTTATAATGGCGGTGGTCCATACTATAATACTGCATTTCGTATGTTGGTCAATTTCCTCAATATTTCCTGGATGATAAGCAGTACTTATTTCATCTCAGATCAGGTAGCATCTATAATCTAGTAACAGATTGAACCTGCTCTCATCTAAGAATAGCATACAAGCCCTAGTCTTTTTCAGTCCAATTGCGATGCTGTCTACATCATTGCAAACTGGTGATATGATGCTCTGTGGACAAAGGAATACATATAACAGGAGCTGATATTGTATAATCCTTCTCTCCACAAATGTTTGGCTACAGTATTTCAGGAGATCTGCTGTCCTGTGGCAGCAATAAACTTATTCGCCGCCTGCAAAGTTGTAGTGCACTTTATTTATTTATTTATATATTTATTTATTTTTTTGCTGACAGGGCAATGTACCTGTCTCTTGCGCATGTCGTACTTTAACGTGACATCCCCCATAATGCTGGCTACAGGTTCCAGTTGTTTAAAATGCTTCCTAGAGCCATGAAAAAGTGATGTGTGCAATGTTAAATCATTAGCAACATCTGTTATTTTTTTCCCTTTTCTAATTTTCCTATCTATGCTGCCACATGTAAAATTATCTAAGTGATGTCGGGAAGACACACCAAAATTTTCAAGATTATCAATTAAATCTTATCATTCTGTTTCAATCTCTGTTTACTGAAATTTCTAATCTAAGAGATATATTTCTTATGTTTAGAAACATTTAACTGCAATAAGAATAAACATCATGAAAGTGGATGTTCTTCCTTGAAGTGCCAAGTAGTCTCAAATAGCTGAGAAAATTGTGGCATATGCTGTCCTATGAGGGAAAAAACCAAATTTACTTTAAAATTAAGTTCCATTGAAAACTAAATGAATTTCTATCAAAATTAAGTTCCATTAAAATTAGTTGAATTTCTATTAAAATTAAATTTCTTGAAGAAATTAGAGCTATTGTATGTCATAAAGACACTATTAGGTCAAGCAGTAAGCAAGGAATATTGCTGTGAAGTTTTATGATGTTTGTAAGATACTCTTCATTACAAAAACTAGCTCGCATAGTATTGATTAACAGTAACTATACCATGACTAAGCAGTGAAAAATATGGTACTTAGTTGCCAAAACTGTCTAAACTTAATTGCCCAGTCTACAATGGGTAAACTTCAAATTTGCAAAAAATTTATGATGTGGCCCCTTAACAAGGGAATATGGGAATATCAAAAATAATAAATAAACTATGACAGTGCACCTATGCAAACAGCAATTTTTTACAAAACTACACACTTCTCAGCTTCAGCAGCCATTTTATTTGATGGATATTGTTCCTTGTAATTTCTTTCATTTCTTCGAAGCGAGATGTGGTTTAAAACGGTAAATAATTCAGAATTATAAGATTCCTGTCTATCCTCATATTGTATACAGGGTGGTCATAAAGAAACTTTGCCAACATCTGCACTTCTAGCGTCCGTTCCGGCTAACCGATCAAGATGAGATTGCAAATATAGTTATTCGGAGGTATGCGTTCGAGATTCTGTGAATGGCAACACAGGGGCACTCACGGTTATAGTTACAGAAACTCAAAAATCTCGAATGGCAATGCCAACTTGTTCCAGTCGCGAAATGTTCAGTGCATGTGTAAACCCTAAATAGCGTTGGAATGGTATCAATATGTCCAAAAACTGGCTTGTTATTCATACACAAAAAGAATTCTGAAAACCGGCCAACGAAACACGATCTGGGCGCACGCAGAAAATTTACATATGATGGAGATAAGACACCGATCACTGATGATGACGCATATCGGACAAAAGAATATCTTTATTTAGATCAAACATTTTCCACATGGGTGCCATCACAGGCAAGTACGCATTGCATCGGGAGACAGTGGACAATACCACTGAACGCAGCATGGCATGAGGGATGTTTGCAATCTCATGTGGTATAGAATCCTTTAAATCCAACAAAGTTTGCGGATTTCAGATATTACCAAAACCAGAAATCCATAAGCATCAGATCGGGGGATCGCTGAGGCTATGGAAAAGGATAATGGTGTGAGATGATGCAATCACCAAAATGCTGTTCCAGGACCCTTTAACAAACTTCACTATATATGGAGGTGCACCATCTTGTATCCAAATGATGTCATTGAGTGCATTCTGCCTACGAAATTCCGGTAGTAGTGTTCATCCCATTTTGATGATACAGTTTTATCAATTCACCACGAACTTCCCAGAAAGAGTAATTTCGTCGCCATGTGCGAGTTCCCTAATGACAACTTCGCGTACCCATCTGGCATTTTATCTGCTTCTCATGCTGAATATCTGGCGATCGGAGTTCTGTGATTGTATCTTGCCTCTGTTATATGCAAATTTTCTGCATGCTTCCAGATCGTGTTTCGTTGGCCGGTTTTCAGGACTCTTTTTTGTGTATGCATAACATGTCCGTTTTTGGACATATTGGTACCGTTCCAACACTATTTAGGGTTTTTGCATGCACTGAACATTTGACTCGAAAAAGTTGGCATTGCCATTCGATATTTCGAGTTTCTGTAACTATAACCGTAACCGTGAGCACCTCTGTGTTGCCATTCACAGACTTTCGAACGCATAGCTCCAAATAACTACATTTGGAATCTCATTTTGATCAGTTAACCGGAACGTATGCTAGAAGTGCAGATGTTGGCAACATTTCTTTATGCCCACCCTGTATATATTCAAGTATTTCAAAATAAATTCAGTATAGTGTTGTCTGACCTCTTCTCATATTATATATTCAGTACAAAGTCCAAGAGTCAGAATTGTTTTGACTTCGGTGATTCTGGATTGTAGATTACCAGTTTAAATCCGGTAAGATGATATGTAGACATGGCAACACTGGGGCTTTTTTTTACTGTTTAGGTGAGAGAGAAAAATGTTGTCACTCTACCACTGCTAAAAGGCTGAAAGTATGATCCTAGCAAACATCAGTATAACATCAATTAATGTTTTGTCATTGGCTACAGAGCCACTTCTGCAGCAGGTGTTTGAATGTGGCATGCAGGAATGTCACTTAGTCGGGAGTAAAATTGCATTTACAGCACACTTGTTACACTTTATTGAGGAAGCAAGTGTTTTAATCAACATTCTCCGTACCTAGATTTTTTTTCCATACTTTATTTTTCGTCTGGTAGGCCGGAAGTCTAGATATTAGATTTTTCTGCATATTGTATGTCCATCTGGATTATACACTGATGAGCCAAAACATGACTGTCCCAAAATTTTTAAATCAACTCAGCTGGATGATGTGGAGGCCACGTAATTAAGTGGGAATGGTATTTAACTGCTGCCGGAGAAAGTAAGCAATCATTCTTGCATTTAATTTTGCGAGTAATGGGAAAGGCTGCTGATTAAACAAATTTGATAAAGGGCAGATTGTAATGGCTCGAAGAGTCAGAACAAGTATCTGCAAAACTGTACGCTTGTAGGTTGTTCACGATCTGCCGTTGTTAGTATTTATGCAAAGTGGATAAATGATGGTGAAACCAGCAGTAGACACCAAGGCATTGGATGTTTACGCGTCATCAAGGAAAAAGATGTCAGAGACTATCCCGCTTGGTGCAGCAAAATTGACACCAGGCAGTGGCTCAGCTGACAGCTTAATACAATGCAGGTCCAAGTGCAAGTGTTTCGGAACATGCAGTTCTGTGAACACTATAGGACATGGGACTGCATAGCAGATGTGCCACTCGTGTACCTCTATTTACCAAGCGTCATTGTCAACAATGCCTATAGTGCCCTGGAACATTGAGACTGGACTATGGATAAGTGGAAGACAGTTGTCTGGTCAGATGAATTACGATTTCTCATTCATGACGTCGATGGTTGTGTCAAGGTATGTCGTCTTCCAGGTGAACTGTTGTTCTGCCTCTGTACACAGGCTAGTGGTGGCGATATTATGCTTTGGGGGACATATTCTGGGCAGCTCTGGAACCTTTGGTAGAACAGACTATGAAAACTGCAGACTTTCTGAATATCACTGCAGATCAGTTGCACCCTTATATGGCATCTGTCTTCCCAACTGAAAATGGAGTCTTCAAACAGGGCCCCATGCACAAGGTTCGAACTGTGTTGAAGTGGTTTGAGAAGCATAAGGATGAATTCCAATTAATGTCCTGGCCATCTAACTTGCCGGATCTTAACCCAGTAGAGCACATTTGGGTGTTACTGAGTAGGTGGTTATAATGCTTTGCCTTTCTTTATATATATATACTATATACACAAAAGTCTTTATTTGGCTTTTATTTTTACAACAATTGGCTCTAGACATACACTTTCAATTACAGAAATGCTTTAAATGATGAAAAGATTCATTTTTTCACATTTTTAAATATTAAAAAGATTAATTTTATGTAGAATATAAAATCTGCCTTTTTAAATATTCCTTCAGCCCCTATGCTTATATCTAGGAAAATTATATACTTGTTATAAAAAATCAAACACAAAACATTTTATACCTTTATGATGAAAATTGACCGAAATATTTGGTATTAAATTCAGGAATCATATTCAAGGACCATATACCAATTGAAGAGTGTATTGTTTGCAATTGTATGTGACTAAAAATCAAATATCATTCAAAATGTTTCTCATGTTTAAGAGATTATGTGATGAACATTTCTATGCAAATTATTATAAAAAATACTGATCAGTATGAAGTTTTTTTAAAATGGATATGTTATAGAATTTGTGTTCTAGAAAACACTGGCAGGCTTATGTAGGGTTATATAGCCAACTCATAATTTCACTTTCGTGGATTAAGAATGGAAAATATTTGTACTTGAAATTTTTAAGATTACCAGATTATAATTCTAAAGTCATAAAATTTCATGAGAATATTGATAACATATTTTTAAACTTTAAGAACTTATAAATTACTTGTGTGAAAAATCTTTTGGTATACTAATGTTGCAAAATTATAAATAAAGAAAAAAGTAAATCAGAAAAGATTTTCATTGACTCACATTTAAGTGTGAAAACTCAACCTCAAATTATTCTAATTTATTTATTAACTAACCCCTCGATGTAAATTTAAAATGATGCTAAATATTTCAAATTTTGAAACAATACCTCAGTTAATTTTTATTATATGGTAATTAAATTTTTTTGTATTTAATTTTTTATAACATGTACAAATTTTTGCTAATCATAAATTTAAGGACCAGATGAATTTGTAAAAAGTTTGATTCTTTATTTTATACAAAATTAAACATTTTTGTAATTGGAAGTATATAGTCGACCAAGGTTGGAATAATAAAGGCAGGATAAGCACTTTTGTGAATATGCCATGTGTGTCTTTTGGGTAGTAAAGTAAGCTGTTTTTCTGATTTACTTGAAATGTTAGTTTACTTATACTGAAATTTAATGAAGTGATTTATAAATGAACATTTTATACTTATTTCTTCCTTTTTTTAGGGGGGGGAGAGGGGGCACAGACTCCTCCTTTTTTTTAATAATGGAGTAATTTTCAATACTTTTAACTGTACTCTTTTTAGTTGAAAATGTCAAGTAAACTTAAAAGGATAATTTCTGTTCCTGGTGTTCAAGCTCCGTATAACTCTGAGATGACCGTCATGTCAAAACTCATTTCATATCAGGTAATTAACTATATACTTTTTGCAATCATTAGAAAATTTTTTGGATTTAAAATTTCTTAACTTTCCATGCATCATTTTTCATGTCTACAATAAAGCTGTCTATATTATCATATATAAAATTTAGAATTGTAGAAAACATATTAGGAAATCTTTTATATGAAATAAATTTTAATTATAAAAGTCATATTGTAAAATGTATCACTTAAATCTGATTGTTATGGATTTACTTAGTGTAAAATTTCATTAAATATTTTCTCTCTTTATCACAGTGATACTGAGCTTCAGTCAGTGGAACCACAGAGTTTTTGCAAAATTTTTTCAATTCCTTAACTCTTTTATAAAATTAATTTTTATACTATATATTGTATACTACACTTTTATTTAAAATTAACCACATCACTGTTTTCCCCGAGAGAGACATGTCAATTTAATAAGTGTCTTAGTCATCAGTAATGAGACATATGCATGAGGGTTAAATGCGTGTGCATCATTAACCCCCCCCCCAAGAGACACTCTAGGCTTAGTGTTTTTGAACCCCTCCAGAATGCAGTGAAATTGAAAAGAAGTGATTGATAGCTTAATAGGTCATGCTGTGCCCACAGCTAAGTTAAAACAGGTTTATACAAAAGAACGTTCATCTAAAAGACAGGAAATAGGAATGAATTTCTAGTTCTCTTTTGATTGGCATTGCAATGGAACTACTGCTGATTTGAAAGCATACCTTTAGGGGATTTGTTAATTTTCAAATATGATACTAGGGAATGCAAAATAATTTCTTCTCCTGGGTGTGGAGACGACATTCGAGTAGGCAGTGGGTATGCAACTGTTACAAGTAGGGTAGTGCGACCATAGGTCTTGACAGCTGGTGAAAGAGGGGGGAAAAACATTTCAAAGGCCAATTTAGCATGCAAAAGAATTATTTAGCATAAATTACCATGTTTTTCTGCTTATTAAGCTCAAAATATGGAATTTTAAACTTTCTGTCATTTGTGAAAGTCAAATTTATGAAAATTGAAAAATAGGAAAAAAAATTATTGCTCCTCTCTTGCAACAAATCTTTCTTGAATATAGTGTATTATCTCCTCTGACAGAAAGATGAACCTCACATCTTTATTTCATGCACTTTACTAAAACTCTTGATCAAGTCTCATGAATTGCAGGTGAGTCTTCTAAAAGTGCATGTTCAGATCCTGAAGGGTCAGGATTTGGCATGGTGCAATTTAGCAGCCTAATGCATCTCTAATGTGCTGAACCAGTTTTGAGTCTGGTGAATAATTTGGAATTTTCATTCAAATGTTATCTTCCATTTACATGTATTCTTGGAGATACTTGATGCAGGTGAACATTTTCATCCATTAGCAAAACATTTAGACCAACAGCAAAACTAAACAGCCCTATGTTGTTGACAGGTTACGGAACCTTTATCAAAGATATACAGTTTGCTGCCATTTTTTATGATTCCATGACAAACCATGCTATCATTTCTTTGGAAATGAGATGTCTTTTATGAATGAGAGAAGTTGCATGTTTTCCACTTTTTAGATTAAAAGACATCTAGAATCTCTTTCTGCTATATGTGGACTCTTTAAAGTAACAGTACACAGTCACAATCCCTTTGGTTTCATTGAAAATGATGACAATACTGTTTTGAATGGACCTCTTTGGAGATGAATGTGACATAAAGCATTTGCTTTCTAGCATAAAATTCAAGCTCGTAAAGCCTTCATACAGCAGTACAGCAATTGATTTGAGTTCTGTCGCGGCATGAAGGTCTAAAACCAACTCTGTTATCACAACTCATGGTTTCTTCAAGCTGAGAATAACATAAAATGGTCTTCAGATGTGATTCTTCCTCATGATGACTGCTCTTGAACAGGCTCTGTGTTAACTAATTCACTGCTTAAAAAAGCAGTTCTGAAATTCTTGAAATGACATTTTGAGGTATATTCAGATCTTGTGTAACCTCCATTTATTTGCCTCATCTCGGGTATATCAATTTTTTTTTTGTCATTGCTTAAATGATGTTTCTGAATCCTAACTAATAAATACTGACCACTCTCTGACATCACATTAATTTGAACAACTCTACATACCTGATTTTTAACATGCGTCCATTGTGCAATACATTTTCAGTCATCTAACTTGCATATTGCATGTACTATACCAGACAATTTCAACCCTTTCACCATTGCTAGAAGCACCATTTCCCACCCCTCCTTTCCCAAACTCCAAAAATAAATATATACATTTACCTAGATTTAGATGGTTTTTTAACGTGTTTTATAAATTAAGCAACAAAAACTGTTTTAAGTTGTTTGTAAATACCAAAATGTGAATTAAAGTAATTTTTTATATGCATAAATTGAAACTAAATAGTATCAATCTTAATTAAAGTCTGACCTACTGGAACTATGAAATTCTGCTTAGGGAGGGGACCCTGCTAGTTAAAAATTTCTGTACTAAACTATATGCAGAAGTGCACTCAGTTGCAACTAATTCACATAAATAATTACATCATTATAGATTGTCTGAAAACCTTAATCAGCAAACATATTTTTACTTACCTGTATGAAGTAAAGGCAAAGGACAAAAAGAAGTGAAAATCCATTTAATTAATATTAAATGAAAGAAATAATATGATTATGTAAAACTGCAGCTTTTCTTCGAGGAGCAGATCTAAATTATACATCATGTACTATTTTTTATTAATATATTTGCGAATGGTTTTAAAAAAAATTAAAACCGATAATTACGAGTAAAAATTAACATTGAAATTCACGGCAGACCAAATCTGCCACAAAGCAACCAGGGGAAAAAATTGTTTAATTTCAAAGCAAAACTACGAAATGTAGTACGAATAAACAAAATTAGTGATACAGAGCATTTAAAAATACCAGTGATAGTTTAATGGAGGGAAAAAAAAATTATATAAAAAAAGTTTGTTTCACCTTATATGAAATTAGCCCCCCCCCACCCCTCAAAAGAAAGATTTAAAAGCAATTATTTATTGCTTGATATGAGATTAGAAATTGTAAAAAGAAAGCAATGGTTTAATATCAAACATTCGTTTTTGTATATTATCAACATAACTTTTAATGTTAGGAATTGGGTACTGAATCTAGTGAGAGTGAGTGGCATTTTGTTTTGTTATTGTTGCATTAAAATTGTGGCTGTGACAGTAAAATACAACCAAGCTTTATGCTTTTCTTAAAACTTGTAAGTAAGAGTCTTTTAAGAATCTATTTATATATGAAATGACTTATTGGTCATATTAACGTAAATGACTTACAAGTGAAATATATTTCTATATGATTTTGTGCATGTTAATCAACATTTATGATGCAATATTAATTTTGCTTATGTCAGTGAAATAATTGAAATTATTTTTCGTGCATGTATAACATGATGATAACATGATAATAAATATGAAAAATTCTAAAAATATTAATATTCACTGTAAATAAGAAAGACTCTAAATGAGTAATTAAACAGAATTATTCATTTGCATGTAAAAAAATAATTGACACGTAAAAAACGTTTGCAGCTGAAAAGTTAAGGTGGAATTAACCATTAAGCAATGTAAGTATGTGCTTAGGGCATCAAAGAAAGGGGTCATCATAAAAAGGTCCTTAGGTGAAAGATCAGTAAAAGGGGTGCCAAAAAATTTCCCATAGCCGGTTTTACCATGGAATGCATTGTACAGCTAAACTGAAAAGGACAGAGGGAAGGAATGAACAAATATTTGATGTAAACATAAGTGGAAGACCAAAATCTTTTAAGTACTTAGGACCTCTCGAAGTCGGCCCAGAGAAAAATATTAAAACCTATAAAGAGCAACAGTATGTCCTCATTGGCAGATCACTGAAAGCCTTTGATGCTGTGCTGTTTGTATGTTGCTATACCAGCAAGGAAAGCATCATTCAAAAAAGAACTTTTGATATAAAATGTGATGCATAAAAAATAATTAGGGCTCAATAATATATACTGACAACTAATTGCTAAATGAATTCATAATTTTTTTTTACTTTTTAAGTTTAATTTCAATATATAATAAAAATTTAAGCAAATTAATGCTGTTCTAAAAGTAATTAAAATCCTTTAAAACCAAGCACTAAAGCAGCTTCAGATTCAACCATCGCAGGAAGATGATAAAATTGTATAAAGAAACCTATTGCATTTTAAAATTATGATGATCCCTTACTACTTTTGAAAATTAATAATATGTTATAAATTTTAATATGATTGGTATGTCCACTTTTAATAAATAATAAAAAAATTTCAAAAATAGTAAGGGATCATCTTTAATTTTGATTCATAATATTAAAATGCAATAAGTTTCTCTATTCAATTTTAGCATCTTCCTGAGATGGTTTAATCTACCTCTACTAAATCATTAAATTAATTTAAGTTTAATAAATTATTATAAGAAACTTGAAAAAAATTATTAAAAAGATTATTTCATTTTCATGTTTATTAAAAACATCCCATTGTGGGAAAAGTTGTTCAAGGTATAAATGTTGCCTATGTTATTTGGGAGTGACAAGTAAAATTATATTATTAGATTAAATATTGAAGCTGTAAAAAATTTTTTTCTCAAAAGGGTAAATGGAAATAGGTAATAAGAGTTTGAAAAGAATGGGAGATACAAATAAATATTGTTAATCATGCTCTGCTTCAAACAGAAAGAACTTTTCAAAGGGTAGATATTTAAAACATTAAACCTGGATGATTAATAAGTGTCGAACATATGTTTCATTCTTTCATTGTTTTGCATGTTTTGTTCCATCAAAGAAGTTTTTCATTCTTATTAGAATAACATAATTCCGATTTAACTTCCACTTAACATTGGCAATAATAATACCCTAAGCCAGCGGTTCTCAGCCATTTGACTAATGTGTACCATCTAAACAAATACTAAAAAACTTTAGAACCACTACTATATTTTACAATGATTATTTTTTAGTTTCTCAACAGAAATATTGAAAAAAATATTTTGCCTATTGGCTATTTTACTGAATATGCACTCATAAAAAATGTTAGATTAAAAATTGGTTATCATTTTAATTATCAAAATTTAAGTTATAATACTTTAATTCTAAAAATTTAGTGTGAAATTTTGGCTTGTTTAAGACAGATCAGTTTCATGTCTGGTCTTATGTCATTTAGTTTTAACCGTAAATTAGGATCCACTTTGAATTTTGTTCTGTATTTATTTTTCAAATATAACATGGAAGAAATCATTGTTCACTCAAATAGGTTGTGCAGAAAGGCAATAGAAATTTAATAGCTTTATTTGAAATCCCTTTAAATTCTTTTTTTTTGGCTCAGACAAAAGTTAACAAATATATATAATTTTTAAAATCTTCAGTTAGAGTTCGATCACAGGAAATTTCTATCAATTGTTCTTTTTCTTCATAAGATAAAATTTCATGTACATTTGAACAAAAAGGATCTGTAATCTAATTTTCTTTTTCATAACCCTCAGGAAAATATGTGTTGAAATTATTTATGAATGAAAAACAACAATTTTTACAGACGCTAATTCATCTTTTATTTTCAAATCATTTTCGATTAGAAACCTTTATAAGAATGATAAAAAGCTTAAAATATTATTCTTTGATTTTTAGCTCAATTTTTTTTATCATTGCATTTATTTTATCTCTAATGGTAAACAAATTAACAGTTTGACGTTTTAATCCTAAATTTAATTCATTAATTTTCCAAAAATATCAGCGAAATATATGTTAAACATGCCAACCATTATTTACTAAATAAGCTATTGTGTAATTTAAATTTTGAATCATGGAGGAAAATTTGAATTTCTGATCAAAGTTCAAAAAGACAGTTTAAAACTCTTCCTCTGGATAACTACCTTACTTCGGAATGTAAAAAAGTGTTTCATGTTCACTGCCCATCTCTTGGCATAAAATCATAAATATTCTTGAATTTAAAGCTTTTAATAAAATTAACAATTTTCGCAGCTTGATTCAAAACGATTTGCAGTTTTTCGGGGATTGTTTTGCCTATTAAAGCTTTACAATGAATAAAGCTCTGAGTAAATTTAGTGCGACCGACTTTATTTGAACAATAACATTGGAATATTTTCCTGTTAAAGCTTGAGCTCTGTCAATACATATGACAATGCACTTATTCCAAGGAATATCATTCTCAGACATAAAATTGTCAATTACTGTGAAAATTTCATGTGCAACTGCTCTGTCATGAAGAGATTCACAAAATAAATACTTTCCGGCAATTCATTTATATACTTCAAAATGTATGTAAACTAATAATTGAACAAAGTTCGTTATATCAGTACTTTTGTCCAGCTGCTTTTTATTTTTGAGTAAGTGTGTCTTTTATAGAATTTGCCATTTCATGAATTCGTTGACTTACTGTTATACTTATTTGTTAAGGCAGTGAGATCAAGTTTATTAGCTGTTAAAATGATAATAAAAATGAATAATGTTAAAATGATATCTTTAGCTGCTGGTATTATAAGGTTTTCTCCAGTAGTATGAGTCTGCCCAGTCTTGGAAATTATTTGGCTTACTATGTAACTAGTTTCAAAAGCTTTTTCAGTTGAAGTAACAAAACCTTTCATTACTTGTTCACTATTTTTGAACTCTGGTAATTTCCTCTTAAATATTCTTCAGATTTATCCTTTGGCATGCTTAGATTCAAAATGTAATTTAAGAAAAAATGGTTTTATACTTTCATTGGACAATAGTTCATTACAAAAAATGCATTGAGGTTGAGGGTCCATTTCATCTCCATTCCAAGTAAACCCAAACGATAAATAACTTTCATTATATTTTCTCTAAGCAATTTTTCTTTTCTTTTCAATATTCTTAGTGCTAATAGATTGTCCTGAATCCATCACCTGTGAATTGGCATTTTTCCACTTAGTCAATCCTAGCCATTTTTCCATTTTGAAAATCTAGGTTTGTTTTATTATTTTTCACAAATTTTTAAATGCACAATATATTATGAGTTCTTCAAAAACAAGCGACAACATTCTCAAATCGCGTAGAAAAGTAAGACAAGTGTGTAGGCAAGTTAATAAATCAATCAAATCTAAGAATTAATGAGATTTTAATGAGAGGCAAGTATTTTTTTATAAGAATTAAATTTATTTCCTTTAAATACAACATTAATTTCTATTACTCCTTTTAGAAACATCATTAATGACAAATTTTTTTATATCTATGGTTAAAAGAATATTTGTGAAAATAAAATTAGATTTTTTTGCTAACATGAGCGACTATTGACCTTGAACAAAGCTCAGATCCCATAAATTTATGAGTGTTAGAGAAAAAATTTAAATAAGATGTTGGGGTATTTAATTTTTTAATTTAATAGTTAAAAAGACTTTGTTTCTTTGCCTAACACCTATTTTTCTCTTGCGTACCACCAGTTTAGAATTGCTGCCATAAGCATTTGTTCCTAGAATAGAATAATCTTTTTAATAAAAAATTGTTTTAAAAATTTCTCATAACAATTTCTTAAAAATTCAATCCTTTGCCGCTCAGGCACAGGAATGAATTATTTTTCTATTTTTTATTTATTCTTAACCTTATGTATATATATATATGTAATAATTGTACCTTTGGCAGAAGATGTAAACAATTCACGTTCAGTCATAGCCGAAAAATTTGCTGTGTATATGTCTGGACATTATGGTGTAATGGATGATCGGGTGGAATTTTAGAAGCAGGACTAGCTTGATAGTTAGACATCATTTATTCTTGAATGATGAATTTCTTAATACATAACTGTAGAAGACTTGGGATGCTAAACGTGACCCATAATTTTAAATATGCAATTACATTCTAATTAACGGCAAATAGCTAGCAGAGGCTAAACGACAAGCTGTCAGCATGCAGGCAAAGAGGCGAAAGAGAACGCAGTAGCTCAAAGGAAAACAGGAGGAAGTAATGGTTTTAGTTCAACTTAGAGAAAGTTTTGGTTTATAATTATTTGATGGATAGGAGGTATCTGCATTAAAACATTTCATAATTTTCGAATGATCTCGAATTTGGGAGAAAGGATGAATTTAGGGAGAGAGCACTAAATTTAGAATGTTAATTTTGAGGTCACCAATTATTTTTTAAAGCAGCTATTATATTTTATTATGAAATCTGAACCCCAAATCATGTACATTAAAGTGTCAGGTGATCTGAAATGGAATTCATATAAAAAGCTTAATTATTCGTCTTGACATTACATTACAACTCCCTCCGCTTCTCTTCGCCTGTCTCTTCTGCTGTTTTTCGCTGTGTCGCTAGCTACACAAAGTTTACTTTCCTCAACTTGTCCATTGTTTAAGAAGTAAGCTGAAAAAAATTGGGAGGCGCATAGCACACCCACAATGATAATGTGCATTGTTACTGAAATAAAATTATTTGTGGAATTTACTATTATGTGTGATCTTCGAGTGTCATCTTGCTAACTATACAGCAAAGTCTTCAAGCTATAATGCAGTCCTCTACACTATCAATCCATTGCAACTCTCACCAAGCCATCTTATTTCAATAATGTCAGTCTTAATGCTGTCTTATCACAATAATAATGCAGTTTTACTACATTAATGGAGTAGTTTTATTACATATGTATTATTTTATTACATACATATTTTTTTACACATGCATGTATATATATATATACACAGAACATACTTATGAGTGTATATGTATACTCATAGGTACATATATGTAATTTGTTTTTAAATTTTATTTTAGGGAACTATTACTGATGTGAAAGTGCCAGGTTTTGGAATCTATGAACTGGATAATAAAATAAAACTCTATGCTACCTTAAATGCAGTTCGCTCTTCTTTAAACCCTCTTAGTGTAGGATCTCAAGTGCTTGTTTCAAATATTCATCTGCTTTCCATATCCAAGGTTTGTTTATAAGTTTCATTTTATTTTAAGCTCTGCTTATTCAGTTTGAATTTTTGTTAACACGTATACTTGTGATAAATAAGTAAGTACAGTTAAATTTCCCTAACATAGCAGAGTTATGTCATCTGTTGATGCAGTTGTCATAAAAAACATTAAATTTTGTCCCTCCCTTTTTTTTCTGCCTGGCTTTTGTAAACTTTTCTAATTTAATTAATCAGATAATAGTTTAATTTTAAAAATGAGCAAATCATTGGATATTGGTGTTATAATACGAGTTTAGAAAAAACTAGAACTTAATTTTTTTAAAAAAAAATAATTTTAGGAAATATAGTTTTAAAATACAGAAATATAGAATATATGTAAATCAAGAGGGACAGCTGCAAAAACTTATATTTGAAATTCTGTTTATGAACCACCATTACATTTACTGTTTAATAAAATAATCATATACAGAAATTTGTCTTAATGATTTTATTATTATTGATTTTGATATTCTGTTCCTTTCCTGAAACAGTTTAAATTTCATGTCACAATCAACCATCTGATAAGTTTTATTTCCTATGTTTTGCTTAAACTTGCTTACTACAATTTAATGTATTAGTAATGAGGTGTAACTTCATTTAAGTGAATAGCTGAAATTTCTTTATTTCTTTCTCCAGCAGACTTTTGCCCTCTTTTTGAAAATTGATATGCATTTCAAAAATTTCTTTGTGATGTAAAAAATATCCTTTTGAAATGTCCATATCATTTTCATTTGAACTCTTCATTTAAAGTGAGTGTTGATGTTAATTAAATCTAATTATTATCCTGATTCTGTGTTTTATTTAAATTAAAATTTTTTCACTGTACTTTCAACATCAGCCAAGTTACATTTAGTACCTGTTTGCTTAAACGACTTCTTTACTGTATTCTCATAAATGCTTCTATCACTTATTCAGTTATATCTACTTCAGAAATCTTCCAAATCAGCTGTTTTTCATTTTCTATTGAATTGGTAAGTACAGTAGGTGTCACTTAATGTGATCATCATTGCCCAAGACTATTTTGGCATTATGTCATGAGAAAAAATATTCTTCAAAATGGTAGTAGGGTTTAATTAATTTAATAAAAAATATCAAGAAACATATAAAGAGGTATTTTCACAGTATTTTAATTAGGAAAATGCAAAAGTTCATTTATGAACTATTCATAACATTTCTGGAAATTAAGTGAGTGATGCTGTGTCCTAATCTTAATATTTGGGAGGCATCCCTCATAGGAAGACAACATTGTAGTGCAAAATTTTAAAGCAAAAAAGCAATATTTTTGTTTGTCTTAAATGTTTTAAGGATTTTTTTTAAGGAAAAAGAAAAATTGTATATAATTTTTTTCAGTCTTTAGAAGAAAGACTTGTGTCTCATCGCCTTCAAAATTAACATATTTAATTCTAATTTTACATCATACTAAGGCTGTTTTTTTTTCCCATAATTTTAAATGGTTGACTGAAATCCAAATCAAGCTGTTTTGTTACTTAACTCCTCACTTGATGGCCTTTCTCTGTCACTAGGCAATTTTTATAACCTATGGGATCTTTCTTGTGAATTCCATTTTTCATTTAGTAAATTTTTCATTGAGCTTAATCTAGTTTTATCATTAGTTTATCTAGTTTCTTGAGCTTTAATCTTTCTATCATTAGTTTCTTGAGCTTAATCTTTAATAGTTTGATCATATTTACCAAATTGTTGCCCACAATACACCGTGTATATTCCATGTTTTCAGATACAGATAAGCAGGACTTTAACAGATCAATATTAATAACATTAACTGCAATCCCATTAAGTGGTGTCTTCTGTATTTTCAAAATAATAATTATATGAAGCTGATATTTAAGGCTGAGATTTGTTTGTTCAGAAACCCAAAGACTGAGATTTATTGTATTAACAGGGAATGCTATAACTGATAAATAATGTATGAAACCAATTTTAAAGATTAATTTCTGACTTGCAAATCATTCGTCCATGTTTTTTTTTTTTTTTAGTTTCGGCAGTTTTTTTTTATTTGTAGCAACCATTAATTTTTTTTTCATGTCAGTTGATTTTAAATACTTTTTACAAGAATAATCTCACCATAAAAATCCTCATTAAACTCATATTATTTACGAAATCATTAAATTTGTATTGAAAATGATGAATGATCTTCTTTTAAATCAAATTTAAAACTTCCTGTATGATTTTATTGCACTGTTTAAAATTTTAATTTCAATTAGAATTGAAATAATATCTACAGGGGTGATTCACTCCAGTGTGAGAAACTTTGTGGTAGAGGATGTTGAATGGGAGGTTGTCTGAACAACAATCCTGCTGGAAGTCAACATTTGCGGACCGGTTCCCAAGGCAGTAGGATGACTAATTATGACCAATGTTGAACTGGCTGACATGTACCTTGCATATGGGCATGCCGACAGTAAAGGACAAGCTGCTCTGTGCTTGTACCAGGAATGTTTCCCACACAAGCATGCTTCTCATCATATATGATCTTAGTATGTGTGCACAGAAGGTTATATGACACTAGTTGTTTCATGAGAGCTGTCATGAATTGAGAACAAATGATGAAAAAGCTAGAATATCAGGATAATGTCCTACTTCTGGTAGAAGACGATTTGAGTACGAGTACTCAAGTGATAGACGGGTTTATCCCAACCCATTGTGTAGAGAATGTTTGCAAACCAAATACATCCATCTGGAACACAACCAATCATCAAGGCCTGCAGATCCACTCTAGAGGAATTTTTCTACTAATATCCAGAGTGTGACAAATAGTGCATTTGCAACATCCATGTTTTTCATGGATAAGGCAGTTTCCACAAGAGAGGGTGTTCAGTCAACATAATGCCCATTTTTGCCCTTTTGAAAACCTCCATGGCTGATTGGCATTTCTTTGTGAATGTTTTAACAGGCATTGTTAGAGACCACCTGCTTGGACCTTACCTTCTGTTCCCTCATCTGGACAACATGGCACACTTGATCTTCCTGCTACTAGTCTTGCCCAAATTTATCGAAGAAGTTCATGTTCCTCAGTTATTGCACCACTCAACCCATTGTGTAGAGAATGTCTGCAAACTAAATACATCCATCTGGAATGCAACCAGCATGGCAGGACAGTGGTTCCAGCATGGCAGGGCTCTCTCACATTTCACCAGTGATGTTATATTTACCAATGACTATATTAATATTTCCACAACATTGCATAGTTTTCAACGATCCAGTTCATTAGCCTGCTAGATCACTGGACTTATAATTTCTGGTCTTCTTCTCCTGGGGTCACATGAAGACATTAGTGTATGAGATTCCCATTGATTCAGTTGAAAACCTTGTCATTCGCATCTCTTTAGCTCCCAGGGACATTCGAAACACACCAGGGATCTTCTGGAAAGTTACGAATTCCATGCAGCATTGCTGTGAAGCCTGAAAAACTGCTGGTTGGAATTTCAAACACCTGTAAAATTTGTGCACACCACCAATGTAAAATGTGTAATTAAAATGATTTCTTTTACATTAAAATGTCGCTGTTCTTTTTCTTTGTTTCTTTTAATTGTAGCTTGTATAGAAGGCATTTCAGGCTCTGCTATGCTATGTGATTTTGAATCGTCTTTGTACCCCTACACCTTCTGCAAGTTTGTCACGCTAGTAATGAATCACCTCATATATGGGTAGTTTCGTAGTTACCAGAGCATCTAATTGCATTCTATTAATTCATTTCGGTAAATACTATTTTTATTTATTTATTAATTCTTCCTTTAAATGCTGGCCCATTGCTTTTATTGTATATCTCTCTATATAAAACTGATGCCGAAAACTACCTAATTTCTTTCTTAGATATATGTTTTAGAAGTAAAATGTAATCATTTCTTATAGATTCCATAATTTTTTGTAATATCATTAAATGTTTCTAGTTTCCTTCTTAGCATGTTGTTTTTATTGTGTGAAAAATTATTTTAATTTTTGCTGTAATATCTAGGATGAAAAGATACTTGTATGCTGTGGGCTTTCATCCATCAAGGAAATGAATTTTCAAGACTTTTCAGTAATTTTCATTTTCTTCTACCTTAACATTAGAATTTTAGAAAGTTCTGTATTGAAAGTTTACATTGTACTTACGTATTAGTGAAACCACTTTGAAAGAAGTTGTAAAATTCTCTAGAAACCATGTGCAAAGCAGTTCTTCAGGCAACCATGTACAAGTAACACAAACAACGTCATCATTTTTTAATACATTCTTTTTGTCGCATTCCAAGTGCCAATAGTTTATGTGAATAAATTATGATATTTGTCTTGAATTCAGTTTTAAAATATGCACTTGTGAGATTTGTCTGCAGTGGAAGAAATTGTGGTAAAATTTTTGTGGACTTACAGTATTCTGTTGCAAAATTGCTTTGAATCTTTTCTTAAAGTAATTTCTACCATGTTTCCATTGAAACATAAAAAATAAAATCCCATTTCAAAGTAGATTTATTAATTGATTTTCAGGATACATTCTTGATTGTAAAGTGTGTATGCAAAAGTAATTTTTTACAATTAGAAATCATCAATTTTTTTTTCCTTTTGTAAAAAATCACAAACTGCATCAACGTGGATGAGCTAATATGTGAGTACCATTTTCCCCTTCCCTAATGTTTAATTTTAGTGAATTATTAAATTGTTTTTAACTCTTTGATAATTATTAACTTATTCATATTCTCAATGAATTTATTTCTATTTCTATAGGAGAAAAAAGAAAGCCTAATTAGTGATTTAAAATATCCACCCAGATGTAATCTGAGTATTTATGACATACTGTGGCTTGAAGAATTGTTTTCAAGATTAAATTCAAAATTCTCAGTAGATATTGTGGCAGGGAACAGTTCTTTCTTGTATACTACAGATTTCTTGTAAGTTATTGAAATTTTATTTTGACATATTATTTTGAACAATTCTAGTGAGCACATTTAAGGGAGAATAAGTAAAACCATTTGAGGAAGATGGTTTTACTAGTGGCCTGCCTATGGCTGAACAGTAAAATCGCTGAATGCTGGTAGCTCAAACTGGATTTAACTACAGATGAACAAGCTGGCTTCATGGGCATTTTCATGCTTTTACCTATGTGTAATATGAATACACACCAGTTTCCCTTATAAAATCCTTGATAGCCATTGTGTGCTTTGCCATAATCAAATAAACCACGGAGAAGAAGATTGTTACTGAAATATCTCATTTATTGATTGATCTGTCATTGTGTGGTTTCCAAGCCAGAAATTTTAATATTTGGATTGATTTCTTTCATTGTTTGTTATAATATGAGCACCAGGCCAACCCCCTCCCCCCATGGTGGCAAATTAAATCCAAATATAGAGCAATTTTAAAAACTTCTGATGAATCAACATTTTTTTAAATATATTATTAGAAATATTTTTAAAATTTTCATATACTGATTTCATATTTAATGTACATTTGACTGATTACCAAGAATTACCATAAAACTCAATGATTAAAAGCTGAATGTCCAAAATAAGAAATAAGAGAAGCAGAAAATGAACAATTCCTGTATTTCTCCAAAATCTGACCATGATTGGCCGTCATTTTATAATGCTTTGGGGATTCCAATATCTGCTACTTTTAATGCTCTGTCACTTTGAAAAGACAGTTTAGTTAAAAAAATTTAGGTTGTGACTTTGCAGTCAGTAATGCCAAGAAAAATTCCACAGAGGTACAGATATTGTATTTTGATAATTTTCAGATAATTACTTTCTTAATTCAATTTCAAAGGTATCAGCAAATATGAGGGATAGGCATAAAAAATTATTTTTTATCTAAGCAAACAATGAAAATTTGAATTATTTTAGTACAGTAATTAGTATTTTGTTCACATTTTCTTTGCCGTAAATTTTACTTTCCTTTAATTCTTTTATTTTAGTAATGCAATAAATTACATTTTATCTTTTTCTTTTTTTATATTTAAAATCTTTGCCATTATTCTGGTAAGTATAATTTCTTTCAAATTCAGAATTCATTCAATCATATTTTTTGATATTGTAGATTTTTAAAACATCTATCAACTTGTGAGCCGTCATTGTGTATATTTTTAAAGAATCATTGTAGTTATGGGTTATAATATAGCAACTACTTCATCATTACTAAAAATTTGTACCCTATCTAAAATTGTATTCCATCTGAATTCTTTTTAATATTTTCACTGAGCGTAAACTTGTATTAAATGTAAGTTTTGATCTGAGTTATTTAAGAAATTAAAAGGACTCTGATGCATAACAAAATTTAATTAAATGGTGAGTAAATTTCCCATGTACTTGCTTTTATTTTATTTTTTTGCAAAAAAAGAAAAAATCTTACACATATCTACTCAACGTTTCAAGGCTGGATTTAACCATTAAGCAATATAAGCATGTGTTTACGGCATCAGTGAAAGGGGGAACCCAAAGATTTTCTTATTGTTGGTTTTACTATGATGTACATGTTGCAGCTAAACCAAAACCAAAATAGAGAAGGAATAAAGGAAAAACTGACATAAACATATGTGGGGGTACTAAAATCTCTTTAGTGCTTTGAGCCTCAACATAGCAAGTATCTTTGGTGCCGTTGTGTGAAATACTGATAGGTGTTTTTTCTTTACTCTGTATGTATTGAGCCAGAAACATTGCTCATTCCCCCACAGTTCAACATTGAAACTTATGATTAACTCTTTAAACTTGTTAGTACTGATATGTATTTTTTATTTGAAGCAAACAATAGATACACGGTATTATTACAATTTTTATTGCACAATGAAGCAACAAAAATTGTAATAATACTGTGTATCTATTGTTTGCTTCAAATAAAAAATACATATCAGTACTAACAAGTACGCACTTAACTTCGCACTTAAACCATAAAATTCATTTCAAGAGCAATATCGCAAAATAATTTTTAAATGGTCATATCTTTAGAATTTCCTATACACAGTCTCGTGCATTGGAGATAAAGATGTTTTTTTCTGTATAACGCTGCCATTTCTCGCTTCGAAATCCTTGAGTTTGTTAATCAAAAATTCATTAATGTTTTACAAAATATGAAATCGATAATAAAACAGATTCCGAATTTCAAATTTGGGCTTCCATATGCCCATATTCAGGTGGAATTATATTCAAAATTTGATGGCTCTAGGTACTGTTGTTTGGTCGCAGTACGAGAAACATATATACATTTATGCAGATTCTTCATTACTTGACACACAAGTATTTCTTTAAATACAATACAGGGTGATAATGTTTGGTACCAACAATTTGAAAAGTGAAACAATGCTTATAGTGAATCAATGCAAGATGCCAAAATCAAATTAATAGTCCATCTGGGCAAATTGCCTCTTTGGACTAACAAAAGATCAAATAAAATATATTTAGATTCTCTTGTTTTTAAATAGATATACATGACGGCTAACAACAGAAATGTCTTGCAGAAATTTGATTTTCCTAGGTTTACTTTTGGCAGATTTATTAAAAACATTTTCAGTATCTAGCTGCTTTAAAAAGTAAGACTCTATAGAAATGATAGGAAGATTTTCTAACCACTCCTGGCCCATTCTAGATTGTAAGTAATCCTTAATTTAAGAACAATCTCTTGGCTGTAGCTAAAGAAATTTGTATAGTTAATAATATACGTAATGCAATCGTAATATTTGAGAATGAGTGAGTCAAGTTATTTATTGTAACATACAAGTAATTGTGTGTTTCTACTACAGATGTTACATTTTTATCACGATTTTGCAAAAATTGTAATTCATGTGAAAGTGCTGTTCCATCTATATCCTTTTAATTTCAGTTTTGTCAGTTAAATCTTCTTCTTCTTCTTCTTTTTTTTTTAGTACAAAAATTAAATTGATCTTGGTCAGAATATTTGCCAAAATCCTCAATACTCCACAAAAATTTGGAAACATCAGATGAAGAGGATAAAGCCTCAAATCTTTCATGAACAAATAAAACAGCAAACCTAGCATTCCCCCCTCCCTGAAAAAAAATTAACTTTGAATTAGTATATTATGCCACAACACTATTATATATACAAACTCGCAATTTTTAATTTCTTTAACTAGTGAAGTAGCCAAATGTTTTTTAGTGTTACCAAAATTATTTCCAAACAAAATTTCCTAAAATGCATAGTAAATTTCACATAATTGGAATCTTAGATAGTTTATTGCATCAATTCTACTAGACCGTCTTGATAAAGGTTTTAATGTTAAATTTGAAATGTTACTTTTCAAAACAGATCACTGATTGGTTGACGCAGAAAAAAAATTATATAGCTCTTGAACAGTTGAGAAAAAATTTATACCAACAAATTGGATTTCCCAATGTTGTTCATGACGTGGTTCAAACTGCAATTACCGCAAGGTACAAGTATTACTTGTGAATTAATGTCTAAATCTTTTTTTTTTTACACCTTGTTATTTAATCTTCATATTCTAACTGTTGTCCATGTTATAAATATAACCATAATTTTCTTAAGTTTTCAGTAAGAACTTAAACTTTCACCTGGTGTATCACTTACAGGATAGAATGTTAAAAAATATTCTTGAATGCTAAATTCATTGTTTCTTAAATAAATGTATCTTATGCAAACAGAAATTTGCTCCTGCTGGCTCACTTCAGGAGTACAATCATGTTTATAGAAAAATAGCTTGCTTTTTTAAACTTCATTTAAAATATTATTTCTTGTAATATAACCTGTTAATTTAATCATTAAGTTTTTAATTTTATGTTCAAGATAAAGTGGCATGTTTTTTTAGCTCTATTAATGTATACAGATATGAGTATAACAAATTTTGCTATCATTCCTATAAATTAAAAAAATATATATATCATTATTTCTTTCAAATAATTTATTACTAGGGCTATGAAAACCAAGTTTTATTCATCTAAGAATTGAATTTATAATTATTCTGTCAATGACACTGCAACATTATTTAGTTTCACTTTTTAATAAATTCTGCATTTCTGAATCTACAGTTTGATTAATTTTTCATCTTTGTAATAAATCTGACCAGAAACATAAATTTTGAAAATGAGATTTACTTTTTTTGTAAATTTTCAAATATTCGCTTTAGTTATGCTAATTATTGAAACCATCTTGTTTACTTAATTTAGTATTTTTAAAGGTCAGTAGATTATTGATGTCATTGAATATTTTACAGTAGAAACAGAAAACTATATTTTTCTTATAGAATATAGTAGTAAATAGTCTCGTTGATCCTTTTCACCATTTGACAAAATTGAGTGAAATATATATCAGAAAACTTAGGTCCACTTTTGTCTTTAAGACTCAGTTTAATTTTGAAATACATAGGACCTTTTTTTTGATTAGTTCTTATACTTGGTTTGGAATAATATATTTGCCAAAGACCAGGATTGTTAGAGAGGGGTGAATATGTGTCTTCAAATGATTCATCTTTTACACTCAAACATGATGGTACTGACTGAAACATGTCAGAATCTGAATCTATTGGATCATTTGCTTGCTTTGCTAATTCTGATAGCAACTTTGATGTTGATGGAAATTGAAAATTTCTGTTGTCACCGTTATCAGTAGAAGTACAATCTTGAAAATGTGTGAGCTTCCAAAAAATGTTGGTAATTTTTAAATTGCTTTTCTCCAAGTCTTCCTCCCATTTTCATTAATTAAGCAAGTTTTCATAACCAGATGATTTCTTTTTTCTTCTCTGGCCATCTAAAAAAAATCACTAAAAGTTAGGAAACAAAGTTTTATTTGTATTATATATAAAAAAAAATTATTAAAGAAAATTCAAAATTTTAAGTGTAATTATTTTAATGCCAATTTCTGTTAAGTATTCATAGAAATTAGGTAAACTGAATGCATAGTTAAGCCACATAAGTTTTTTTTTAAGTTGGATAAAGCATTATTGTGATTATAATTAATAATAAATAAAACTGAATTCACTTAACCCCTTACCTTATTTTTAATTATTTTTCACAATCTCTGTATTAGCAAATCAGAACTTAATGAATTCATATATTTGGTATGCTCATATGGCTCACATGCTCACAACAACAATGAAAAATTAATAAACCTGTACTGACCATGAAAGCGTTTAAATAAACCTAAAATTTCACAAGCTCAAACCTGAAAACTTTTGACCGAATGGCAAATAGTGTGAATACCTAGAGCTCCTAGAGAAATAGGAGTAGTACAATTTCACCACCGGTTGGCCTTGCCACTGTTAGATGCTGCACGACCTTGCCCATATAGGATGGCATGCCCCTGCTCAAAACTCTTAATCTGCCTGAATTGAATTGAATTGATCCATCAATAGATGCATAAATAAATCCGTTACAGAATAAATGCAACTCTTTAAAATTCACTATGTTTATTTACTACAGCAACACTCAGGCACTAGTTTAGAAAAACATTATATCGTAACTACATTATAGAAAAGAATGCACAATAATATCTATCACTTATGAATTATGTAATCATTGCCACATGTTCTATTAAAAAAGTATAATAAAAACCAAAACAATGTTAACAGAAATTAAACAAATAAAAAAGAAGCAATTTCACAGACGATCAGTACCACTTAACTAATACATATGCGCTACTCCTAAATGCTCTCCTCTGTCTTAGACAGAGTGGCAACAGTATTTTTCTGCTATTTCTTAACACTCCCGCCATTGAAAGTAACAATTTTAAAACTGTTATTATAAAGAATGTAAATATAAAGGCACTATAAAAAACTAAACAATAGCAAATTATAATACTGAAGAATATACACTTAAATCATTACAGAAAAGATTTTCAGCAGTTACCCGTTAACAACTACTCAAAATTTAGCAGCAAATAAGTGTTTAAGTATCTCTAACATTTCATTTTAACAAAATTTGCCTAAGCAATTTTACAGCTATTACCTTACTCTGTTATCCCAACCATAAAAAACCTCAGCCATTCTCCCCACTAACTATTTGGTTGAAGGGAAATTTTCATGCATTTCATATTTTTTATTAATACAAGAGTTTCCAACTGAATGCCTTCTTTTAAAAATTTCAACTTGTGACATTCTTATTCGTGTTTTGATAATTTCCAAATTTTCTGTGTGTACTTAGTAATTCTTTGCCATTTAGAATGTCAGTTTACATTTATATTGGATAAATCTGGTTCAGCAAGAATTGTGAGACCAAAAAGTGACCTAGGATCAAAGTTTCAAAATTGCTGTAATCAGCTGAAATTGGAGTGAGAGGTCTTTAGTTCAATACTCCTTCAATTTCTGTTAAAATAGTTAAGAATTCTTCCTAAGTTAAGCACTGATTACCAACAACTCTCTTCATATGACTCTTGAACAATTTAACCCGAAATTCAACCAAAATTTGGTGATCTGGGAGGAATGAGTTTTCACTCTATACCTTCAGTGGTATAAAAATTTGCTAAATTCTCGTCTGGGCACTCAACCATTTTTTGCAATTCTTTTTATTTCTACATTAGTCCCAATAAAAGTTTTAGAATTATCACTCATTATTTTAGAATATTTTCCCCTTCTAGAGAAAAAATGTCTTAAGCTTGCAGTAAAAGATTGCCTAGTTTGCTCTGTTACAAAGTGTATGGCTTTTGTGCTCATACATACATATACTATGATGCAGATTTTGTTTATAACTCCCTTACATTGATTCTTAAACTTTTTAACAAATGGGCCGCAGAAATCGACACCTGTGTTAAATGGATAAGATGGTGTAACATGTCTTTGGGCAACTCGGCTATTAATTGTTGAACTGTGATGAGTTTGTTCTGCATTCTTACTTAGATGAGGACACTCAGAACACCACTTTTCCCACTCTTGAGGAATACACGTAGGTAGTTCATCATCCCTTGCCAATTTCAAACCCAGAGTTCTTGTAGTAAGAAGTTTAGTCTAACATTGAACAGAGTTAAACACCTAAAGGGATCAAATATCTTCTCTGTAGTTAAGATGAATTGTATCGTATCATGTTTACTTTTAAAATATTTGTTCAAACTATGCTCAGATTGTCTTCATTAGTATCTAGAACATTCCTAAGGTCTGAAGTGTCTCATTTGAGTCATTGACATTATGTGGATGGATTTTGAAATCTGCTTCTTCTCATATTTTCATCAGCTCAGTATCATTCTTACCCATTTACACAAGTTCATCTTTGCTTCACTCATAATTTGTTTAGCTTTATACAAGCTTAGAACCTCCTGTACACAGTCTTGTTGTGTAATAAAGTCTTCAACATAAACGCAAGAATTCAGCAATTCAGTGTTTAAAATACATCTGGCTGCTCATCGCAATATTTTTATATGTGTTCTTTAATTGTTGCTGCCAACAAGAAGCTTAATTCCGAAATTTACACATTTGAATCTCTATATCACTGATTTTAGGTCATTTACTTGTGTGTTTCCTGCAAGCAGAATTGCACTGCATCTTGATCCTTTTCTGCCAAAGCAATCTGCAAAAATGCTTTTTCTACATCCGCTAAAATAACAACTGTGGCTGCGTTTGAAAACCAGCTCAAGATTCAAACAGCAGTTCCAGAGGTGTTCAACTGGTATACAGGTGGAATATGTGATCTAAGCAACATTTATATATCATGACATGAGTTGCTAGATTTATCAGTACTAGGTTATCTTAGTGCAGAATTATGGATACAGCTCAATTCGAGAGATAGTTTTGAAAATTTTCAATGACGCACATGATACTGATTACTCAAACTTTCTGGCAAATTTCATTAGAAATTATGCTCAAACAGTGAGCATTCAATGCCAGAAAATAATGATTCCAATACCACTGAAATTGCAGTCTTTTTTTTTTTTTTTTGAGTGAATTTGTGTATACTGGGCATCAGTACAAGACTTTCCAAAGTCTTTATTCAAAACGTTTAATGATTTCTTAGGTTAGGGTTTGAAAGATTTGAATGATGAAAATAATTCAAAGATTCGGGATTTAGAATTTAAATCTTTCTGGAGATTCAAGAGATATGAGGTTTCGAAAGTTATAAAAAATATAACTTACAATCCTGTTTCAGCTACTGATTTAATTCAATTATTTAAAGTCACATTTTATATCAATTATATATGTTGGCCCTCATGTTAATTGTATGGGAAAATATAGTTATTAATTTTAATGCAAAAGCCTAAAAAAATTGAAAGCTTCTTGTAAAATAATTTTTATTTTTTGGATAATAGTTTCTCTACTTTGTGTGCTGTCCCACATCACTTATTTTACTTTTTCTAAAACATTATGTAGAATTCCAAATTTAAGAAAAATATTCAGTTTGTTTTTTAAAATGAGTGACTTATTTTCACTCAAATGAAAAACCTTTTACAATATGTATTTCTAAAGAACAATTACATATTCTTTCCATGTAAGTTCAGTTCTAATGAAACCAAACAATAGTTATGAATGAGGAGGAATAAAGGAAACCAAAAGAAAATGCTTGCTTTTCACCTGAAAAGAATAATGCTCAAATGCATCATGCAGTAAGCAGTTTCGAATTTATAATTTGTTTGAACATAAATTTCTGAATGCAAAGCAGGTTTCGCATTTTCATACACAAAAATTTCACATTTTTATGAAACAGTATTAATTACATAAAAATGCAAAATTCTCATTAATTTGCTTCAAATGTTTCATTATTTTTTAAACAATATAAATATGGATTTGCGACTCTTGGAAACTCCAGCTGCGGCTCTCGAGCGTTCGCAAAATCTGCCATGTGTCTCCTATCGTAGTAAAGTTTGGCGACCCCTGATATATACAAATGTACTGTTTTGTAATATCAAGCCTGTCTGAAGAACATAGATTTTATCAGTTCATAACATATCCTGGAAAACTTCGCTGAGCAACAGGTTTATATTCTCCAGTTTATAAATTTCTGGATGTGATAAATTCACCCTCTCGGGAATCATAAGGTTACTAACATCGATAAACTTTGTGGGAGTTAAACTTGCTGTTTTCTGAATTGCCCCAAACTCTAATTTCCTTTTATATGCCTATTCTTGATTACAGCTAAGAGCAACTGTTTTTCTTTTTATCATAGTTGAAATACCTGATATAATGCAAACCGAAATGTTTGGATTTTCACATTTTAAATTAAGTATATCCACTAATTCAGTGATACAAAAATAAGAAATATTTCCACTATCACATAATAACATAATACTTCCACTTTAATTAAATTTCCATCTTTGGTCTGAATAAATGTAAAGGTGGTAGTTAAATTTACATTTTCCCCCACTGTTAGTACCCGTAGCTTCTGTAAAAGTTTCATTTTTATTTTTAGCTTGAAATGCAGTCTCATGTACATTGTGCAATTAATGCACTTCTGTTTTGATCATTTGACTCCTTTTCATGTGAACTGTCTGCTGTTTCTACTGTGGCACCAATGGAATTACTTTCATTTTGATGACAAGAGAAAACTGTGTTCTTCATTTCTTCCACAAGTAATTGGAAGAAAAATTTTTCACACTGTGCAAATTAAAACATCAAAAACATAAATGCTGTTTTTTCACAAATTTTACTCTTTCAAAAATACTTAATTTTTGAAATTGCGGACAACTAAAAGGTTTGTGATTGCTCAAATTATATAATCTACACGAATTGTGTGTGTGTGTGCGTGCGTGTGTGTGTTTTTGCACTAGAAAGAATAGCAGTAACTGTATGTGTAATTTTTTTGTATTAGTCTTTGAAGAGTTGCTATTTCTTGCATGATCTTTAAGAAATTCTATAAGATCAGTTAAATTAGGCAAAATCTCTTTCTCTAATTTTCTCTCCCACCATATTTTGGTATTAGGATCTATTAGGAAAATGTATGCAAATACATTGGAAGAAAGCCTTTAACACTTTGATTTAAAATTTCTAATGACTTCACACATTCATTTGTAATATCACTGACACAGATTCATTTTGCATAGGATTCATATTCATAAATCATTTCAGATGAGCATACTCTTCTTTGCTGCGATTAGAGAACCTTTCTTCTATTAAAGAAAAATCTAACTTGTAATTAGTATTAACTATGGATATTAACTGCACAATATGATAAGCATTTTCTCTTAGTGCAAATTTTAAGTACTGTAATATTACTGCATTCATTAAATTATGGTTTGGATAAACACAGGCTAAAAAATTACCTTTAAATGAAAGCCACTGATGTAAGTTATTCGAAAACGTCGGCAAAGTAATTTTGGGTAATTTAACATTGTTCTATCTGATTTATTTTCCTTGGAAAAAATCAGATAATTATCGATTTAATTCAACTTCTACATTTAAGGCAATATCGTCAATCTTTTCTTTTTCTAAGTGTCAATACTTTCATGAGTACATAACCCAAACAGAGAATCAAGATTATAATTTATCTCTGTCTCAGAAACTTTAAATTTATTTTTTAGTATTTCTAAATAAGTTTTTTGAACATTTTTGTCCTTTATTTTTTGTCTTAATTTTGTTAACCTTGTTTTTAATGTATGTTTTTTCACCAAAATCTCTTTTAGTAACATTTTAAATTAGCAAGAGTCAGTGAACAAACAAAGAGCTTAAAAAAAAAGGGTACTTAGCCTTTTTCCTTCTGTGCCACTTCAGTCTAGAAATATCCTAACTAATCCTTCGAAACTGGAAGTAAATCAAAAGTCACAATAGCATTTCATTCTATAAATTTTATTGACCATTTGAATTGAAATGACTCCGTCAATAGATATGCACATAAGCATGTTATAGAATAAATGCTTATGTGCTTTAAAATTCACTATGTTCATTTACTATAGCAACACTCAGGTGCTACTTTAGAAAAACATTATATCTCAACTACATTATAGAAAAGAATGCACATAATATCTATCATTGCCACATGTTCTATTCAAAAAATATAGTAAAAACTTAGACAATGTATAAACAGTTTAAATTGTATTATTGCTCTTCCAAGTAAAAAAAAAGACAAAATCCTAAAATTAGTGCAATAAGGCATAAATGAATTCCTATGCTATAATATTCTTTCAAAATTTATCTTAGATAACTTCTAAGATGTACTATTAAATAATAAGTATAGAAGATCATGTCAGGTTCAAAATTAGGCTTTTATTTTTTAAACTACTTTTTTTTAACAAACAAACAAACAAAAAAAAAAAAAAAAGAGAGAGAGATTGGTGAGAAATTCTCCATACATTTCTTGATAATCTGATACTGATCTCTGTTATTTGAGGTGTCACAATGCATTCTTCTGCCATAAATCATCATTCTCTGGAGGAATTGTGAGCAGTATATATTGCTGCATGAATGTCGAGTTTGCCAGCAAGCACTTTATATATGGAGCTGGAGTTCAAATGAAGCAGTCGCTCAAAGGAGGAACACATAACGATTCTTGAATGTCTTCTTTGAGCCCCTGTTAAATTTTTGTCTACAGACCGTAGATAAAATGCATAGTGCTGAACTCCTAACTTCGTTAGTAATTCATACTACCTGAAGTTCGCCCAGTGAATACCCATGTGCACTGAAGCACAAAAAAGGACAGTTTTATATCTCTCATTCCACTGGGCCGATTGACAAAATTCAACTTGTATTTTTCATGTCTTGAAAGCACGACTAAGGATATATATTAGATTTATATATAGCATTGTTCTAATATAGGTATTTTGACACAAAATCGGATTTTTTCTGAAATGACACGTCAGTTTTTTTCCATATTTCGATTCTAGACTTAAATTATGACAAACTGCCAAGTTTTGTAAAAATTGCACGAGTAGCTTTTAAAAAAGTAGCTCTAAAAAATTTAGTACTTTAGTGTTAATTGATTTGGTATATATTTATTAATACCTCTTTTTTGTATTAAACATATTTGATTCTTCCTTTCACATTTCAAAATTTAGGTTCATTCCAAAAAGCAGTCATCCATTTTTTAAATAATTTGTATAAATTTTATGGAAAACATTTTGAATCATAACATATCAAATTTTTGCCATCATCTTAAAATAAATGTATTTCTAAGCATACCTGCAAAAAATTAGAGTTTTTTTATTCAAAATTTCGTAAGATGTATGTGAATTTACATATTGGCGCATTTTGAAGTTTGGCATATTTGTTATAAGCAATAATAATGCCTACTGTGGTTTACACACTTTGTTAAAATTATTTGAAAGTATAAACGATGACATTTTTTCCACTCGCGTACAACTCATGTTGGGTTAGGTTTTAAACTGCTTTTTACATTGTATTTATTCATTTATTTATGAATGTCATAGTCCTTGTGTTTTTGAACTTTTTGGTACCAAACCTTCACAGTGTCATATGTTAAATTAAAGCTTCTAGAAATGATAGGATTATTTTCTTTGGTGGCTGTACATGATTTCTATCATATCTAATGTTCTCAACTTAGGTTGATCACTAGTATAGTCATGCATATGTAGGCTATAACAATAGACATGTGCTGCTGATTTCTGTAGTTTGCATTGAAAATCAAAGAGTTAAAAAACAAAAGTGTTATTGCTCAGAATTCCATAATAGGCCGGATTAAGCACTTAGAAGGAATGTATTTGTCCTGCAAGCTGCCTTTTGCCTAGCCATGATTTAAAGGCTTTAAAAATGGTCTAAGTGAATTAGATAGAAAAGAAAAGAAGTTAAATCATTGTTATGATGGTAAAAATGTAGCCGCAGGTGGGCAGTTTCGCTAATGTATTCATAAAATGAACTCTGGATGTTTTTAAATTTTCTCATTTCATTTCTCTTTCGTCATGTAATATCAAGGATTTCAAATAATAATGTTATTGAAGTTTCTTATTTAAATCAAGGTAACAGCATTTTCTTAACTGCAACCATTAACTTAAAGTGAATAATTTTTCCTCTTGTTACACTTTTGTTTTACAGATGAGGCTTTCTTCGCCTTTTAGTTTTTAAGTTAATTAATCTTTCACATCATCTTAACATCTCAAGATGAATATTTGTTAACTTCAAAAATTGAACTGTAAAGTCTTTCTAGAATGAGATCACCTAAGTTCTCTCCACTTAGTCCAGCTGTCATCTTAAGAGATTGATGGTAAGGATAAAAGAGTACCATACCCTCAGATTCTCTAGTGTTGATTTTCATCACATGTAGAGTTTTCACTGATAATTCTCCTGTACTCAGCCATATGTGAATACTCTAATATCAATTTATATTCTTTCAAATTTGTTCTTTTGATTTAAAGCAGATTATCATAAGTTTCTAATCTAAACAGTATCCCACTTTAATCGATTGAGGAGATCAGTTTCACTAAATTTTTTACTGGAATCTTTTTCCATTTGTGTTGTAGAGTGGACTTGCTTATTTAGCAACCTCTAAATTACAAACTATACATTTTTGCAAAATATCCCTTTGGTCTCGAAAAGTTTATGGTTTAGTTACTATGTAAGTTAGAACCATTTTCATCAAGCAGCAGCAAATTGTACCTTCCCTGCTTAATGGCTTTTCAAAGAATCATCTTGCTGCATTAATTATTCTTCAATATTGCACAGTGAGTAAATCAGAAAACTAAGCCTTAACAAACAGCAATTTTTCTAACGCGTATGGTTAAATGGATATTGCAGAGGTTTGTAACTGTAATATATGTATTAATTTCTGCATGATGTTATATAATGTAGTGAATATCAAATAATGTATATCTTGGAAACTTATGAAAACTTTGAGAAGCAGAAACACTGCTGAAAAGCCGATTTATTAATTTTGTTTAAAACTGTACTTGAAATTGCACTTTTCTTTTTAGTTCTTCTGACCAAAAAACATAAATTATTGGACATACAAATTTGATAGTGCCCTTTCATAAGAAAATAAGAAAAATTTTAAGCCTAGGTGAAGGCATTAAATTGCAAACTACTTGTGATCCTAGATATTTAATTATTGATCCTAGATATATATGGTCATTAATATTTTATTATCAATGCAATAAATGTATGAAATCGAATAATTCTTCAAAACAGTTTGAATTTGCGTACATTTTATTTCTCATCCTATAAATTTAAACAATTAAAACAGTGAAAATTGAACTTCTTTTGGAGAAGCTATGTTTCACAGTATGTCCCCCCCCCACAACCATATTCAAAATTGGCTACACCTTTGTAATATATAACATTTAATTAGAGGTGAGATGAATCTTAATCCAAATTGAATTATAAAAGTTTTTTGAATTTCTCAAATCTTTTATGTAAAAATAATAATTAGAAGAATAAAAATTAAAAAGTAAGTAAATAAAAGCAAAATTTAAAATCAAGGTTTAATGAAAAACTAGTTTAAAAATACTTTTTTTTAAGAAGATGAACTGAAATTCCATAAATAGAGCTCATAAATGAAACTGTTGAAACTTTGAATTCATTTTCTCTACATAATTTGACAAAGAACAGTTGGGTAATAATTCAAATCTTCCATATTTTTCCAAAATCTTTTTAAATCAAAGCATGCAGAAAAGTACAGTTATTTTGTAAGAATTAACACAGATTAGCACTAAATGCAGAATGCTGAGTTCTTAAAAGATTAAGAAAAAATGAAAAGTTAATTTTTATTTCGGTTTATTTTAGTAGTTTATGAAATAACCAAACAGGAAATGCTTTTAGTGGAATCTAAAAAAAAAAGTACTTCCTTATCTTTACAGCCCCCATCATAGTTATGCCAAGATTATTGTGAAGTTTTTATTTACTTCTCATGTAGAGTTACTGGTTGTCACACTTCCATGACTGCTTTCAATATAACACTGATGTTTTTCTTGTCCCAAAGACAGCATGGACTCTGTAAAGTAAGACTCATGATGATGCTGAACCAGGGTTCATTGATTTCTTTCTGCCGCTTATTAGAGCATTAGTCATTCATTATTTTATGTGTGAGCAGCTGCTCTTGGAACTAAAATATGAATTTAGGATTCACAGTGAAATGTTTCTAACCTGCTTTTACAAGTTCCTATGTTTTATGTGCTTACTGACAGTCTCAATAAATCTTTGAACCATCTTGTATATTGTCAATGATTTATTTCATGCCATTGTTTTTGGAACCTGTGTAAGAAAGAATTTACTGATTTCTTGATATAACCTTCCAAACATCCATTACTATGGAAGAACCTTGCCAGATTTGTTTTTCCCTGATCAAACAGATTTTTATTTACCTCAGTTTTTCCAGGGCCATCTGTTCCCTCATTTGGTCATTGATTTAGATGTAGAAAATATACCTCTCTCATTAAACTGTTCCAATCAATAGTCTTATTTTCATAAAGGCTAAGTTGCTTCTCTTGCCACTTAATCAATGTCAGTTCCTCTGCTCAAAATAAATGAATTGCAGTGCTGCTTTCAAATTGCTTTCCATATCCGTTCAGTGAGTTGTTGAAACAATTGCTTTTTTTTCACTTTCAAGTTTTCTGTTTGCACTTTCAAGTATTTTCAATGACGTATAGTTGCATTTCATGGTCATTTTCGCATATCTGAATGTGAGGGTAAAATGCCTCTTTTTTGCAACAATAATGTAGCATTTCCCTCAGTTGTCAGTAAATAGTGAATTGTTAACAAACAAAACAAACAAGCAAAAAAAAAAAAATCAGCACCTGGCTTACTCGCAACTCTTCTCATAATGTATGACTGTTGCTATAATGTACTGCCATTAATGATTTTTTGCTATTCTTGGCAATCTTTAAAAAATGAGATCCATAAAAATAGGAAGTACCTAAAAAATGTGTCCTTTTTTCTACTGAATTATTGCCTATCAATAAAACTAATCTTTCCAAAGTTTACAAAATACAAATACCAAAATGCCTGAAATTCTGTTTTATCTATTTGCTGATTCAAGCATTTTGTTTGAAAACAGACCAAAACATGGATTGTTTTTAAGAAAGCAATTTAAAAAAGACTGGGAAAAAATACTGTAATATGGGTAACTTAGGTCTATGTCTAACCTTTAGCAGAATATGGGTAACACAGATACTAAAACATACTAAACCAGTGAAATACTAAACAGTGTTTCTCAAACTTTTTAAAGTGGGGACCACTTTTATAAATCAGAATATTCTATTGACCACCTTACTTTTGTCTTATTCAAAAGCAAATTTTTAACATGCTACTTACATTTTTAAAATACATTTGATTCAATTTCATGTAACCCTATATTATGTTTATTCAAGAAAAGTTATGTTTGTTTTTAATAATTTAAGGCTGTTAGATCCCACAAAGATCTATATCTTTTTAACTAAAAGTTTAACAAATGTTGGTGCTTACATTAATGAGGTGGATGAACCTGCCAATTCTCGCACAGCTGTTCTGTTTGGATGTATGTTGATACACTAAAGTTTGAGATTGACACATGTCAATTTCAGCACTTTTTTTTTATTTAAATTAGCGGTGAAAATCCCTTTTTAACACAGATACCATAGAAGTAATCTGAATTATGATTTTTAAAGAACTATTGTGTGGTTAGCTATATTCTTTTTTTCTCTGATAATGTGGCTCAAAAATTAGAAATCCGCTCTGCTTTAAGTTTCATTTTATGTCCATTGTCATTAGAGAGTTCACTGTTCTCATTCATTCAAAGGCAGTTTATTATTTTCTTAATTACAATAAAAAGGCCAGAAACATATGAAAATGTGTTATATTTATCACTTAAAAATTGAGTTTCAGAGTTTTGAGATGCAAACATATGCCACTGTGTTATTTTTTCCCATTAATGCTATCATCTTTTACTGAAAGGATTCTAAGGTTGGAAGGGATGAAAATTTTCCCAGTTTCACACAATTAACCTACTAAACAAGTTTCTTCTCAATGTCCCCCCCCCTTTTTTTTGTTATGGCACTGATACCAAAGAATTACCTCATAGACAGGAATTTAGTTTTGAGAGTACTTCTGGAAGATATATCTATGTACTTAACTACATGCGATCAGCAAGAAAGGGTGTAAAATCTTTCTAATTTTGTTAACAAGTAACAGGATATTTTGCAAATAGACAGGACCCATACACAGCCTTTGAACCATTTGTGGTCCATATACCACCGTTTGAGGAGTGTTTTACTAGATTCCACATAGTTGACACAGGTTTTTATGTCACTCATGTTCAAAGATGAAATGTGAATGTTTTCAAACTCGCATTCTTAAGAAACCTTAACATCATCTTATTTTTATCATATTTTAAAAAAGTGTTTTGTGTTTTAGTGCTTGATTATTATCTCACTTACTGTCTATATATGTATTTGTAAATACAACTGTTTTATTTCTTCTGAATTAAAATGCAAACTTCAAAATCTAAATGATCAATGTAATTAGCACATATTTCTCTGTGCTTTATCAAAATTCTTGTATTTCATGGTTGCATATGTAATGTAAAATTTTGTAACATATATTTTGCTTTTTCTTAATTTTATAGCTACAATACTTTGGAATATTTTTCTTCTCCAGTGGAAGACATGTCATCTACAAGACAGAGTCTTGCTGAAGAATTTTGTAGTCATCCACATAAATGCTCTGCATTTTCTGAAGTAACATTTTTCTTTACCATACATATAGTAATTTCTATAAAATTCTTACAGTATAGTAGAATGAAATAAAACCAATGCAATGATCTTGCATATATTTGACTGGTAGCAATAGCCAGGCAATGTTTATGAAACTAATTGTAAAAATATTTTATGAATTTTTTGTGAACATTGGCCAAAGCATATCATCCTTGAACTGCATGCTAGTGCATTACAGCAGTTGAATTCTGTTAATTTGTTAATCCTTGTAATCTATCCCTATTTCTGGATGCAAACAAACAATGTTTCAACTTTTTGAAATTTCAGTATGGTCAATTTAACTTTAATTGGTTCTTACACAAGTATACAAATATATTTAAGAAACACTTTATAGCATATTTTGAATAAGCAAGTCAGTTTATTGTGTTGTTACTGAAATTATTTAGGATTTTTTGCACACATGATAGTATTCTCTATTCAAGGAAAGCAAATATCATAAATCTTACCTATTTTTTTCATTTTAAGTAAATCCCTAAAATGTTTATCTTTTGTTGCATCTTTGGGTGTACATTCCATTGTCTATTAAAATTAAGCTTGAAACTATGTAGTTAACAAATGTAGAAAATTTGTTTATCCACAATTTTACAGACATTAAATCTCTGCTTAAACACACCTCGTAGCATTTGTCTGCATTCTGTGTAACAAGCCAGCTGGTTTATATCAGTGGCAAATAGACATAGATTCATAAAATTAGTAGCCCTCATAGAGATTTGTTTGGTATTCAAAATGGAAAATATAATAACATTGAGAAGATTCTTTCATTATATCCAAAATTTCAATTCTAGTTATCTTTATAAGTTGCTAGTTGTATTATTGATCCCTTTGCATATGCATGTTACATTATGTGGAATTAGCATAGGATCTATCCTCAGAATCACTGTTAGACAAAATAATAGCTCTTCAATCAATATTTCAAATTTAATAAGTCTGCTACTGATAAAAGTTTCAAAGCAATAAACAGACTTTTTAATGATTTAAATCTCTTTCTCTCCTCTCCCACTTTTTTGCAATAATGTACATGATATAAATCAAAATAAATTTAATTTATGATATTAACATCTGAAAATTTTTGTAAATATTGCAGTTGTTTCTAACAGTTTATCTAACATAACTGGTACAGAATCCTTTTTCTAAAATATTTATATGTTTTACACTTTTTTTAATTTTAAAATTATTTTTAACTCAAAAAATGTGTTTGTCCTGAATGGGATATTAGTCAAAACAGCATTTTGTGTTGAAACACTTAAATGCGATTGTATCACTTTTCAAATTGTTGCACCAAATTACATTTAATACCCTGTATTAAAGAAATTAAATAATTAAAAATCTGCATGAATGTATGCATGTTTAACTATTTTGCAGCCTAAGTGCCGAAAATGTGATATATAACAAAATAAACACACACCATCATTGTAAGAAAGTTTTTTTTTGTCTTTTTATTATTTATTTTGTTCAGTTTTCTTACAGTGATGGATATCATTGTAAGAAAACTGAACATTCATATGATGAACTGACAAAAGACTGGAAAAAAAAAGAAAAGAAACAGAAACAGAAAAATGTGTGCCAACATTTAATGCTGCACCCGGAATTTTCAGCGTATACTGCTAGTTGCTTTAAAATTTTTTTTAAAGTTTTCTTTTGACTTGTGTATGGCATAACTGGGAAGAAAATTATGCTTAGTAATAAGGCTAAAAAGAAAAAGATAAAAAAAGAAATGGATTTGTAGGAGTGAGTGTAACAGCAGACTGGTAGACTGTGAGCTCACTGAGAGCATGAAAAAAACCTTAAAGCCGTTTTGGAGGACCAGTAAAATCTGAACCCTTTCATATTTTTTGTTTTCTTTTAAAAATATTTTTAAGTAAAATCTTTTTTGAGGTTCTAAACTGTAATCTAAAGTTTTCAGATTGCAGTTTTGTTTTTAATTTTCTGAGAAAAATTTTTAAATATTTTTTCATTAAATATTCTTACAGTTTGTTTAGTTGTAGTATGTTAATCTGTTATTGTAGCTATATTTAATTAATGACTAAATGAAAATATGAGTTGTCTTTCAGTATAGCTTTCTAAAAAGTTTATTTATGTAAACAGGATACTTTGTCCACAGGATATGTTATTCCATACATATCTGAAATTTTAAATGAGGCTGCATTAAGAATCTCTTGGGAAGAACACAACAAAAATTGGAAAACAAGTTCTGTTTGTAACATATCAGGATCTGTTAGTAGCATTTTTCTTATCTTGAAAATTTGATATACATTCAGTGTATTTATTGTTTTATGCCTCATTAGTTATTGTTTCTTTTTGTTTTAGCTTTTAATAGGGATGCTGTATGTTGCAGAAGATGGAAACTTTTATGTTGTTGATAAAAGTGATTGTATGCAAGTTGTATTCACAGGAAGCTGCGTCAGGTGCCGTGAAGCAAAAGACATACTTTGTGGCTTTGATGAAAGGAACATTGCTTTTTTAACAGCATTTCAAAAATTTGATGTATTATTTGAAGAAATATTTTGCAAAAATGGAATTTTAAAAAAATTTCATTACTTAAAAACTCAATCTTGTCATCTTTATACTTTGGCTACTTTCTTCAAATCTGGTAATCACTTTTATCCTATAGAACCATCTATAAACTCCTTGTACACAAATTATCTCTTTAAAACAGATTATAAGTTTATCAAAGCAGTTGATTCAGTTAACTCAGTAAATGAAATATCAGGCAAAAGGACTGTAGAAACTTGTGAAAGATCATTATCATATGATAATACTGAAAGTAATTATCAGCGCTTTTTAATATTAAGTCCGTTATGGACTGTAAATTACAAGTATACTATGTGTTGTGAATTTTTTGCATTATTTTTGCCATCTGGTAATAGTTGCAGTTCTTTTTCAAATGAAACTAAAAGTTCTGAAGACAATTTTCAGGATTTTTATGACGTAGATGATGACTTTGAGTTTGCTGATTTGGTAAACAAAATGGATAGTTTGCTTATAACAAATAAACCAAAATTATCAAAAGTGTCTTTTGAAACTTCAAAAAATAGCTTGTTCTTGCTACCTGGACATATATATCAAATGAATTTTATGCATAACTGTAGTAGAGGTAATGATGATGTGAATGCATTGAGTGTTTACAAGAGCAACATGCATGATGTAATTTCTGTTAAAATTAGTTCATCTGAAAAAGTTATCCACGATGCAGAATGTTTGGTAAGTTTTGATACTTTATAATTTAACAACAAATTTTGTATTTAGATTCTATTTTTTTTCTTATGTATTGCATATTGTAAGCAACAAATTTTAATATTTTATATATATTGCCTACATTGTATTAAAGTTCTGCCACACAGATATGTATATAGAACAATGAATTAATTAATCTATGTTTATAATTTAAATATTAATAGTATTTATTACAAGTAGTCATGATTACAAGTTATTTAGATAATGCTTGCCAGAATGCATATGCGCATGTGTGTTATGCTTGTATCCATAGACATCTAGGAATCAGGCATATAATATCTTATAAACCATTGCTAGTACATTTGCATATTGTGCCAGTGGATACCTTCAATATAACAAGCTGTCTTACAGATGGTTGGCAGATATTGCTGTGGAGCAATGAAGGTTGTCAGAATTAAGGCAAAACTGTTGACTGATGCAGTTTGGTTCTAACAGGGCAGTTCAGTAGAAAGCACAAGGATGGCTGTACTCCAACAGTGTTCTACAGGATATGTTAAACATGTCATAGAAACTATTCTACAACATTTAGAACCTAAATCCAACCAAAAGAATAACATTGTTTTCAAGGTTTACTAATGTCTGTGTTACCACTATTATTATATATTGCACTAACTACCTTGAACTGTTATTTCACAATATAAATGCTAATAAAAAGTGAAAAAAATATCACATTAGTTTGAAGACAAATGAAGTGGAAGCAAAATAATAGCTGTTAGAAATAAAAAGATTTGGTAATTTTCTTCTTTCTTTGAGCAGTAAATTGCAAGCAGTTCAGTATAATTGCGTAGATCTTTAACTTTTTCACAGCTGTGAATGCCTGGATGGCTCATCCATTTTAACACTTGGTCTGTTACCAGACCACATGAGTGAATATCATACCTAATGTCTCCCCAATCATGTTAAGGGAGGGCTCATTGGTTCTGAAATGAATTACCAATTATTCTTTTGTAACTGTTTAAGCATATCTTCTAACTCATGATCCTTATTATCTGACTATCCAAGAAATGAAATTGCACATTTTGATAATATTACAAAGATGCCAAGGGAAAGTAATCCTTTTGTTTTGCAGGTTAGTGGTAAATAGTCTAGCATTTTACTTCCTAAAAATTAGAACCTCCGTATAAACACCAGAGGAGTTTCAGGAGTTTGAGAAGATAAGATTTTGAGTCTGTTGCTATGAAGGAATTAAAGCCTTCTATATTACTATTACACAGGTGTGTAAGCAACAATTAAATAACCGTACTATTGAAATGTGGGCTTTTGTCTAAAAATGTGAAAATTTTGTCGGTTCCAAATATTTTGATCTCTCAAATTTGGCATCTTTTTTAGTGATATAGTAAACTATGCATCTAAAACAATTGCAGTTCTAATCTATTTCCTGTTTTGAAATTTATCATAATGCCATTGAAACCATTTGCTGCCCTCAGTGAGTATTTGTTAAGCATTTTCAATAAATGAGGAAGAATTAGGATAAAGAAAATATGTTTACTTTTGCGAGTTCCTTATATTTTATTTTTGTATATACTATTTATTGATCCACATCATCTGGAGATGGTAATAAAATATGGTTGTTAATCCATAGTTCAGTTTTATTTTCCAAATATTGGATGGAAATGTACTTGTTTGCATCTGTATTGAAAGAATACTGAGTGGGAAAAAGAGACGATGGTTTGTTTCCAGTGGTTGCTTGATAACCACAATATTCAGAAGTCCAAAATTATTATTGCAAAATTCAGTTTTAAAATCTAATTTGAAATGTTTAATTTTGAGATTTGTTTATCTGTTTTGTTCATTTTTTCCCTTTTTGTTGTTGTTACATATTTCTTTCTTGTTTTATCTTTGGTCATATAGAAAAAAATTGTATTTTGATGCAATACTTCTTTTAATTTTTTCTGTTGGTTCTTTAGTTTTGATTATGTTTAGATTTAAATGTAGATCAAGAGAAATAAATGGAACTTCAGAATTTAATGATTTCCAAAGTACATGTATACCTAAAAGCCTTAGCTTGTGGTCATTTTGCCTTTATGCAAGCAACAACAACTAAGTAAACAATAGCACACTTGTATGCAAAGTTCAGGAAGTGGAATAAATAAAAATGTTTTCCTAACCCCCTCCGCTTTAAAATTAGGTAAAATTCAACATTCTTTAATCTGTGCATCAGATTCTTTCAAAATGAGTTGATTTTTTTTTACAGAATTAATGTCCATTTGAAGTCAAATTCAGTGTAATTTTAAAGACATATTTTGTTGAAATAGACTTATGGCACTTCTGAGATGTTAAGATTTGTAGGGTGCTGTGGTTGGAACCTTCAGAAAATGATCTTAGAAGGAGAAAACATGGAATTTCATTGAAAGGAAGAACTGACTACAGCTTATTATTGTGAGAGCTTAGTGAAAGCTATTCTGTCTGATAGAAGATGCTAGCAGTGATACTGTGAAGGAACTTCTTGATGATTTTGATTTTGATGTTGAAAGAAATCTGTCAAGATATATGTAGAACATTAAATCTTGCTGAAACCTGAAGACCTACATAAACCTTCTATCAGTGCTCATAATGCCTCATTGCCGATAGTATAAATATCAAAGCTATGGATTCTTTTCATGGAAAAGAGTTTGTTTCACAAAATCTCATTTTCTGATATATGAATTGATTTATGCATATCAATTATCAGGTTTATTAGTATCATGGATTTCTGTAGCTTCCCAATAAAAGATAATGGGAAGCTAATAAGCTAATGATGGAAGGATAATGATTCAGTTATGCTCAGAAACCTTCATTCAATCATTTCATATGTATTCCATCTACTTAAATATCAGTGTGTGCATTGAGACCTGGAAATGTTAGTTCTGCTAAATAATATTTTAATGCTACAATGCCTGGATTGTTCAAATGATGAATAGTTCCTCGTTTCAAATATTCCCTGTACAAAGTATTAGTTTAACTGAATTTCTGTAAAGGAAATATGATCTGCAGTAATCGCATCTGTGCAATTTTAAAAAGTTAAAGGATCCACTAATTTTAAGATGATCCATGATTTTTACAAGGTAACAATAACAATCTTGTTGAAACAATCACTCACTAAAATTTGTTGAGGATTTGTTGAAAATTAACATGGAGGATTAACATCATAAGTAGGCTGCTAACCATCATGAATTTGCTCTTCAGGTGTAAACAATAAATTTGTTGAAATGATCTACTGTAAAGTTAATCTTTGTGCTGATTACATTTGAATGGTATGAATCTGGTCACTGAAATTAGAACCTGGAGTGAACTACTAGTGTGCAAGTGATATTACTGCTTGGACACTTATGGATTCTGCTCGGGAGTAGGAAAACCTTTGTGTAAGACTTTATAAGCAAAAGTGGCTTATATTCATGTTAAATACGGGAAAAGTCATGAAAACATCCATGCAGCCAGCCCATTACCTAACATTCAAATTCAGGTCAACATACACGGTGATTATGATTAAAGTTGCAATTTCAAAACACTCTAAAACTACAGGTCAGAATGAATTGATATTTTACCAGAACAGTCCTGAGGTAATGGAATTTTCTTTGGCGAAGGGGAAAAATAGTTCCAAAATTTGTTGACAGATGGCGCTATCAGTGTTCACAGTGCTGTTGTGGATGTATAGCCAAAAGGAAACAATAGACTCTTAAAGGTTGATGACAATTTTATTAGCGAAAAGACAAGAATATGTATTTACAGAGAAAACAGTGATAGTTCACAAAACAAACACCTAACGGATGATTAATGCATCAGTTGCTCAATATGCTGTCCTCCTTATTCCACTGCTAATTGAAAACGCAAAACTGCATGTTCCACAACAGATCAGAGGGTATCTGAGCTGATGCTACAAATGTGGTGCATGATGCTTGCCTTCTAGTCGGCCAAATTCGCAATCTGCCCACTGTAAACAGCATTCTTCAAATATCCCCAAAGCCAAAATTCACACAGGTTTAAGTCAGGAGAGTGAGGCAGCCGTGCTGTTTTTTTCATCTTAACCATGTCTGCAGTGTGCATGCTATCTCTTAGTAATTTGCATACCAACAGTAATAGGAACCCTGACAGCGCCATCTATCGGCATATTTTGAAACTTCCTTTCCCCTTCTCCAAACAAAATCCCATTGCCTGATGATTGTTCTAGTAAAATATCAAGCCATTCTGACAAGTAGTTTTATAGTTAGAGCATTTTGAAATTGCAACTTCAATTGTAGTCAACCTGTACTTACGTTTAGTAGTTTTAATTGCTTTATCATTGATGGGCCTTTATATATTAGATAATTCACAAGGAGCTTGTTTTTATGTAATTTTAGGTTCAAATTTTGATATAAATTATTTCAGAAACAAGTCTTTTACTAACCAGAATATCAGCTTTATTTATTAATTATGAAGTAATTAGAATTATCAAATGAATTTGAATTTTATTATATGAATTATGCAATGTGTATAAGTTAATAATTATATAAATATTCAATACTTAAAATAATACAACTTTCAGAGTCATTTAAATTATTTTAGATGATTTTGAATGTGATGTGTTGAGATTTATATATACATTTTACTGTCTCTTACTCCCTCCCTTTTTTCAGGGAAATCATATAGATGAGGAAATTGAATATTATACCATTAATGATGTATTTTCTAAAAGGTAATATTAATCAGTAATAGTGATATATTATCTGAATGGTACTACTATTTTATTGCATTTATTATATAAATCTGAATTGTACAAATCATTGCATTTTTCTTTAAAAATTATAGAACCTTAACTAATCACTGTGTTGTAAAGGGCATTATCATTGACAAATTTTTTGAAGAAGAGTGTACGAAGTTACATCATGGTAAGTACTGTAAATTAAATTTCAATTTTAATGCTGTTGTATTTTTTGTAGTATTTTGTAGAAAATATTGAATAAATGATTCACAATTCAGTATCTAAAATTATTTTTAGATTACTGTAAAATATGAAACTTTTCCTCCTCATATGAGGAAACAAAATTTTAAATAGAAAATGTACCAATGCATTAAATACATAATTTATACTACATTGTCTGTTTTTATCTCCAGATTTAGGCTCAAATACAGGGTCAGTATAAACAAAATTGAGTTGTTTATTTGAATTCAGAGTCTTGATAATCATGGGAAACAAACTTTCATAAACTGAGTGTCTCATAAATTTCAATGCTTTTTAAAAGTTATATAAAATGAGCAAACTGATTCATCAAAGGGGAATTTGCATCTGAAAACTTATTTAGAGGTGGATTATTTTTTAGTATAAGAATAAATTTTAGCAGGTTTTTACCAGTAGATGTCATTCTGCTGCTAGTATCACAAAAAAGCTACGCTTCTAGTTGTACTATAATATACTCAAAAATGCGAATGTTAAAAGACTGTATTTTTATAATATTTTGTATCATATTTCTAAAATGAGATAGTGTAATCTGTTATTGAAAATATTAACTAAAACATGAACTCAGTTCACGAATAAAATCAATGTTCCAGTAATTACAGTGGCTCACATTTATTTTCGGACACTTTTCATTTTTGAAATTCATTTGCATAGATCTTGTACTAAATATTGAAACATAGACTTAATTTTTTTGTTGTGTCTTATTTTTTCTCTGTTTTATGCCTTACTTATTGTAAAATAAATATTTCTTGTACTAAAATAATTTGTTCAAAAAGTGCTAATCGGTAACTCGCATAATAATTCGGACACTCCAAATTTTTGCTGAAACATTTTGCTAGACATTCATTCTTGATAATTTTTGGCATTAAATGAAAATACATCACAAGAATTGTCATCTGCATTTGAAAATTATTTGCTTAGCAAAATATGTTAATGCTTCCATATCTGAAGTAAACACAGCAAGGAGTGACAAATTATGTAACAGTTCTGTTAGAAATTTAATAAATTGTCTTTTTAAAGATGGTAAAAGTATTTGAAATATCTAAAAAATCATTGATCTAAAGTGTTCAAACATTTTTGACGTTATGAAACAACGGAAATTGCTTGGAACTGTTCAAAATGCACTGAAGCCTGGACCACATTCCAACTTAATACCAAGGAACCACAGATTTATTCTACAAAAAACCAAAGAAAAGCAAAAATTTGCATTGCAAAACATGGATCAAATGTAGAAGAACAGTTTGCAATTCAAGTTAACCTTGAATGTTTTAGAAAAATCATTTAGAAAACGACTCATGGATATAATGGGAATCAGTAAAGGAGCAAATTTTTAGTCAACAAGAAAACAAGGAAAATATGCCTGGGATTTGCAAAATTTATAGTGAACAAAGTTTTATCACTTTGGAGCAATGTTATATGTGCAGAAAGGACAAAATGTAATATATTGGGCCTGAAAGATGAATGAATCTGTGGTGAAAGATGAATGAGCAATCGAATTCGAAAAGCCAGTTGCTAATATCTGATGCACAGGGGTAAAAACATAATAGTTTTGAACAAGGAATTTAGTATTTATGAAAAATTATATGAATTAGTACAAGTATTCTTAATGATGATCAGAAAGCATCTGTAAGAAAATATAGAATGCAAAAAACATTCAAGTTCTATCAGGATAACGATTTTAAACAGACAGCTCTTAATGTTTGCTTATGGTTATTATGCAGTGTCCTTACATCCAATCATATATTAATTATGCATCGAAACTTCTCTAAATACTATTAAATCATATAAAACGTGTGTGGAATGAGTAAGAGGAAAGAATAAGAAAACATTATACTTCTTTAAAAGGTCTGCTAAAAGTAATTCTTACATAGGAATGGAACATTCTTACTCAAAAAATTAGTTGAATGCATGTCAAGTCACATGAAAAGTGTAATTTTAACTAAAGGATAGTCAACAAAATATTGAATGTCCCATTATTTTCCTGTTTTTTATTAAATATAAACTGTTTATTCAAAGTGTCCGAATACTTATGTGACTTCATTTTCAGAACTTTTCAATATTTTTTTCCCCCAAAAAAACATTTTGAATAACTTTTCTTTTTTTCAAAACATGCAGGTTTTAAAATAGTTGAACAATAGTATATGTGAGGAAAAGAAAATCATTTTGCTAATATTCAGGAAATGGTATTTAGAAATATAACTGAAAAATACAAATGTCTGAAAGCAATTATGAGCTACTGTAGACTGAAATCTGTATACTAAAAAATGTCACCTCTGTAGCAAGTTTCTAAGAGTGAATGCTTCTGAAATGTATTAGGCCAATACGATTTTACATTATTTTTTTTAATATCCTGATATATGAGATACCTTGCGAAAAAAGTAGTAAAGAATTAATCAAAACAAATTATTTAATTTTTGTTTAGTATATGGAACATTTTATTGAACATTTTAAAAAGTTTATTTATTTTCTTCTGAAATTTCAATGACTATAATATTTTTGTTGGAAAACTTATCATCCACCTTCCTTGGCAGCAACCATCATCTTATCTTCAAGATTAAAAAATTCAGTTTTGAAACTTCTTAAACAGCCTTTGGTACAAATATTCATTGATAACATCTGAGTATACCAAGTAACTTTCTAAATTGCTTCTATGGCATTTCCATGGAAATGAAACTCATAAATTATGATATGAGAAATATTTAACTTATATGACATAACTGATCGATCAAAAAATTCATTAACTGGTAGTTCAGTGGCATTAGGATAGTGATTGCATGGCATCAAAGTTATATTAATCTATAAAAATTTCAGTTTTAGAATTACTTTAGTACTTCTATGCATTTAAAATTTGATAAGTATAGGTGGAAAAGAATTAGACATAAAAAGCATAGGTGGAAAACCCCATAGTTTTTATGTCCTTTATCTATATTTTAACCACAGAATACTTTACTTTTGTACTGCTGGGAAAATTCTATAACAGTTAATAACATGCAAGTAAGCTTTTATGTATAAGAAAAATTGGATATTTTTAGAAGAAAATACTTAAAGATATGTGAAATGCTTTATTAGAAAATTGTTTAATGCAAAGATTAAAAATTTTTAAATAATTTATTACATTTTTGTAGTTTACTGTATTATTATAATATGATTTGGAAATTTTTTAAGAAATTCTCTAATGTCGATAATTCTTCAAGCAAGAGAGGTCATAAAGTTTAGGGAAAGTAAAGCATGTGATTAAAATTTCATATGGAATAATATTTCAATAATTTTCAAATTATTCTTTTAAGTAATCTTTGATTGCAATTTTATGAAATTTGCCATACTTATTGTAAAAAATCATCATACGTCATTGAAATTTAGAGGTATTTCGCTTTAAATTGATAGTGCCCAAAAATGTTTTATATTTTATTATATTTGTAACTACATTTATCTTCTTGGGAAAAAAATCATACATAATGTAAATTATTAGATAAAGATGTGTATTTTGCATTCTTCTAATAACTGCATTCATCACTTTATTTGTAAAATGCATTTCATTTTATTGTTTTATCAAAGCTCACAATCATAGTTAAATTCAAGGTTTATCTGTTAATGATATATTTTGACTGAGATTTTCAAACTTTAAATTATTTTATATTTTTTCATTAAATCATAATTCTTATTATTTAGATGGTTATTAATAATCATAAATGATTTTTTTTTATTTTCATGAATTTTTAAAGTATTTCAATTCATATTTTTGGTTAATTTTTTATTGGAAAAAATTCACTTACAGTGTTTATTTTAGGCCACTCTCAATTAACTTTGAAAACTACTCTGTGCTTGAAATTAGCTGATTCATTTTATGAAAATCCTATACATGCATATGTTCCATATCATCACAACATATTAGGATTGTTACCTGGTGTAAAAGTGAAACTGTATGGATTCCTTTGCTGTTGCTCTAAAAAGGGTTTTCTGTATCTTAGAGCATCTACCATGTTTGGTATTCAAGTTGAAAATTCAGAATCATTGACTGAAATTACACCAAGGTATGATGTTGATATTTTTTTTAGTTATAGTTTGTTTATAAATATTTCTGAATCTCAAAAGTGACAGTTTACATATATTTGAATTTTATTATTGTCATTAATTATCTTTTATTATATAAATCAGAAGCTTTAACATAAAAATGTAATCGCTTGAAAATATTATTGCAAAATTGTTGCCTTTATGTTTAATTGTGTGTAAGTCATTCAATGTTTTATTCATCTTCTATTCTTACTTTAATTGTGTGTATTGCTAAATGGAAGAATGGTAGGCAAAAAATAATTGCATTGCTGAGTTGTTGATTATCATTGATACATTTTATGATAATATGATCATAAATTGTATAAATGTCATCTTTGTAATGTGGAAGTGGTTTCAAATATAACTACTAAAAAACTATAGATGTATAACCCTTCATGCGACTAAACTGTATATGTATAAATTCAAAATTATTTGTCATTATACGTTTAAGTACACAGATACACAACTTGAAAGCGAGAGAGAGTCATTTTTGAATTATAATAAAAAAATTATCCATGGCCTTTTTGGAAGTTTAGAGTTTTAGGGTTAAATTTTTGGCTTGAAGGATTAATGACTATGTGATCATTAGGAAATCGATCTGTGCTTGTTAACTGACATCAGAACGTTTATGCTATTATGCATTAAGTTACAAGAGAATCTCCTCAACATTTTCAAGAACAAAAGAAAACACTGATGTGATTTTTAGATATTTTACTGTGTTTATTATCTTTTAGACTACATATTTCTAATTGTATGAATTATAATAAAACTTTTCATAAAATTGATTGATATTGTTCATGGGCAGGTGTTCTTGATGACTCTTGTTAAGATGAATAATGTTTGATTCAAAATTAGTGAGCTTTAGCCTTAAATCTCCACAGAATTTTGCATTTTACTTTTTATGTTAAGATGAAATTAATATGGCTAACACCACTTTCTACAATGTAAATATAAGCAAAAATGAAGGTACTGCTTTAGAAAGTTTGTGTATTTTTTTTACAACTGTCGTATTCATCCAAAACTAACTAAGTCACATTTTTTAAGAATATCATAATTTCAATGTCAGTTGGCTATTCTATAAATTCATCTTGTGAGTTATATTTTATATTTTTGATTTCTGGTGAAATTAGTCTAGAACAGTCTTTCCCAAAGTGGGCGATAACGCCCCCTTGTGGGCGTTTGAGACCTAGAGGGCGGCGTTAAGGGACCCAGAAAAAAATGGGGGCGTTGACGTGGGTTAGGGGGACGATGGTAGATTTGTAATTTGATTTACTTTATATTTTAAATTTCACTAGAATTAAAACCTACCTACTACACAATAACGAAAACTTAGTTTATATCTCTCCCCTGTATGATGGTATAAAAACTTAAAATACTTAACATAGATTTCGTAGGATAGCCCGCACGCCGTATGCGCGTACGTTGTAAAATGAAGAAAAGCATACAGCTGTGTAAATGCATGAGTCGCCAAATGTGGCAAATATTCCGGGGGAAAAGACTAACTGCGGGAGCCGGTGCACTTATGATGTTGTGCTCCGTAGACGTACTGTCCGTTTTCGTTTGGTGAAACCTTCAGCACTTTTACACATGCGTCAGGTCTGCTTCGAGTTTATCAAAATAGGGTTGAGACAGAAGAGAAATGTTTACGTAACAAGCGTGCTTCTGAAAAACCGGTCTGAGGAAAAAGTCCATCTCAGCGTATCGCCCCTTTTCAGAATAGAATCGTCGACAGGTGGCAGTTTTGCAATACGAAAACGGACTGTACGTGGTAGCAATCGGCTGGTTCATCGATACTTGTCCTAACTTGCTCAGTACGATTGAGCGTCGAAAGAGATAAACAAGTTTGTGCGTGTTTGTCTTATTCCTGTCGGTGCCTGCTGTATTTAAATCCTATATAAAAGCTCATAATTTTTCTTATATTTTCATTAGTGGTTTCGCACGCTATCTTTAAACAAGTATTTAAGTTCAACACTTTATTTACATATTTTTGAAAAAAAAGCCATATCGCAAGCAAAAAAGAAGAAATGGCAATACAGTGCAGAATATATTAAATATGGATTCATAGAAAATTTGACAAACCCATCTTTGCCTCTGTGCCTTCTTTGTTCAAAAGCATTTTCAAACGAAGCGATGAAGCCTTCAAGACTTCAAGATCATTTAAATAAAATGCATCCAGATGAAAAGGACAAAAATGTAGCCTATTTTCAAGATCTGGAAAAGAAGCATAATGCTCAGCCAAGTCTATCGAAACTTTTTTCGATGGCTGCTAAGCAAGACGATGACGGACTTCGAGCTTCATACAATATCTCTCTGTTAATTGCTCAAACTGGTAAATCGGACTGGTAAATCACACACCATCGGAGAAAAGTTAATTTTGCCGGCGATAAAACAAGTTAAAACTACTGTGCTCCATAAACCGGCGGCAGATATAATTCGAAAAATTCCTTTGAGCAATAATTCTGTGCAAAGACGAATTGATGAAATGGCTGAAAACATTGAAGAGTCATTGCGCAATCATCTGAAGACTAGTCAATTTTCAATTCAGTTGGATGAGTCCACTTTACCAACTAATGAAGTATTGTTGTTGTCTTACGTGAGGTTCATTAAAGATGAAAAAATATGTCAAGAACTTTTATTTGCTAGAAATTTAGAGATAGACACAAAAGGAGAAACCATATTTAAAACACTGGAAAAGTTTTGTGATGAAAAAGGAATTCCCTTAAAGAATATTATATCAGCTGCTACAGATGGTGCTCCAGCTATGACACGGTCTCAAAAAGGCTTCATGTCGTACTTAAAAAATAAAATTCCTGATGTGATTGCTGTACATTGCGTTATACATCGACAGCATTTAGTTGTTAGAAATTTTAAGTGAACGACTGTTTCAATCATTGCAACATGTCATCAGAGCAGTCAATAAAATCCGAAACAACTCTTTAAATGACAGATTATTTAATCAGCTTTGTGTTGCTAATGATGAAGATTTCAACAGATTGATCTTTCACACAGAAGTGCATTGGCTATCAAAAGGAAATTGTCTGACTCGTTTTTACCATCTGTTTGACTCTGTCATAGAGTTCTTGGAAAACAAAGGCACAGCATTGCGCGAAAACCTCATCACATCAAAGAATGATATCTCATACCTAACAGACATTTATACATTCTTTAAAGATATGAATCTCCAACTTCAAGGCGATGACGTAATAAAAATAAAAAATATCGTCGCTGCTTTCGTAGCCAAGCTGCTCTTACACAAGAAGAATATCGGCAGACGTGAGTTCCATAATTTTCCCAATTTATCAGTATCCTGCAACAATGACGACTTTCTCGTCTACTGCCAACATTTGGAAAATCTTCACAGTGATTTCATTGAAAGATTCCAGGACATTTTGAAATTGGAAATACCAGACTGGGTGTTAGATCCTTTTTCAAAAGTCAACATAGCAATATCACCCCAGCTGGAAGAAGAACTTATAGAACTGACAACGAACGAGGAAATAAAAAGCAAATTTAAAAATGGCTGCCAACAATTTTGGCTACAAAAGTCAGTTCCGCAGTTGTACCCTGGATTGTGGTCGATCGTTCAACAATTTTTGATATCATTCCCATCGTCATATTTGTGTGAACGTGGATTTAGCGCTGTGACAACGCTGCTTACTAAAAAGAGAAATCATTTGCAAGTTACCAAACGCGGCTACTTACGACTGTTTTTGAGTAAAATCGAACCTGATATCAACAAACTTGTTAAAAATCATCAAATTCATCCATCCCATTAGATTAATTTAAAAACTAAAATTGATTACCTATCTATATTGTTTCTTTTAATTTGATTATTAATAATAATAATATTATTAATATTATAAAGTTGCGTTTTAATTGCTCTCACTGGTAAAAATGTCTAGTTTAGAATGTAAGTTTAAACACCAGAACAGACTAATATAGCACACTGTAACTAAATTAATTAAAGTAATGAATTGTGGTTTTTAAGTTTTAGGAGTGTATAAAAAATGGGGGTGCGATGAAAAATAATTGATTTTTAAAGGGGGCGGTAGAAGAAATAAGTTTAAGAAACACTGGTCTAGAATATGCACGTTTTCTAAATTCTAAAAGTGCAATTTAAAATCCTTGTTCGGTTTTTGAAGGTACTAGTATATTTCCAAAACTTCATATTTTATTTCCAATTGCTATAAATTCAGAAAATGCTGAAAATCTCAAAACAATGAAGATGTAAACAGATCTAATTTAACTTGGAATTTTTAAAGAATTATCCAAGATTGAATAACCGATATCTTTACCTTGTAAACAGATCGGGATGTCTTAGAATTTTTCAAGTAAGTGTACCTAATTGAAATTAAATTCTTATTTGTCTTCAGATCACTCAAAAACTAATTAACATCTGTAAGAAACTGCATAATTGATTAGAACAAAGCAATAAATCCTTGTTAATTTGTTTCTCTAGATCAGTGGTCTCTAAAGTGAGACTAATTGCACTTGAAGGGGTATGCAAGTGTGTACCAAGTGATACTTGGGAGTATGTCAAAGAAGTAGCTCATGATCATTAGTTATGAGGATAATGATCATGTGTCATGTGAGTTTCAGGTTCTCTCATTGGTCGACATGTCATTTCTTTAGCATCTAGGAAGCTCAACATCATAACTGTACACTGCTTCACTGGCTTATTAAACACATGCTCATTACTTTATATTGTATTGTAATGTATTGCATTGCACGCAATTTATAACTGTTTTCGTCTTGCGGGAACGCGATAAAAAATATTTGAGATTGTTGCTGTAGGTAACCATCTTAATTCAAAGTCCAAGTGTAATTTTAATAATCCATCATTTTAGCCACAGAGTTTTGGGTAATAATTGCAATTTAAGATAATTCACATTATTTGATTAATCTTTTTAATAGACTTTCCAAAAGTTTATAGCTTCTCTTATATCACATATAAAATCATCCAATTAAAATATGTTTATTGAAAACATGTATGCTTTGCATTTGAATAAATATTTAACAAAAAATATCATTTCGTCTTTTACAAAAAAATAAAAATAGAAAAAATGTGTGTCCTGAAAGTTTATAGACAAATGCAATTTTAAGAAGATTGGTTAGCAAAAATCATGATGGAAAACTTGAGGCTTTTGAATGATAATGCCCTCATTCAAACCTCCAATTTAAAAAAAGAAAAATGATAATTTGAACTGTATTTAAGTATACCTAAAGCTATGCTTCTGATTCTGAAGTTAATAGGATCCTGAACTTTAAATTACGTGGTAGGTCTGTTAAAGAAATTTTGAAACTTCTGAATTGATTTTTAAGCATGATTTATCATATAATATCTAGTACAGGGTTCGTACGGTCCTTAAGAGTCCTTAAAAGTCCTTAGGTTTTTTGGAATCGATTTTCGGTCCTTAAAAGTCCTTAATTTCGGCCAAAACCGGCAGAAGGTCCTTAATTTTAATCACCTGAAATTTTTGTCTGTTTTCACAAATGCCATTTTGAGTGTTAATTAGCATTTTGGAGGAATATTTTTGGCGATTCACTGACATATATAGTTATCTTTTGAATGGGTGAATGGATTTATGATTCATATGTTATAATTTGTTCCTATTTCTAATATAATTAGTGGATACTCGAGTAAGCAAGAAGTGAAACATAAGCATTTCGAAATTAATTTTTTCTAATGAAGAATTGCTCTTAAACAACTTTTCGCTTTTGGTGATGTGAATTTTTTTATTTAACGGTTCTAAATTTGGCGACTTATCGACATTTTGGCAATTTTTAAAACAGTTTTTATAGAACATTTTTAATTTCGAGATCTGGGAATTTTTTTTAATACATTGTAACATTGATACATTTCATTAAAATAATGGCAATATATTGAAATTATATGAAAAAAATAACATTATAATATGACAGCGAAAAATAAAAATATTTTATTTTAAAGTTTCATTTTAACAACTTATTGTACAATATTTTGAATCTGAGAAATAAACAAGGTATAATGCTATAAAACACAATTTACGAAACAGTTCTTACTAAAAGCAAAATTAGCTATGTAATTAATTAAAAATGTCTTCTTTTTAATTTTTTCATAGTAAGAGTTTTTCCCATATAATTGTCTCAGAATATTTAGAATTCTCAGAGTATGCATCAGTTTTCTCTGTAAAATTAATTTTACACTTTTCCTATTTTTTTTTCAAAAAATTATGCTTTTTCGCTGTTACAAAATTGGTAGGGATAATTTTTCTTTAGGATTTTAGACAGTGCAGTTTGGAAAGTTTAGAAGCATTTGAAGGCAAGATTTATAGACTCATGATTCTAGAAGATTCCAGTAATATGTAATAAAATGAAAAATGTCTCGATGGTATTAACACGTAATGGATGTACTTTACAAAAAGTTTGTCATGAATTTCTTACTTTTTGGAGAACGTTTGGAAGAACAATGAAAACATAATATTTGAATGCTTTACTTCGAATACTAGAATCTTTTTCTTAACATGTTTATCTTCCCTTTATTTTCTCTACTTTTCACTGGACACAAGCATGGAAAATATCAAAAATGCTTCTAATCTTATCACATGGACAGGCGTTATAGAAATGCATTTTTTTATTAATAAAGAAATTTAAAAACTGTCAATTTAAAAGATTCACATAATATGCCTTAATGCATCATACAGAGTTGGCACTGGGCATTTTCCCACCTGATGCAATCTCTGTGAAACCTAAATTCTGCTGCCTAGTGCCTTTCTAAATTCTGCTTCCATTGCTCGCTCTAATCTCTAAAAGTTATGACATTTCTAGATTTTGTTGCTCAGTTTGTCACTAAATTCTAAAAGTTCTGCCACATCAGCTCTATAACTAACCCTTACTATATATATTTTATATTTCTTCAGAATTTAGATATTGTTAAAGAAATAAAATTAGCAGCTTTTTCTATACATTCTAAATGCATTCAGTTTTTTAGAATAACAGAAATCCTTAATTAAATCCAAAAATTCTAGAATTAAAAGAAAATGTGTTAAAGAAAGAAACTGAATACATAAAGAAAATTATTCTTCAAAGATATGTACAATTATAATTATGTAAATTACCCAGTTGTTTATGATTTCAGCCTTTAGTATAGTTTCCCATTTCTATTTCCTCATATGACAGAGTTTCTAAGCCAACTTAAATTAAAATTAAATTGTATAGTCTTTGACCCCTAGTCCACATTTTTAGTTTGAATTTGACTTTTCTTGTTTAATTACATCACTTCGAGCTGTAATTGATTTTGTTAGCACATTGCTAATATTACATGCTTTATGTTCATGCTTTAAAACATGCTTTATGTTCTAAGTTCTTTTTAAATAAGAGACTTATTTAAACGATTGTCTGACATTGTAGTTACTTTCAGACATAGCGATAATTTGCTTCACGTCTGCCAGGAGGTTTTGGTCTACTTAACTTTTACCAGATCAAGTAAAGCCTCATAACTATATTGTAGAGAGGTTGGCAAGTTAGGAGATAAAGCACGCAGAAACTAGTGAGAACACTGATTTGCGTATTGAGACAATTTTCTGATTGTTAGAAAACATGCTTAAAGAGAAAGAAATTGATTTAAATTAGCCAAAATGTCTGGGAAGGCTTCAAATTAAAAAGACGCATAACTATTTTGTTGAGTTTTGTTGTTACAAAACATGAATGTTTAGTAGCTTTTAATGTGTAGTTATCCTAATATCGTTTAAGTATCAATGTCATAAATTACATGTACTTTAAACTTTGAAATTTTATTAGATTGGGATTTTAATAGGGCTTTTTTAGCAAATGTAATTAAAAAAATAAATAAAATTTCATATTGGCCATGTAAATCCATAATGACTAAGGTTATGTAAGTGCATAATTTAATTATTTATAACTAACTGCTTACCCTTAAAAATTATCACTATATATTAAAGACAGTTATTGCCTTTCATTAATCCTTACCTTGGTCACAAGGTAAAACACAAAAATAAATGGTGCTTTAGTGACTTATTAGACCTACACGAAGCTACGACAAAAACAGCGAAAGACAGAGCCTAACTAACTTTCAAATCTTGCCGACCGTGCCTACATCAGGCCTTTTAGGTTTGTTACACAAAAATATAAAAATTCATGTAAAACTTATTCTTTGCATCTAGTGAGACTTAAAACAATACAAAAAACAACTTATTACCTATGGTGCTTTAGTGGCTTATTGGCCCCACATGAAGTTATGATATTAACTGCGACAGACAGAGCCCAACTAACTTTCAAATCTTGCCAACCGTGCCTACATCAGGCCTTTTAGGTTAGTTCTAATCAGCAGGTCTTTCTGTAGGCAAGCAGCAGCTGTGACAGGGCGATCTTTTATGAATCATACTGAGTATGATCTACTTCTAATTTTAATCTATGCCGCTTGACATAAAATCTACTTGCTATTTACTAAACCTCTAGACTGAGAAAGTATGTGACAAAAATGAAGCATTAAAAAATGTGACAAAAAAAAAATCAACATAAAGTTAACTGTTAGCAAAACATAAATGAAATGTCACTTATCTTCTTTCAAATATGTCCAACTGTTATAAATGTAAAATATTTAATGCTACTTGATATATTTTATAAAGTTGATTTTATTCTCAAACTTATTAATAATTTTGTTAATTAATTCATGTTTAATAATAATTCATCTTACTTAGGGATCTATTTTCTTTTTAGGATGGTACTACAAAAATGAAGTTCAGGCATAGATAATATTTTTAATCGAATTTATTCAGTTCCCATTTGCTCATAGGTCCTTAATTTTTTTCATTAATGGTCCTTAAAAATCCTTAAAAGTACTTAATTTCCTTGTGCAGAAATGTGTACGAACCCTGTAGTAAGATGCCACATCAGCCAAAACCACGTTCTGCAAGATTCTGAGTGACATGTAGTCACAGCGATAGATGGATACAAAGAACGTCTTTGGCACAGAAAAAATCAGTTTGCCAAATTACAAGGGCTCGTGGATTGCAAATATCCAAAAACACTGTTCATAGATGAATCAAGGAATCTGGTTATATGATTCGCATAAAAATGGCATGCTCATTATGGCTTTTAAAGCTTCCCAAATGAATGAAATTGCATTGGGCCCATATGTTGCAATACATGATGTTTTGTCCTTTGAATTCAGTTTTTCATATGCACACAGATAAAGGAGTGAACTGGAAGGAAAAGATTATGTAAGTTTTCACCTCGTGCTCAAGGAGTTATGATGTAATGTATGTTCTTTTTGTTAGTTTAAAATTTTGAAGAAAATGGATGTCCAGTTTTGATATTTGTAATAACGTTTCTGTAAAACTTGTGCACAGATTAAATATAATAGAAAAAGCTGATTCAGAATTCTTCATGTTTTACATTGTATAAACAGTTTACTCAAACACTTTAGATAATCCAGAAACAAACAACTGATGTATCCCAATGATTCAGGTAAGCGCTGTTTTACTTACCTCCTATCTGAATACTTTCACCACAGAGAAAGTATATTAATATTGCCTTGGGACACAATACTGTACCCACATGGCGTATGGTGACAAATGGGTCTCTGTAATTTTCAGTGATTGAAAAAAAGGGAATTTAGATGGTCCTGACGGTTATTCATATTATTGGCATGACTTACGAAAAGAGCATCAGAGCTGTATCAGTAGGAACAGTGAAAGTGGATCTGTTATGGTGTGGACAACTCTCGGTTTCTACGGGCAAGTGGATTTAACCTTTCTAAAAAAAATGATGGTCGACAAGATTTGTCTAAATGCATAGAAATGCTAAGAGACCATTTTATACCATTTGCAAAAAACATTGAAGGTCAGAATTGGGTGTACCAGCATGACAATGCTCCCATTCATTCTCTACAAAAAATTACATGGAAAATGTCACTGTTCTTGAGTGGCCACCAATGAGCCCTGATACCTGATTGAGAATGTGTGAAGTATTAGTCTATATTATGTAATGTGTGAAGTATTATGAGTTTATGAGAATGAAAGGCAGTTTTCTGCAAATGCCTTAAAAGCAGCCATTGCTAGTGCATGGAACCAGAGTTATTATAAAACATAGTTCTCTTGATGGAGAAACACATATTCGACATCATACGGAATAATGGGGCTATTTTAAATTATTAAATAATTTGATATTGATCACAAGTTGTTGAAATGTTAATATTCTCTAAACATCTGTGATCTATAATTGCTGTTTTAGTTGAATATTTACTTGAATGCAAGTCGCGTGTGATGTAAATAAACAGATTTTTATTTGGTGTTTATATTCATTTCCACGTTTCTGAAACACATAATATAGTACTTAAGTCTATAAACTTTTGAGACAGAGTGTATGTACTTTTAGGGTATCATGCAACAGAGAGTTTATTTTATTAGTGACTTTTTTATTACTTATAAGCCCCCAGTTCTCTAAAAAAAATCAAGTAAGCAAACATGTGAAACTCACTATGGTATGAATTGCATCGGAATGAGAAAGGGAGAATTAAACAGTTGAGAATAAATCAAATTTTAAACTTATATATGCATTTTCGGATTGGCAATAAGATTAAACAGAATTAAATTATGTGTAACTAATATTAAATAACAACTAATTGAAGGTGGATTGATTAATTATTTTATTTATTTTACTATATTTTATTGTTTTATTTTACTACATAATGCTGTGCAACAGTGAACAGTGAAGTTAACAAAACTTAGTTCATGAAATTAATTTCATTAAGTTTTTGCTTAATTTAAACCGTACACAATGTTTCTGGTAACAACATTATTAAATGGTAATAATAATGTCTAAAATGTAGTAATAAATTGTGCCATATTTAATGCTAAAAAATGCGCTTCCACCTGATGTGATGAATGCTCTGCATACAGACAGGGAAAATTTTGGCTGTTCTTTCATATTGTGCGAGGATAGGAAGGAAGATGATTTTCTCTTTGTCCATGTAAGATCAAGTGAGTGCATCCACTCCACCTATATATATATATTTCTTTGCCTTTCCTAATTTAAGGTTTTAGTGACTTCTAATAAACTTTTTCTCCTGCTCAGCCCAAATAAAATTTAACCACTTGGAGACCTCTGAATTAGAATCTGATTCAAATTCAATTCAAAACTATGATGCAACAATTGCAATTTCTGTGAAACTGAAATGAAACTGAAAATGTTTGAGGACAGTAAAGTTAGTATTGTTCTTCTTAACAAGAAGTTGTTTAAAGGGTAAGAAGAACTTTCTTTTTTAAAGGTTTATCAGTAAAAATTCCTATCGAAAAGGCTTTTCTCCTTCTATTATTGCTGAAAGCCTTAATTTTTTTTTCCTTACAAATATGGCATTTTTTATTCAAAATAGTTACATATCTTGTTGTCTTTCATTTCTCCTTTTTAAAACTTCTTGGATCTTTCAGAAGTTTAACATTCAAGTTATTTTTTAGTCCAAAAGGGCTTTGTTCCTGAGGGACTATTGTTTTCATTTTGCAATTTTTCATCAATTCACTCTGAATGTCTGTTTCACTTTTCAAATTGCTGCCACCAAATATTATCACCCTGTATTATATTTGAAGTAATTAAATAGTGAAGAATCTGTATAAATGTATGTATATTTCTCGCATTGTAATAAAACAATGGTACCTAGAGCCATCAAATTTTGAATGACATAATCCTACTGCAAATATGGCCATCTGGAAGCTCAAATTTGGAATTTGTTTATTATCGATTTCATATTTTGTAAAACTAACAAATTTTTGATTAACGAACTTGAGGATTTCAAAGTGAGGAAACGCAATGTTGTACAGAAAAAACATTTTTATCTCCAGCGCGAGACTGTATATCGGAACTACTAAAGATATGCTCAATTTAAAATTATTTTGCGATATTGCTGTTGAACTGAATTTTATGGTTTAAGTTCGAAGAACATGATATTTAATAAATAGGGGTAGCACACAGAATGTTAAAAAAATGCCCCTTTAATTTAAAATCTGAAGCCTTCCAAATTTTCTTTTTTGTTATTAATAAAATTCATGATTGGTTCCTTAAATATCATATTTCAGATTTAAACTCTCTGTGAATACATGATATTTTTTGTCAATGTAGTTTTATATATAGGATGTTTCAATTCAAGTTCATGGAGTTCATATGGAATCAATGGTAGCACATCATCTTTTCAGATGGAGTAACAACATGTCATCATTTACAGCGCCATAATGAACGTATTTGTGTATAGAGGCACGGAGGAGAATGAATCTTTGCCAACTTGCATTCATCATTATATGGGCCAACACCTAGCATGCTAGTATAGCCTTGGATACACATTCCGGTCATTTTCTGCTGGCATATCTTGAAAATGTGGGCAGCTGCCATTACATTTCTGAAGTGCTAAGGCTGTGCCCTATCTTTGAGGCTTGCATGACAGCATCTTTCTACAGAATAATTTACAACCACAGGTTGTCTGTGCTATCCTTAACTACTCCATTACAGAGGGTGTTTAACTGTTGTCCTGGGTAGCACATTCTTTAGATCTTTCACCTGGAAGACCTGCACTCCACCACTCATCAGCCACTTCTATTGATGAATTCTGGCATCGAATTGAAGCCACATGGAATGAAGTACTTGTATCTCACATCCAAGCTCAGTTCAACTTAATGCCCAGCCAGATTGCAGCTGTTGCTGTGCAGCTCTTTGTATTAAATTCTTCAAACCACTTTCGAATTTAATCATATCTTCCTCCCATTACACTTGCACAATAGGCATCCTACATGCATAATAACCTCCCACATGCACAATAAATAAGATCCTGCTATTTGATTGTTCTTTTGTATCAGTTTTAATAGCCATCAGTATAAATTATTTTTTCATGAATAGTGGTTTAAAATTAACATTTTAAAAAATTATGTTTGTTTATTTGGTTTTAGTTACTGATATTTTTTTCCTTCTGATTTTATTGGCAACAATATAGATAATTCTTTTCCCTGTTACATTTTATAAACTGTACTAAAATTCTCTTTTGCAGTTTTGATTCAAACAACTGGAACCAGATGAAGAGTATTTCTAATGGAGAAATTATTAGTCTGGATTTACTAGGCAGAGTGGCTGTAAATGGTGCCTTTAGATGTTTATGTTTTATTTTGAAGATTATATCTGCAGAAATTCTATTATTGTGTGCAAAATGCTCAAGAAACTCTAGGGAAAATTGTACATGCTGGGCTCCTTATGTATTGAAGACTAGAGTTAGGTATAATTAAATTAATATTTTAAATATGGTAGATTTTAAATACTCCATGGTTACACAATTTGATTATTAAACATTGAAACTGATTATATTATAGCCAAGATGAGAGCTCTATTGGTCAAATAACATATGTCATTTAAATGACCAACCTTCTTTTATAACATGAATAACACTGCAATATTGCCCGTTAAGCATAATGCAAAATATGGTGTGAGTTTATTCAGTTAGTAAGAGAACATTGTTATCAAAACAAATAAAAAAAAGAGTGAACATTAAATTGTGTTTTAAATTTGCAAAAGGAGATACTGAGGCTGTTGAGTTAATGAGACGACTATAAGGGGATAATTACTCACCATAGATCTTCAAGTTGTATATATGATTCCCAGGTGGTGCAGACTCAACATGAAGCTAGGCCTGGATCTCTTTATTCTGTTTTAATGGGAAACTTGGTGCAAAATTTAGAGAAAATAGTTGCTTAAATCTCACTGCTTGACTGTTAAAATGGTGGCAAATAAATCTGCTACTAGTCAGGAGGCATTTTATTAAATTTTAATGGAGATCTAGAAAAAATTTGCTTCCTAGTTTGCAATATATTCTTTATCTGATAATCAGAAACATGATCTTGTTCAATCTGCAAAACAAACTGTCAGGATTATTAAAAGTCCTCAAAAATGATCATTAAACATATTATTTCTACTATGACATCAGAAATTAAGCCAAATTTCTGAATAGAAGTCATCTTCATTTCTTAAAAAAGAAAATTTCATAATCAAAAGTTAGCTTGTTTTTGTGAAAACAAGGAAATTATTCATCTGACTCATTGTTTCTTTAGGACATATTGTGAATTTATCTATATGTTTTGGAATGCTTATGTTCGCCAGGACAAATTATGGGTTTTATTAATTCTGTCAGACAAGTTATGAATGCAGTTTTTGATTTAAATGTTTATGATAAGTCTTTTTATTTCTGTAGGACAAATTGTAAGTGTAGTTTTGATTTAAATAATTTGGAAAGTTTTTGAAATACTTCTCCAGATTCAAACTAAGTATTCAATATGTAATTTGTCTGTTATTTCTTCATGATAATGCTTCATTTCAGTGATCAATAGTTTAACAGGAATTTTTGGTAAAAAAATAAGCATACTTAGTCATCCATTTTAGTCTTCAAATTTGTTTTCCTATTATTATTTTCTGTTCTCAAAACTGAATTTACAAATGTACCTCTCTGATGGCACCGAAGATATCCAAAAGGCCTTAATATTGAGTTTACAGGTAAAAGGTATCACATAAAGATATATACAGGACATTTCAAGCTTTGTTATATCATGTTACTTAGTGTAATAGTACTTTGACCATAAAGAACCAGTGGTTTTTTTTTTTTTTTTTACTTTGTAGAGACATTAGATTATTTCAAACAGGAGACATGAAAAATGAACAACGCTTTCGCTGGGAATCGAACCACTGACCTCTCAGTTATGCACCGAGCATGCTAACCGCTACACCATGAAGGCATGCAAAAAAGAAGGCGGAAGAAATGCCTTATAACTTTCATTGTTTAATTATCAGCTTCCAAATGTAAAATTTGGCTCCATTTTAAATGTTACTGTTATTTTTGACTGTATTGTAATGTATTTTTTGTGAAACTGTATTAACACTTTGAAAACTTTATCTGTGAAACAGTTGTTTAAATTATTATATGGTAATGTATAACGAAAAACAGATGGAAAATTTAAACTGATTACATTTTCTATTAAAATATATTCTGTTATACAGGGTGTTTATAACTGAATAATGTGGTGTTAAAAATTAATAATAAATCAATATATTATCTTACCCGTGTAAAACCTACACAGTAAGCATTGATAACTGTCCAAGTTTCTCATATGCTACCTGCTGTTTGCTGGTAATGCTTACTGTGCAGCTACAGCATCAGTTTTCAAGATGGCAGTGCAGCAGGAAAAGGCTTTCTTTGTGCTCCATTTTGAGGTGTCTAGATTTGTGGTTTGAGTGCAACATGAGGTTCGTACACATTTTCTGTGCAGTGTGCTGCCAGAAAGTGCAGGACCCATTTTTCTTCAAACAAGAAATTGATTGGTGATTCATTTCTAGACATGTTGGAAACCTGGTTGTTACCCTAGCTGAACCCAATTATGATGATTTTATTTTGCAACTGGATGGTGCTGCATCCCATTTTTACAGAAATGTATGGGAACTACTTAATTGTGTTCTTCACCAGTGCTGAATTAGATATGCTGCAACAGCAGACAATAACCCTCTCCCCTGGCCACTCCATTTGCTGGATTTAACTCCATGTGATTTCTTTCTTTGTGAGTTTTGTAAAGACCGAGTTTATGTACCACAAATGTCTGTGTACCTTGAGAAAGTATGTTGTCGGATAAAGCAAGCACTGCAGACCGTTCATGGCAGATATGCTATACTAAAGTATGGGAAGAATTTGATTACCCTGTGGGGGTGTGTCATGTAACCAAGGGTGCACATATTAAAGGATTGTGATTAATGCATCAAAAACTTGGACCGTTGCTGCAGCTTATGCTGTAAGGTTTGCCCATATAAAGGGATATATTCATTTATTACTCATTTTTAAAACTGCACCATTCATTTATAAACACCTTGTGTATATTTATATATATTAAAAACTTAAACTAAGAAATTATTAAAAGAAGATTAAACCATCCAAGAAAAATTCTAAAACTGTATTAAAAGAAACCTATTAAATTTTAAAATCATAAAGCAAAAGTTAAATCGCTTGCATACTATTTTTGAAAAGTTATTTAAAGTAAATTTACTAATCATATTATCTATTATAATACATTTTAGATTATTCATATTTTCCATGCTGTAGACCGACTTTTCTAGATGTAATAATCAGAAATGCTAAAAGCTGGAATAATCCAAGAAGTTTATTCTGCATGACCTTTTGATCTTTTGAGATAAAAATGGAAAATGAAAAATTATATATAATATTTACATCCTAAGGTAAAAACGTTTGCGATTACCATAGCATTATATATATATGTATATCTGTCAGTGATATATGCTTTGAGGAATTTGTAGTTTTTAGCAAGGAAATGAGTGTTACAGAATTTTCATGATGAAATTGAAATTTTTGCACTAGACTCTAGAGTGTAACACTTCATAAATGTGGTATAGGTTATTTTTCAGAGTCCAACACGGCAGTGATGATTCTTGGAAATAACCTATACAAATCTTGTTCAATCATTAAATAGGGTTTCATTTTTATTTTTATTTTATTTCTTTTGCAAAACATTGACTAGTTTATTTCATGAGGCATTTTTTTTTCTTTTTTCATTACTCTTCTCTACTTCAGACAGGCTCAGGTCTTGAGATCGGGGTAGGTGGTGTAGAATGTGGAAGAATCAAGCTTATTATTGCGCAGAAGCAAGCTTATTTTTGTGTTCTTAAAATAACTCTGTCACCAGATTTTATAGTGCCATCAGAGTCTGGCATTTGTGCATCTAAGTGTTTCATGCAGGTTTTTGCAAATTTTGTACTTTTGATAAATTTGTGCTACTAAAATATGTGATTTTGCGAATTGTATGCTATTCCATCATTTTCTTGTGCTACATTTTGTTTCATTAAATTATTTAATACATCATAAACTGTGTATACGTTAAAATAATGTATTTGTTAAAATTAATTTATAAAACATAATAATTTATTTAAGTTTAAAAAAAAGTTGGCAATTAGCAATCCTGTGATCAAAACACAAGTTTACTTAGTTTTCAGCAATAACTGCTACTATTCTCGTGTGTTTGATTGATTTCTTTGTTTAATATTTTGGTGATCTGTGAGTAGGTGTGAAAATTTTAATTAGATCAAAGCTGCTTTGTTAACTAAAGTGCAAATTATGAATAACATTAAAACATTCAGCGCCACCTCTTAAAGTACTTGGCTTGAGAATTGACTAGAAGAAATAAAAACTCACAAGGTAAACAAAAGCTGATTTTAAGCTGTGTGTGAAGTGATGGCACATAGAACTAATTTAATGAAACACAGTGCTGCACAACCAAAATTCTCAGCAAATCCTGCCTCAGGAAGGTTTTAAAAAAGTGCATTTGAAAAAGGAACTGATATTGCTTCTCACTTGTGTAAAAGGCAATTTAAACACTTTTAAATTTTTTTTTTAACTTGTAAATCAAAGACTTTTTTATTACTGATAGGTAGGCCAATTCCATAAAAATAATAGTAATAAAAGGAAAAATTTTGCAAAAGAAATGTAAAACAAAATTGAGCATCTTGATATTAATATTGATAATTTTATTACTTTATAAGTTTTGTTTTTAAGTCAGTTTTTCTTCCAGTTCAAAAATGAAAATCAGTCTGTAGCCCACTCACCATATGTTTGATACTCAAGTAGGGAGATGAAAATTATTCGCTTGATTATATTATTGCTAAGAACAATTATTATGCTATATAAAATCTGGTGACAGAGTTATTTTAAGAACACGAAAATAAGCTTGCTTCTTCACAATAATAAACATATTATTGCAATTGAAATAAGGTAAAAATCAAAGCAACAGCAGATTTCTGAATAACCAAACAAATAAATATAACAGTAAAGAACATAGCTTGCATTAGTAATCAGTATTCGATAAAGCAATGTAGATTCAATAAGAAGAATGGGAAATTAACTGAAAAGCATTAAAAATTAAAGAAACAATGAATTAAAAAGAAATTAACCTCCAAATCAAAAGAATTAGTAGAATGACATTAACTATTCAAACATGAGGAAATACCTAACAATACATGTAAGCAAATTAACTGAAAAATAACATCTTAACCAAGAATTAATTAAAAGAAGAATGAAGAATTAAAAAATATAAAATTAATAGTATGGTTTTCAGATTTTCGTCAGAACTAATATACATAATGAAACAATCAAAAATAAAATACAGTCCAACTTATGGTACTCATGAATACTGAATTTGTTGTAATGTCATGTGATCCACAAGTCTACGACATCACAAACCCATGATATCACAAAGATCATATGATCTGTGGCATCACATGCTACTTTTTTATTTTTCTCTTGCTACTTTAACTGAAAAATTTCTCACAGCGCTGGCTTCTAAAAGAGCTTTCCATGCATAAATTCTTCATGAACTGAGAAAGACTAGGAGGACTCATTCTGAATGATACACATTTTGTATTGTGTAGTGTGTAAGTATTGTTCTTCTAACAGCACTGAAACCAATGTTTAACATGAGAGCTGATTATTAATGGTTTTGCTATAGCTGTTCAATAATGCATATTAATTCTGTGAAACTTCTTAGAGCAGATTTTGTAAAAATAAGTTAGAGAATTTTGGAAGAATGTTAAGTTCAACCATAATATGAATAATCAGTTTTTTATTTTTTGGTTCCGATTCTTTTTAACATTCTAACTTCCTTTTTAGTTAAATTTACCTTACTTTAGCAATTTCTCCAATTAGTTCTCTTTTCTAGGTACACTGTGCGAAAAAAAAAGGATAGTTCAATATATCCCATTCAACTGGGCCGATTGACGAAATTCAACTTGTGTTTTTCATGTCTCAAAAACTCGACTTAGGATATGTATTAGATTTATATATATCATTATTCTAATATAGGTATTTTGACACAAAATGGGACTTTCTCTGAAATGACATGTCAATTTTTTTTCCATATTTCGATTCTATGACTCAAATTATGCCAAACTCCCAAGTTTTGTAAAAGTCGCATGAGTAGTTTTTAAAAAATTGGCTGTCAAACGTTCAGCTCCTCAATGTTATTTGAATTTGGTATATATTTATACACAGTCCAGTCACTTTAATGTGACCACCACGTACTTTCCATGTCAGAGTTAAATAACCAATCACAGAAGGCAGGTGGCAGCACAGTGCAGTTGAGCGTATATAAAGGGTGTGTGAGGGCTTCGGAAAACATTTCAATTGTTGGCGTAATGCAGAAACGAAGCGATTTATCCGACTTCCAAAAGGGCATGATCATTGGCTTTCGGGCCAAGGGTGGAAGCATTTCCGAAACGGCTGAGTTTGTGAACTGTTCGCGTGCCGCCGTGGTAAAAGTGTACCGTGCATGGCAAAATGGGACTGTCCAAAATCAGCGACGTGGCAAATGTGGTGCACCACGGGCCATAGATGACAGAGGCGAACGACGGTTGCGGAGATGCGTTCGGGCAGATAGACGGGCTACCGTTGAGCAACTGACCACCAAAATGAACCAAGGGGCTACCAAAAGTGTCTCCCAAAGTACTATTCAGCGAACATTGCTGCGTCTGGGCCTCCGAAGCAGACGCCTGGTTCGTGCACCTATGCTGACTGCTGTTCATCGACGGCGAAGGCTAGAATTTGCACGCCAGTACAGCAGCTGGACGTCCACTGAGTGGCGACAGGTTGCGTTTTCGGATGAATCGCGTTTTATGCTCCATCGGACAGATGGACGTTGGCGTATAAGGCGTGAAACCTCTGAAAGGAACCACCCTGCAACCATTGCCGGAACGGTCCAAGCTGGAGGCGGGAGCATTATGGTCTGGGGAATGTTTTCCTGGCATTCTCTAGGTTCACTGATCATTGTGGAAGGCACAATGGATCAATACAAGTACGCATCTGTCCTTGCGGACCATGTTCACCCCTACATGTGCATTGTTTTTCCTCAGGATGATGGCATCTTCCAGCAGGACAATGCGAGGTGCCATACAGCTGCCAGTGTACGTGCGTGGTTCGAAGAGCACCAGGATGAGTTTACCGTCCTCCCCTGGCCAGCAAACTCACCTGACTTAAACCCAATCGAGCATCTGTGGGACCATCTCGATCGAGTTGTTCGCGCCATGGATCCTCAACCGCGTAATCTAGCGCAGCTGGCCACGGCATTAGAGTCGGCATGGCTCAACATCCCAGAGAACACCTTCAGGGACCTATGTGACTCTCTTCCTGCACGTCTCGCAGCAGTCCGCTCTGCGAAAGGTGGTTATTCTGGCTTTTGACAGATGGTCACATTAATGTGACTGGACTGTGTAATACCTCTTTTTTTATTAAACGTATTTGATTCTTCCTTTCATATTTCAAAATTTAAGTTCATTCCAAATAAGATTCGCCCATTTTTGCAATTAATTTTTAAAATTTGTATTTTTAAATAATTTTTATAAATTTTTCGAAAGAAATTTTGAATTATAACCTATAAAATTTTTGCCATCGTCTTAAAGTAGATGTATTTCTAGGCATACTTGCAAAAAATTAAGAGTTTTTTATTCAAAATTTCCTAAGATATACATGAATTTACACTTTGGCACTTTTTGAAATTTGGCATGTTTATTCTGAGCGATAATAATGAAAATGCACTCTATTAAAATTATTTGAAAGTATGAGCGATGACTTTTTTCCCGCTCATGGACAATGAAAAAAAGGAAATAAAAATAGGTTGATAGCGCAAATTGAAAAAAAAAAAAAAATCCACCAAGATAAATTTTTTAATTTTTCCATAAATTTCTTATCAAAAATTACAAAATTTAATATCTAGGCTTAATTTGAGTCGTAGAATCGAAATATGGGGAAAAATTGGTGTGCTGTTTCAGAAAAAGTCCGATTTATGTCAAAATAACTATGTTAAGACAAATCTATATATAAATCTAACATATATCCTAAGTCGCGCTTTCGAGACATGAAAAACGGAATTTAAATTTTGTCAGTCGGCCCAGTAGAATGGGAGATATAGAACTGCCCCCCCCCCTCTTTTTTTTTTTTTTTTTTTTTTTTTTTTATTGCCTGGATATTGTGGCCTTTGATACATAAAAAAGAAGTGCTGTCTTAGTGATATATACGGCAGCCAAACCCACCAATTGAACTCCAATAAGTCTTCCATTTATATCCTATGATTCTCGATGTTTGAAATCAGTGTTTCTAATATCATTAAAAATTCAAGTTTCTCCTAAACTGTTATTGCTAAAATTTGAAACCATTTAGGATTTCCAACTGGATGTATTTAACATTGCTTACAGATTTGGAGTATTATATATATATATTTTTTCAATTTCATTATCCAATGCCTGTTTGCTTCAAAAGTGTTTTTTTAACTTGCTGCTTCATATTTTTTGCTGCAAGTCTACCTCCCTTTTTATTTTGTTTTTTATTGTGTGCTAGATCTAATAAGATGTGATTACATTTCATACTAAAATGCATTTTGTTATATGCATCTATAAAGTATGCCATCTGCTTCATAAAATTTAAAATTTGCTATTTTTTCCCCCATCAATGAATATATTGTGACATCTGTATGGATTTTCCCTATTAGCTTTTCCGGATTTTTAGCTAAAAGTGAGCTAACTGCTTTTGTATTTTTTTATTTCTAATGAGGCAATATATAGCTTAAAAAAACTGACTGAAAAACAAAACTTATAATGTAATAAAATTATCAACATTAATATTAAGATGTCCAACAAGTTTATTTCAAATTCTTAAAGTTTTTTCCTCTTCTGCCCCTTCAGTATTTAATTAAGTTTTATTTGTTCTGTGAAAGATATGGTGTCATTAAAATTCATTCATTGATTTTTACTTTTTGTTTTTCAGTATGCTTATTGATGATGGGTCGAAAGAAATGTATGCCCATTGTAGTGATAAAACTGCTAAAAAAATACTGATGTTAGAAGAAGACAAATGGGATATTTTTGTTTCATTTGTAGAACAAGAACAGAAAGTGTTAACATATCATAATGTAAGTATCTGACTTAACTAGACTGGCTTTTTATTAATATATGACTATATTTTATTTCAAATGATAATTTAAATGTATTTTTGTATTTATAAAAAAAAATAGTGAAATTCATATGCAATTTCTGTTTAATTTTAAAAACTTACAAAATATGTTTAGCAGTTTATACAAGAAAACTATCATTATTCTTTTTAGAAAATGCCCAAAGAACAAATACTTTTGCTACCACTTATTAATCAAGTGTTTTGTGCTTATTGTTCAAGCAAGTTGCTCTGTAGACAAATTCTTCTAAATTGTGAAACTTTTCCAATTAAAGGTAAAAATATTTTTGATGTTTCATATTAAAAATTATTTATTCACTATCTGATAATATTTAGTATTTTTAATCTAATTAAGGTTTTTCATCTTAAAGTTTATATTCAAAAAAGTAAAGTTTGGAAACTTTTTGAATTTGCTGAAACTAAAAATTCACTTGTTATGAATTTCTTAGTTTTAAATTTGGGACCAAATGGCATTTGCCCTATTATTATGTAAACATAAAATGACTTCATTAATAAATAATAATTTTTATTTGTTAAGCATCTCAATTTGCTGCATAGCTGTAATTCAATATATCCTCAATGATCAGTCAATCAGGTTTGGGGAATGTATTATTTAAATTGAAGTTACTTAAGTGGAATAACTTAATAAACTAAGTGGAAGTCCTTTTATTTTTATTGTGTTATGTAGAAGCAGTTTTATTTTCTAAATGAAGTAAAATAATATATTCATTCTTTTACATATAAAATTATCCTCACTGTCTCCTTTTCCCCCATATAATAAAGTTAACTTAAATATTTTATTCAAATCATATTTTGTCTTTTGATGTGTCAATTAATTCTTTCTTTTATTATATTAATACTTGCATTTATAAATATAAAGGGAACTAAAAAGATCATTTACAGATAAAGATAATTTTGGTCATCTGTGAAATGGTAAGTGATGCTCTGTCACCACTATTTAATTATTTTCTTAGAAATACTGGTTTCTTTGAATGCAGTTGCCTAATGTCCTCGAATAAGTTTTAGTATGTTTATAATTGCCAAAATTATTTAAAATCATATTTCAGATAATATATCTATACTGAAAAAAAAAAAGAATTTCCCTCTGCATATGTATGTATTGTACAGCATAGAAATAGGTAGATCCAGAACTCTAAAATATTTTACCTTTAATTATCTAGATGATAAAGCTATGTGTCTCTTAAGCGATTTTTTTTCCAAAATTCAACTTAGAATTTTTTTTTTAAATTTTAAATTCTTATTATTTAAAATTAATGTTTATGTGTGTTTCTTCCTAGGTATCAGTTTTCATATTTTTCGTTACTTTGTAAAGCATATAAAAAATCTTTGTTTGGTTGTTATCATGAAATGATTGATGACATTTTTACAAAATAATAGTTTATATGAGTGATAACTTATTATCAAATCTGACAAAGATTTCAGCAGTGATTCTTTGTGGGAGGTTAACCGCAGAACTCCCCCTTCCCCCCACACACATTAGTCTGTAGCGATATCTACCAAGACACTTCTGGCAGCCCAATAAAATTTAGCCTTCAGAATTAAAAGAATAGTCAATCTCAAATTAAAAGTCATAAAATCAAGTGCAGTGCAAGTTGTCAAATGAAGAAAGTCCATGGTTTCATCTAACAGACAAAAAGGACAACTGTCATCAGCAACTATATCAATGTGGTGCAAGTGTTTATATAGAAAGTCATGTCCTGTCAAGAGTAAAAGATTTGCCATAAAAACTGCACGAGGCATGTCCATTGGGATAAGCAAAAATGCAAGAGTATTCCACACTTTATCAGTTGAAAGAAGTTTATACTTTTGTTTTAAGAGTTGGTCCACTTTCATCTTTACCTCAGAACTAAACTGATGGCTGGATTGAAGAAAATGTCGCTGGGGGAGCTTACAGCCATTTTTAGCCAAAAGTTTGGCTTTTTTGTTTCTTGGCACCCCAACAGCTGGGGACCCATTGGAAAGCAAGCTCCCAGCCTGAGACAATTGCTTTGGATACATTTATCTTAGTCTCTTCAACAAAAAAGTAATCACTAGGTGTATAGGAGACAACTACCATAATTGCAGCTCATGAGTCAACAAATATAACTGCCTTGAAGTTAGTATCAAGTCCAATAAGATTTAAAATTTCTTTTCCCATGACAAAAATCTTTGCGTCAAAGTTAAAGCATTAAGACCAACAGCATAGGATTCCTCAAAATAGTTTTCACAGTGCAACCCGGCACCAGTATTTTCCTTACATGCAGAGCCATCAGTATAAATGCGGATCCACTCAGAGCTAGGATAATTTGTAGCTATAACTTCTAAAAAAAAGCTTTAAAAGCATCAGGAACTGCATCACATTTCTTTTCAGGTATACCGATGACAAGATTAGAAGTAGGAGCTCTAATAGTAGGAGAAGAGAGGCCAAACTGGAAAGGGTGGAGTAAAGGAGGCATAATGTTATATATGGTACAGAGTTCCTCAGCACAAGAGATAAATGATTTGTTTGTTTTCAGTCTAATAGTGGCAACTGTTTCGAATGTTGCAAATTCAATCTTTTACACTTATCATGGAGTTTTAAAGCCTGATTTTCTTTTCTAAATTTTAAAGGCTCTATGTCAATCTGAAACTCCGTGGCAGTGATTGGAGTGGAACCAGCTGCACCAGTAATAATCCTAAGTGCCTTATTTTGCATCAAGTCAATATCTTCTTGACAGGTACTAGAGGCAGTGGCTATAAGTTCACCCCCATACTCCAAAACAGGCCTGGCATAAGTTTTATATGTGTTCAAAAGGATATCAGTTGAGGAACTCCAAGTGATGCCAGACAATCTTTTTAAAAGTTTGAGTCTGTTATTCTCCTGTTAGCCATCTCATCAGCATATCTTCTCCACAAGAGCTTATTATCAAAGAGGGCGCCGAGTTAGCGAAAAACGTCCACTCGAATTAAACTTGACCACCATTGGAAACATTTATTAGGAATGTTCTGTTGACAAAGTGAAAAGCTAGCGCACCGTTTTCCCAAAGTTAATAGTTAACAAGATTTTCATTGTACCAAGTCTCCAAGGTCTTTAAGGTATCATTTATAGACTTATTAAGAGCAGTAATATTGCTTCCCGTAGTGTAGATAATCATGTCATTGGCAAATGCTACGCATTTGATATCTGGTACCTCCAACAATTTAGTAATCACTTCATTAATCATGATATTAAACATGGTACAACTAATTACAGCTCTTTGAGGGAGCCCATTTTGGATAAGAACATACCTGGATAAAGAGGATTGATTTTTAACTCTGGTCATTTGTTGGAAAATTATCAATTTAAGCAATTTGTCATATTTCTCCTGACACCGGCCAAGATCATCTTCTCAACCAGTTTTTTACACAAGATCTTATCATAGGCATTTTTAAAGTCTACCTAGACAGCAAGTGTGGCTTGTTTCTTATAAAATCCATCTTTAATACATTGTGAAAAGAATGTTGCCTGTTCCCTAGTATTACGTTTCGTATGGAAACCAGCCTGAAGGTCCAAGAGAATCTTATTGTCCTCTAAATAGAAGTTTAGCCTATTAGTTACTATTCTTTCCATTAATTTACAACAACTGTTTGTTAAGGAAGTTGGTCAGTTGGCTTTTCAGGTTTCAGGAGAGAGATTATTATAGCCTTTTTCCACTCCGAGGGAACATACAGTTTCCAAGTAGTGTTATAAAAGGTGAGAAGAGTTTGTCTGGCCTTTTTACCCAGTTTAATAAAAAGTTCACTGGGCAAGTCATCAGGTCCAGGGCATTTACCCATTTTTGTCTCATGCATAGCTCTGTGGAGCTTATCAAGCATAAAATCACTCTTAAAAAAGAAGTTTGTCATTATAATCTAGACATTCAGGTGGCTGCTGATAAGGAAGTCTAGTCCATTTTTTACGGGGAAAGTGCACACTGAGGTGTAAAATTTGGCAAAGGCCAAGGCTTTTTCTCTGTTGGTATAATACGATCTTCCATTTCTAACCAAAGGTTAATTTTTTGTTTCATTTTGTTCATTATTTAAGGATGAGAGAAAACAATGAGCCCGGACACCATCTCTCCTTAAGTCTAAAGCCGAAACAAAATCTTTAAACCACTGTTTTTTTGCTTCTCTAATAGCTTTCTTAAGGGACTGCCTGTGAACGACAAAGAGTTACATTCGATTTTAAGTCACCAAGAAACTCAGCTTGTAAACAGGCATCATCGTGTTTTCTCTTCAGTTCCAGATAACTCAGCAGTCCAGAAAGGTTTATAGTTTCTCATTTTTTCTGTAAGAATTGAGGCTGGGCGTAAATAAAAATAGCCTCTGTGATAAAGTCACTACTTTTATCCAGGTTTAAAGAGTCAAGTTTATTCACATCAAGAAGTTTGTCAGTTAAATTAGCATACTTTGGCCAATCAGCCTTTTTTAGATTCCATGTAGGAAAAGGATCTCTATCAGTATAAGAGCGCTGGAAATTAAGAGTGTCAGTTATCTTCAGGATTTTGTGCCCATATCCACTACAGTACTCCAGAAGGTCAAATGTAATTTTTTTCAACAAATTAATGTGTGAGAAGACAAGATAAGGGTTTGTCTTTTCTATTTTAAAAGAGAGAAAAGTATGTCCTTTAGACTGATGAAGATCAAGAGCAGAAAAGTCAAGGAAGTCTTCCAATGCCCTACCAAAAGGGTTTGATTGCTTGTAACCCCATCTGCAAGAATGGCAATTGAAGTCTTCAACAATTATAGTGGTTCTATTAAGAGTATTTTTCATAATAGATATATTAGGTACATTATCAGGAAGGTTATAGACAAAAACTAATTTAGCTCACAGTGATCCCTTCCATACATTTAGCTGCCTCTAATATATTGACTCGCACTGAGTGAAGGATTTTGAAAGTGCAAGTATTAGTACTTTTACACCTACAATAATGCCAGAGGCAACTTGACGGGAGCTTGGCAAAGTATCAAGATTAAAGTTTTTGCATTTGAAATATTCCAGAAGGTCAATAGAAGCATCAGCCTCCTCAATAGCTAGTACATCATAATTCTCTCTAGCTGCAACTGTTTTAAATTCAGTAAATTTTGTACTAAACAAGCTACTCGCATTCCGGAAAAGGACTGAAAAGATTGTCGCATTTGAGCCCTGAAAAGAGCCATTTCTTGACTTGAAAACAGGCATAATTAATACTCTTTGGGCGTACTGATGAACGCTGTTACTCATTTAGCACTACCCAGGAGGCATGTGTAGCGTAAAGTTTGTTTTCAATGCGAGTAACACTACCTCTAACTAGGTCATAAGAAACTGTGTGCAGCTTACTCTTGAGTGAGCATGATCTTATCTGATGCTGGTTCAACAATGTTCAACATCTCCATATGATGAAAACAGTTCATGACAGCTGCATCTCTGATCACCAGCTGATAGGAATGTGACGGCCATAAGCATTGAAGAACATTCACATCAGAAGTTTAAGCTCTCGCATTTGCACTGATTTTAAGTCCCAGCTATTTATATTAATACTTTATATTTTGTCTTGATCATGCTCTAATATTATTTATGAAAAATTATACAAGCCTGTAGTATATTTAAAATATAAAATCTTTCTCATTCAGGAATAAGTTTTCTTATTCCAGGTAATTATGTAGATTAATTTACTTCCTAGAGGAAGAGGGTGTGCTGTTTGCTTTTGAAAATGAATTCATTCTTTCAAACTAATGCCATACAATTTTATGAGTTATTAAACTAAGATTAATTTTTATATTTCTATAGCTATATCAGTTCTTCTTTATTATTAAGCCTCTTTATTTAAACAGTGCAATTATTGCCAAGTTTTAATTTTTTTAATGTTAATAACTTATATAATAGATATGTTAACTTCTCATACAGTGTTCATGGCTGCCATACTATTATCCCTCTTGTTAATAGACTACACTGAAAGGAGTGTTGTCCATTAATACCAAAAAGAGTGTTGACTACTCAGAGTTCTACTGATTCATGGACTGTAAGTGGTCATGACTAGAATTGCAGACAATTTGGCAACTATTAGCAATATAAGTTGGCACTATTAAAATAATGGGAACCTGATTACCGTTTTATCTTTTGTATTTGAAGAAATCTGATATTTAATAAAATGGAAAATTTTAATTATTCATTGTTATCAATTATATTTTATTTAAAATGTTAAGAAACAAATTTTTTCTTTTATCTTGTAGATCGACAAAAAGAAAATTTCAATTCTGTGTGGTGTAATGATGTTGTTGATTTCACAACTAAAGATTTAATGATGGAATTTTATATGAGACTGAAGGGTATAAAAACTGGAGTAACCTGATGAAAATTTTAAGTTGAAATTGTACCATCCTATCATGTATCAAAATGTATAAATATAGCGTTGACATTCTGATATTGTTAAAAAAAAAGTATTTTTGTACATAGTTTTATCTAAAATAAATATATTTTTGTATACTTCTTTGATATTGTAATGTATTATCTTTTATACAGTGAACTGTTTGTATTTTAAATTGGTTGATAAGAACATAATAAATTAAAAGAAAGGAAAGTATTTGGAATATTTTTGCAAGAAAGATATTATGGAGATATGCTTTCTTGTGTTAATTTCCCAAAATTTTACTAAAAATGAGGACTGAGAGTATATCTTTTTGAATGACTGCTATGTACATATTCTAATATATATATATAAGTTTAAAATGTTCATGAAAAGCCATGTCACATAGTGAAATATGTAATATTTGAAATTCAGCTAAAACTAATATTAATATTTGAAATTCAGCTAATTGTCAGAAAACATTAATGTACTCACGTAAGAATAATATATGAAACAAACATTGTGTGGAGCTTCATTTGTGGTACAGTCTAGGTGAAAGTATTCTTTAACAACACTCTTCATTACAAGGCCTTGTCAGGAATTTATTGCTGCTCTAGTTTCTTAACTAGAGCAGCAATAAATTCCTATTATGGCATAACAATATTTTCCCCACATCTTTCATCCCATTACTGCTGGCTATTCTGTCTTGCCAAGATAGGCCTATGGAGTCAACATTTTCTACTAGCTCAAACTATTCAAAGTAGCACAATGACCAATCTATAACAAATACCAAAAGAGGCATTCTTGTAAGGCTTTGTTCAGACAAAAGCTTTTTAATCATGAAGCTTTGTGGCTTAAGGTGTAAAACTCATCAAGTCCATCCACACCTGTGTAACAGGGTTTAAGACATAGCCATCCGGGAAAGTTAGTTTATGTATGCATAAATGTGCAGCTCACTCAACAAAACTGTTGACTGAATGTTAGTTCATGTTTATTTCACTGTAACTGATTGGTCCTTATTTATACCAAATGGGCATGAAGTTAAATTAGAACATTTAGGCAAAATCCTTATATCAATTTTTGTGATGTAGCAAGGTGTGACTGTTAAGCAATGAAGCTTGGCTTATACCTCATATTATGGAAAAGGGCCACCCAACAGGATAGTGATTAGTGACTCTGAATACCATACCAAGGGGCTTGGGTTCGAATTCTAGAGAAGGCATGGATGTTGTAAATGTATAGTGTCCTTGCAGCATGGGGTGTTTGTATATGGTGAGTCGAAAGGCA
>KK122513.1:838410-864188 GCA_000611955.2 Stegodyphus mimosarum
CACATCATTTATCTTTGGCTTGGCTTTTAAATTTCAAGAATTCCAACGACCAGATAGCCAGGTGGATACAGATACTCCAGAAATATGACATCACTATCCCTCATGGCGAGGGATCATCGCATGAAAACTCTGATGCTTTGTCTAGAAGACCCTGCCCAGAATTTTGCCGATATTATTCCAGAGTCGAATCGAAATACGAACCGCATACCCCTGGGGCACGATAAGTTACAACTTTTGCATCAGCTAATCGAGACTCATGGAGTGACGAAGAAGTCAGCAAAGACCAGTTGAAAGGGGACGACATTGAATCCATAATTTAATTAATGGTATCTTCATATAGGAAACCTACCTGGCAGGACATTTCGATCTATACTCCTACGACTAAACAATACTGGGCACTTTGGGAATCGCTCCATACTCGAAACAGCATTTTGTACCGGAAATTCGAATCTGATGATGGAAAGACATTCCAATGGCAGCTGATACTTCCAAGATCTCGGGTCCCCTACGTCCTTACAGAAACACACAGTAGCCCTACAGGAGGCCAATTCGGAATAATGAAGACTTTGTAGAGAGTTCGAGAGTGCTTCTATTGAAGTAATGCAAAGGATGACGTGCAAAAATGGTGCCGATCTTGTGATGCCACTACAGGTCGGAAGGGACCGAAGAAACGCAGCCGAAGCAACCTGCAACGTTACGATGTGGGAGCACCTTTTAAATGTATTGCTTTTGACAACTTGGGACCTCTGCCACGAACAGCTGAGGACAACAAATACACCTTCGTTGTCATTAATTACTTTACCAAGTGGTCTTAAGCATGTCCTTTTCCTGATCAAGAGGCCGTCACGGTAGCAGAGGTAAATAACACAGCGTTGGATTTCCAAGTTCGGAGTCCCTCTTCAGTTACATTCCCATCAAGGAATAAATTTTGAATCGGCTGTAGTTAAAGATCTTTGCAAGCTACCCGGCGTTGAGAAAATCCAATCAAGACCTTTACATTCCCAATCAGACGGCGTGGTAGAGAAGTTCAATAGAACCATCATTAATAACCTCTCATTGGTGGTTTCTCGAAACCAACAGGACTGGTACAAGAGGTTACCTCTGTTTTTACTGTCCTATCGTAGTGCTGTCCACGAAACTACTGGTTATCCTCGTTCCAGGTGCTCTTCTGACATGGACTTTTTCTGCCTTTCGATCTATTGTTTCGCTTCCCTCTGGATGCTTCTTCATCGCCTGAGAAGTATATCCAGTATATCCGGGCACGGTTTCAAGTGATGCACAATTTTGCACGAGAACGAGTCAATTTCGCGACGGAGAAGATGAGACCCGATACGACACGAGACCTCGATTACAGGACTACAGGACCGCGATTCTACGAAGATGACAAGGTGTGATCGTGGAATACGAGTCCCTAAATTTGGCGAAAGATCGCCAGAAGTCGCTGGCGGCCGTTTGGCGACATTTTTATTCGGTCCCTCTAACACGGCAATAATCATAGTAATTGAATAACTGTAACATAGTAATTGAATAACTGTAACATAGTAATTGAATAACTGTAATCATAGTAATTGAATAACTGTGTGTAGCTGTAACTGTAATTCGGCCCTGATATGCCTTCCAGTAATTTCGAGAAGCAGAAAGTACTAGAAATATATCGGCAATCGGGTGAAAACTATATATGGCCGGATAGAGCGTCTGCCTTCAGTTGTTGTAGTGAGCTATTAATTCAAAGCGACTTCGAATTACGGAAAGTTTCGGCGTTCATATGCGTTTTTGCTTGCATTTTGTTTAACGTTTTTAATGGTTTGAAGTGTAACTATTGATTGTACTCTGTGATACCTTGAACACATATATGAGTATTTCTGCAGAAAATTCCACAAATCTGAAGTGTTTCTTTTGATAAAATAAATTTTATTAACGTTTAATCGGATATGTGTGCATTGAGACTATTACGAATTCTGTACTCGCTGAATAGTAGCTTCATTTATGTCCAGCCTACTAGTTTCCTTACAAGGCTGAACAATTTGTTGTGCATTGAGCCACATGCCTCGAGAAATGCTGGTGAACATCGTTTTTTAGATATTTAAGTTGTAAATCTTCGTTTATTATTTTATTTATATCGTCAAACTGATTTTTGCTTCGGTATATTTTCTCTTCTTACCAACTTTGATTTAATTTTCGAAACAGTATGTACCTATTTCAGTATTCATTTAGAGGTTTCTTTCCATGTAGAAGGAATGATTGACCGTTTTTTCTTTCGGATTAATAATGTTTCGTTTTTTTTTACTTCGAAATTTTAATACCATTCATTTCACAACGTTTATCGAATTATGAAACAAGGATATTTCCTTTTGGAATGAGCAAAAACGCATCCTTCAATTCACAACTTATTTACATGCAACATTTTGAAAAAAAAATAAATTTAAAAGTAACATCCGATATTATTTCATATAATAAGCTGTTGCCAGTAATTTGTATTCCAAAATATTTTTTTGAAAACTCTTTATCGAAATCGTTCAAAAATATATAAACACCCTCTGCGCGTTTTCAAATTGTGTACAGCAGGTATTTAATTTTAGAAATAATAGTTCTAAAATCAAAGTTTCTATACCATTCCAGTATATATTGCAGAGCGACGAGGCCACACTGATGTATACTAAAAATGGACAATTTCATGCGTTATTTTATGCTAAAAGTGGACAGATCAGATGAAGTATATGTAATTATAATTCAGCGAATTCTTTCCAGTATTATCCTCAATTTCCCAAGATTCAGAAAAATATTCATCAGAGTAAGAGATTTAGAAAAGATTCAGCCACTTTTAAAATCGTATGATTAGATCTTGTTTGCGTAGTAACATATAGAATTAAATGATTACAATAATTTCATTAGAAAGTGGCAGTGTCGCTAAAGCACGATCCAGTGTTTTAAAGCTTATTCATGGTTGATATGATCATTTTTGTCTTGAATTAAAACAAAGGAACTGGACTATACCATGTATTTTAATGAAGTTAAATTCTGAAGTGAAACTGCAATGGGAAGATATGAATGATGCAAAAAGTTCATGTTGGACGATTTTGTAATTATAAATATCACTTCAACATTCACATGCAGAAATTTTGATTCAAGGATATCCTACCAAAAACTATAAAAGTAATAGTGATTTTTTTTTTTTTGTGTGTGTGTGTGTGTGTGTAAGAAGAGTGAAAGAAAGAACTAACAATCAACTTCAAATTAACAGGAGTAATACCAGGAATAACGTTCAAGGCTAACTCGTGGACAGCTAAGAAAAACGCGGGAAAGATAACCAACTGAAGATTAGTATTGTCATCCCTAAGGATTTTGAATTAAATTGATTAAGGCAAAGTAACTAAAAGGCTATCTGCACCTTGAGAGGAAGGCCTTTCGTAAGGACCTTTCTAAGAGAAACTGGCTCGTATCCACGTTACATATAGGAAAACCACAAATAGCATGCAGCCACTCCTTTAGCCGAAATTCGAACTATCAGTGTTTAGTGACTTTTGCCGCTAAACTGTTGGTGAACTCTAACGATCTCAATCAACCCATAATATAATCAGGAGAAAAATGTATTAACAATTTACTTGTACATTCAAATAATCTTATTTGGAAAATGAGTTAATTTGGTTTCGTAAATTAAACCCATATTGAAAAATAAACATCATTAAAGATGAAGGAACTACGTTACAAATGGCAGTTAAGAATTATACATAAAGGAGAGAATGTTATTGAACTCTGGAAAAAAATGATTAGGGCTTTTTGATTTTAATAATGTAATGTTATGTACGTGTATTCTGATTACGTACTAAACTATAAGTACTAAATACTATACAGATAACTATAAGTACTAAACTGAAATACTTATAGTTATCTGCTAGCACCACTATTATCTTAGGCATTTCCATTTTTCTTTTTATACTTCCCGCAAAACAGTTTTGTTTTTATCCTGATAGTTTGCGATAATAACTTCTGCAGCAAACAAAATTTAACTTTTTAAAAAATTTGTATTACAAACTGGGCGTAGTTAGGTCCAGATGATTGCGAGTTAACTGCATTTTGATAGTATGTCAAGTATCTAAGAAATAGAAAATAATAACGCTTAATTAATTTTCGCAATAATGAAAATTATAAAGACGTGATGAAGATTATAAAGATATCAATAAAATGCTTTTTGGTATAAAAAGTAAGGACGCTTTTATCACTAATTTAATGAAGCAATTCCAAAGTTATATGCATTTTGAACCAATTTCACTTAGAACAAATTTGAGTGATAAAGAAACAAATTTGAAGTCTACTTTCCTGTACTGAGTACAGTAAAAAGTTTATCAGTAACTTTTGTATACTTGACGATTCTTGTCTTACAAGTGCAGTCAGCGTATATCAGTTGCAAGAAGATAGCGGCTGTTTACAAGGAACTGCGGTAATAAAGTGAAGGCACACCGCTATCAGCACTTCGCACTTGAAGATGAAAGTGTTATCAATATGTGGATCAACTTACTGCAAAACCGAGATTTCTTATGTTGATTAGTGTCATGAAAGAATTATAATTTTTTTTTATTAATTTATTTATTTTCAGTCACTGTCACGTTATCAATGAAAAATATTTAAGAAGTTATTGTTGTAGCTTAGATGATGCAAAAAATTTTGAAATAGAAAATAACAATTTCCAAAAAAAGTTGTTAGTGAATGAATAGGGATTATTTTAGGCGTAACATGTGGTTGATATAGTTAGTGACAAAATTATATGTACAGTAACAGTGATGCGAATACCGAATTCTTCAATCCGAATATCGATTATGACATTAAAATGTTATGTTTTAAGTGATACAAAATGAATTCAGTGCTTCGGAGACATGTATAGGAATAGATGTGCTACGAAGACATGTATATACTGAGAAAAGAAGAATCGTTGTTGTACAGTCTAAACTAAACATATTTCAGCTTTCTTTGTCCCAAGTAGAGCTATACTATTTTATGCATAAGAAATTACTAATACATTTTGTAATCCTTCAAGGATTATCAGACAAAAATCATTTATAATATATACAATTCTGAGGACTAAGTTTGCATAAAATCGAAGATTGCAGAAAACTACATTTTCACATTTTAGCCTTAATGAATGCTTAGAAGAGCATACATTACAACGTATAATATTTCTTGTAAGTCTATAACGACAGATGACTGCCAGTTTATCTCAGCATTATACGCAAAAAATCGAAACTCATATTTAGTTACGATTTATTTGAAATAATCAAGAAGAGTCCAACCTCCTTTACAACAAAAATCATTGCTATTTTTTGCTCGGCTTTCGAATCCATGATAGCGAATGCTCGTTAGATTAAAACAAAGATTAACTGCATAGAAAATTGTTCCTAAGCAGACAATATTTTAGAAGCAAACTGAGATGTCGATGAAATTGAGATTTTAGAAACAATTGAGATGCTGTCAATTTTTGTTTGGTAGGTTTGCTGGAATTCGTGAAAAAAAAAAAAAAAAACATTTGCCCGAAGACTTTGTAGACTCGTTTTACATTATGATATTGGAATCATCTCCTTCCTTTTTTTTTGTCATGTGTATTCAGTTTATATACCTTTAACATAGTATCATATAACCTTAAACACCTGTGAATCCAGTTAAGGTATAATACAAAGCTTATCCTGGTGTCTGCTATTCCTAGGAAAGATAATTCGTTACTACTGAGTTGGTGTAACCTTTGCTTTTGTAACATCTTTCATGCTGTCTGAAAGTCTTTCCACCAGATTTTGGCAAGCTGCTTACCTGAATCTCTTCTACTTTTAAGACTATTCTAAAATCAATTATTGATAATGAGCATTTTCACTTTGTCTGAAACTGACTTTTAATTCTGCCCAAAGATGTTCGATAAGTTAAATAAAGTTGTTTAATATTTATACTGCGGGCTATTAAAATTGCTATCCATAAAGGCGGCATGCAACAAACGGTTAAATTCACATAAAAGGATGTTGTATGCTGGTTTATGCGAATGACTGATCTACAATGCATATAAATGGGAAGACTGCAGTCAGTTTTCGCCATTATGAATGAAAATAAAAGATACCATGATAAAAATTCAATCGATTATTGTTGAAAGGGCACATGTCCATATTTTGTCGATTTTGAGGTTTTAACATTTTCTCATTCTACAAATATAGATGCACTTAGAATTGAGGCGGCGCATCTCTAATACAACTCTATGTACACTGGCAAGCTGTCGAAGATGGTGCTTAATGTTAAACATGTGCAGCTTATGAGCCCTTTCTCCACTTAACACAACGCGGGGCGTCGTAGGTGAAACCTCTCGTTGTTGTTGAAACCTATTGTTCTCTTTTATTGGGCAAGCTTTGTAGACATTGCATTATCCTTTTGTTTAGGTTTCTTCATTTTTATACTAGACAATATATTCCGGCGTCAGCAAAAGAAATTCCTATTTTTTCGGATGTTGCACGGGTCAAAACCGAAATCATACCGTTTTGAGGATCCTCTTAGCTCTTAACTGTGACCAGAAAAGAATTGATTGTCAAGTAATACTTTCCTGTAAGAGGATACAGTTTTTCCTGCCCTGTTTCTGTGTTATTAAACGTCATATTAGAAAAATAGATCGCGTATGTACATAAACTCAGTATAAGAACCTCATCTCTGAAAATAGTTCTGGTGTTAAAATTTCAGCTATATTGCTGGAAAACAACAACATCGACCTAGACTTCAAGAGCTGGTGGCCAAGATACTTAAAAAAATACGTTGTGCCTTTGCAGGATATTGCATAAAGAAGATATAGAGGAGCAAAGCAATCTTTTAAAATATCCGATTATTATTACTTCAAGATAGAGGAGGGGGTTTTATTTGCCTATAACTCGTTAAATGATTTCATTAAAAAAATCTAAAATTTAAGAGACAGGATGTAGAAATAGTTCTTTCCTCTGCACCAATCTGTTCTGGGATGAATGTCATTAACGTAAAGAAAATAAACGACTTCAAAAACGTTATTCACTACATACCAAGAAGACTATAAGGATTTTTACAACACCATCACGTTACGGCCATTCTCTAAAAGCACCGCACCTTCCGGGAGCGAAGGCAAATCTTAAGTTTAATGTGGTTGGTTAAAATTGTTTGACTGTATTTGGGTTTTAAATATTGTTTAGATATTAAAGTTTTTGACAAAAATAATAAATTTCTGGGTGAGTGAATGTCATTTTTAGCGGAACGAAAAACATATAAGCCGTTTTATTTTATTTTGTGACATGTTTCAGATTTCGATTGCTTCAAAATGCTTTTTTTTTAATAAAGTAAGTTATTCAAAGAAAAATCTATATATATTATCCCTTTTTACCTCTTTGTTATTGAAAGAACACATGTCCACAAGATTAAAAATTGCCTAGAAATTTTAAAATAGGAGTTAACATTGTGAAAAAATGCCTACAATGTTGTTATGACTACCTCTTTCTACTCGGGGATCTAAATATGTGGTAATTTTATTCTGGAAAATGTTAGAACGTTTTTATTGCCTGGTGTACAATTTTCAAAAATAAACGTAAGCCCTTTCAACAACAATCGATTCAATTGTACAAGACTATTTCAATGAAAAAAGAATATTTTATCGCCAAAGATGCCAAAAGCATATTTTTATCGCCAAAAGTGTTTGCACCTGATAATCGACATGCGATTAACGGCAAGAGCACTCGTATTCAAAAGAAATGAAGATAGAAATTTGCGTCTAAAATTTATAATCTAACCAACTGCTACTCAAAGTACAATAAATTTCGCATTTATTATGATTTGCGAATACTTAAATAAGTAATTAAAAGTTTTATCGCAATTATTGCATAAACTTACTTCTCTTTTTATAGACATTGTAGAGAATTTAATGAAGTTTTAGAATTGTTCTTATATAAAATGAAAAATGAAAATATCCATCTTAACGAGAATTGAAAATCCTGAAAACTGTGATGCAGAAGGTAAGTAAATATTTTATTACAAATATTGTTTTTAGATTTCTCTGAAGATTTTCAGATTTTACTAGCCGCTAGCTCAGCTAGTATTGATTTAGGATGCATTTAGTTTGAAAAATTACGTATGCCACAGCGGAAACTGGTTGCGCTGGCCTCTAGTTATAAAAAATTGTAGGAAATCGTCTAATTAATATTTTTTATTATTATTATTTTAAAACAGTACGAAGAGCTTGTTTTACGACAGGTTTACGATTTGTTGTTTAGATTTCAAAATTTTATAGCACATTTTTGATTTTTGGAATTTTAATGTTCTTAAAAAAATTTAATATTAAGTATTAAAATAACATTTAGAAAATCAATTTTTGAAATGAAATGCTGGGAGAAATGAATATAAAATTACAAAATTAAAAAAAAATTTGGAAAAAGCATCGCAGATTTGATTACAAATAATTTTTAATATCAGTTAATCCTTCAATGCTGTTGTTTGCAGAGTAAATTCAAAAGAAAAAAAAAGAGATTCATAAAGGAAGTACCCGAAGTAAATTCTTTAGAAATGGGAAAAAAATAAAAAAATGCGCATGTATAAAATGGTAGAAGACTTCTATTATAGGCCTAATTTCTCTGGAAACAGTTTTTGCTACGAAGAAAAAATGACTAGTATATAAATAAATAAAATCAGTATAAATTTTATGCAGAAGAAAAGAAAATACCATGTATAATAACACCCTGTTCTCCAAATCATGTTTAGAAAAAAAATTCACATGATGCTTAACAATGCAAACACTTCTTGCAGTCAGACCGTAGCATAAAAGACAATACAGAGCATCAACTAATTAGTATTTGTTTAATATTTTTGTTTAATAGCACGTGAAATTAAAAGTTTTGTTTAAGTAATATTTGTTAAATAGCCTACGAAGTGTTTTAGCCTTTGTTAATAGCCTATGAGCATGTCAAATAGCCATGAAAATTCAAAATTTCTATATACATTTGAATATTGGAACTTTAAATAATTGGCAGTCAAAAAAATTGCGTGTTTTTTTTGAAAAGTTGACAAAGTAGTCAATTATGTTAAAAATTTAGTATAACATTATTAAAAATAAATTATGCACTATTCGATAGTGCAAACAGTAAAATTCAGATTTTTATGTTGTTTATTGAGCGAAGATATGTTTGAATAATCCAAAAAAAAATTTCATTAAATGTAAAAAAAAAAAGAAAAAAACGGTTTCCCCTTGCAGTTTTTTAGTGTCCGGATAATGTATGATACTAAATACGTAGTTCATTTTATAAGGTATTTTTCCCTTCTTAGCATGCCTTCGTGAAGTAATGGTCAGCACGTTCGGCGCGTGTTCCAGAGGTCTGAGGTTCGAGTCCCGGCGAGGATACTGCTCATTTTTTATTTCTCCTGCTTCAAAAATACCCAATGTTTCTACAGTGGCCCCCGAACTAAAAAAGGTTGTGGATGATGAGTCTCCACCACACGATTTGGCGATTGAGCCTGCTAATTCCCATTCGTCCGTTAAAAGGCGGAGTATGTAAGATTATAAGATATTTTTCCCGCCGAATACTAAAAGACAGTTCACTAAGGAGATAGAAGACCAATTTATCAGACTCTCCATCATTTTTCTAAAACTAAAACGAATCGCTGCCGGCGAAGCAATACACAGACTCAACAATATTTTCAGTTTTAACATCATAATCGAAAAATATATCCTTCGGAAACGACTAATGCAATGTTATAATTGCCAAGGATACGGACATTCAGAATTGTTTTAACAAAGTCAGATGATGTAAATGTGGAAAAAACCATCGATCAAACACATGCCAGTTAAAACACGCAAAAAGAAGGGAGTGCTGCAAGTCTCTTCATTGTCGTATGTTATCTCACGCAGATGGTTATTAAGAGAATGTAAACAGATGACAATTCGTGACGCTAGGTCCAGCAAGCGCTTTGTCTCCCAAGCCAAGTCGCTGAATGGCATCTCTGGTAGTTCTTGCCACTAGTGGTCTCACATTGTAGTGGAGGTACAGCGCACTCTTGTAATTAATCAACGCTGGCTGTTTCTGCTCAAATGCATGTTGCGTAGTGGAGGTACAGCGCACTCTTGCAATTAATCAACGCTGGCTGTTTCTGCTCAAACGCATGTTGCAGCTGTTGCGAATACTGATACTCAGTGATGGTGTGGCTTGGTGGTAATAGCTCGGAATGTAACATTTTGCGAGAAGTCCAATAGACACAGAATATAATCTTGCGGTCGTGCAGAGTAGTTTTGAGCTATTATGCGTTTGATTACGTGGTGAAAGCCAAAGTCTAATACACATAGGAGTGTCATACTGGACACATCTTTCGTCGTTTGTGAGCGTTCAACCAAATATGGGTGCCGAGACAGCAAATAGACTGTCACTTTTTATTCCTTGTTGGTTGCCGGCAATGTGTGGAATACCTACTTGCTTACCTTCTCTCTGTTGCGCAGATGACGTCTGACTGTTGCCTCGGAAGCCTGGGGGCGTTCGAAAAGTTCACCACACGTTTCATTGCCGCGCACTTCTGTGGCTGCCTCAATTGCTACCAACACTTGTGGTCGCTCAAGTATACCGAGGTGATGAAACTAATGCCTGGCCTTGCGTACACTTACGGCATCATTTTCAAATGCTGACATATTCGATTACTCTACGTGGCTGCTGATAGACCCATCTTAAAGATATGCAACAAATAACCTCGTAAGAAAAGCTTCCATACCCCCCCCCCAATTCTCTTTGACACTGGCCGAGCTGTGATGTTGTGTACACGCAACGTGCCTCTATTAGGGCAGATCAACGGTTGCGCTAACCCTCCATCGCTTTTCCATCGGATAAGGCCCTTCTTTTTCTCTCTCTGAACCCAACATCACCGCAGAAATGAGTGGTTCACCGCATAAAAACCGCAGAAATGTTTTTGTTATTAGCGTGTATAAAGCCCAGTCTGCATTTGCTTATAATATTACCTAATGAAGTATATATTACCTATTTAATAATAATATGAAAAACAACACCTAAGAATTAAATTAACTGAGTATGAATATTAAAAATTTTATTTATAGAATTAGAATCATCTCCAAAATATTTCAAAAAGTGCTCCGATATGTTTCCAGTCAGGACAAAATTCTTCTCTGTTGCCACACAGCTGCTGATAATTCTCTTTTTGGTTGGAGCAATGTATGGAATTTTTGAAAGGATGGTTTTTCCTGGAAGTGAGTTATTTGCTTTGCTTTTATTAGGGATATCAGCACATGGAGGTGGTGTTATAATCAGTTGCTTCAAATTGCCACCTCTTATGGGTAAGTTAAATGATTTTGCTGTTAGAATGCTTAAAAATTTTTCAATACTTTTTTTATTTCTTTCTAATAAGGGCACTTGAATAGTGTCTCATCTTTCACAGCATAAAAATTGCTTTTACCGTTAAAAATTCAAAATTCGACATTTTTTTTTAAATTCAAAGGAAAAGTGTTTCTTCACATTTACACACACGCACCGCAAAGTATCATTCGAGGCTTATAAAGTTCCAGTTAATTTACGTGTCTTTCGCTACCAGAACGTCAGAGAAGTGTTTAGCGACTATAAAATATAAGTCTAAAGAAGGCTTAAATTACCCTTTCATTCACTCAATACTATCCCTCTCGGGCTTACAGGAAAGCCCCCACTTAGGCTTAAGATAGAAAATAAAGAACTAAACTAATTCTAACCAGCTAAACTTTAGCCGAAGCAGTACAAAAATAACTAACCGAGTTGGCCCGTAATTAAACCTCACCGACGAATACTAAAAAACACGTAAGACTACGACCGAACGGCTTAGCTATCTTACTACGTCAGGCTTATCTACTAGGCTTAAAGCTATCTTACTACGTCAAGGCAAGGAGGTGACCCAAAGGCAGAACAAGCACGCTCTGCTGAGAGCTTCTGAGCCCTTCTAAGGAAGTGACTTAACTTCCCATTAAATATTGATTCTCCTCCGTTTACATGAAACGCGATACTGAAATCTTCTTCTGGCAAGGAGTTATAGGTGGAAAATAAGAATTTAAAGAAAGGGTTTAAAAATAACTATTAGAAAATTAAAATAGTTCCTACAGGCTTATAAAATGTAAGCAAAGAAAAACACATAAAATAATACAAATAAATCAAACATATATGATTAAAAAAATAAAATGCATAGAAAATCATTTAAAGTATTTAAAATAAGAGTCAACGAAGTCATTAAAAGGAAGGTAGGTCGAAGCCAAAGAAACAAATTATTAATTTCAAGCTACGTTTTAATGAATTTCTTGCATAATTAAGCAAAGGACAATCACAACGTAAATGGAAGACACTTTGCTGAACTCCGAGATCACAATTACAAACTGGAAGACGTCAGCTTAAACCGTTAAAGATAAATATTAAACTTTCCACGCCTTTGAGCAATAAATCCTTACTTTTCATCAGTCTTAAAGAGAATTGAAAGAAAATTTTTGTAAAATCTCCCTTATCAAAAGTGATAAAATCATTATTCCATTCTTAAATCAATTTCTTCATCATTTTTAATTCATTCTTCAATCGTTTCCATATAGTCTCGTGTGTTTACGAACAAATGTAAAAAACACTGCAACACTTCTCCGGGATCTCTAAAAGACTGCTGTATATTTACAATACTATCACTATATGATGAAGAATTTTTAGGGTTTCCAACGAAGAGAGACAATCAGTGTAGATTAAGTTGCTGAAAATATTTCTATCCTATCTAGCTATCAATTTAATTGTAAAATTAATACATAGAAGTTCAGAAATATGAACAGTACATTAATTTCTAATACGAAACTGGTGGTGCACAATTTCAAGAACATCCTTTTAGATGACATACGCAAAACCTACTCTGTCATCAAAATTCAATCTTTAGAATAACAATCATTCATTTTTGATGAAGAATGTCGTTGGTCCAAATATATTTTAAAATTATAATTGAAGTAGCTTTATATCAGCTTTCTTGAAAAACAATTCAATTAATTTTAAGAACATAAACAGTGAAGCTGTAAATTTTAAGATAACAAAGTTTTCTTCTTACGTACCTACAACTTTGTCCATAATTTTATTTTTAAGCATTTGCCTCATTTTATTCCCAGTATTAACAATGAATCTTACAAGATTGTTATAGGAAATACAAATTTTGCAGTAAAAATAGTAATTTTACATTTTAAAATAGTAATTATCAAAATCTTCTAACTGATATTAAAAAGTCAATAAATTTAAGATGGATAATTATACTTAGGTAGCTATAACAACTCTAATATAATGTAGAGAAAAAGTACAATAAATTTGCTTTTTTCCATGTCCCACTTTCAATGACTGAAACTCTCTTAACGACTAAATACAGTTTGCAGAAAGTTGAAATACGATAAAGGAAAAGGTGGAGTCTAAGGAACGTATCCATCCCGTGGAATTCCTTCAAGCTTTAGCAGCCTTTCAGTACCTACAAAAAAGAATTAAATGAACTAACTCTATCAAAAGATTTAAATCAAGAAATACCTTCTCACGTAAGCTGATTAGGAGAAGCATCACACTGCCAACGGGGACTTAAACGAATATGAATCCTTTGCTCGTTGAATTAAGAACTCTTCAGACTTGATGATATAATTTAAAACAAATTGACAGAAATTTGATATATGAAAGGAAAGTAAGCCAATTTTAAACAATGACTAGGTAGCAGGTCAGGATAGAAGGTAAAGTTGACAAGGTAGAAGATAAAGTTAGGCAAAATTTAATATTATATTTATATTAATTATACATTATGTAGAATAAAAATACAAAGAAAGCAATAAGTTCGAATAAACTGATAACTAAGCCACGTGCTGAATGATGCTGTTACTAAGCGGTAAGAATTAATAGTAAATTTTAAATTCACATCTTTTAGAAAAAAGCAAAATCAATACAAAAACGCAAAACGATGAAATCAGTGAAATTAGGAACTGCATAAAACTGAGAAGAGTGGTGCATAAAAGTAAAATGTCTTAGAAAGGTAATTTTGCATTTCTTAAAACATCTTCATCTGGAAAAATATAGAAAATATAGTCCACTTTTGAGCTAACGAGTGCACAACTTAGTAAGGCTAAACAATTTTTAACTTAAAAAAGTTGCATAAAAATGTTAAATTTGAAAAACGTAAATTAAATTTTAAGGTTTAGATAACTAATGTACGATTTAATTTAAATTTGCGCAATTAAAGGTTTTTTTCTCTGAATTTAAGTTTAAAAAATATTTTGGCCTTACTAAAGTACTTATTGGGTAGCTCAGAAATAGTCTATATTTCTTAATTTCTCGGAATCCCCACTGATCATGAAGATGTCGCGCGAAATGCAATGTAACCTTTTCAAGATTTTCAATTTTGTACTGTAATAACATAGCAGGTGTATGTTCTTAGACAACTTCCCTTTCTCTTGGGAACGATCCCCAATGCCCGCGGATGCCTGTGAAACATGCCGTTGACTCATCTTGTAAGAAAAAAAGATTGTTTTTGTCTGAGAAAGGTTGAGATAGTAAGACGCGTTCGAGCATCGTGAAAGCTGATGTCTTTAGCTTTCTGTATTTATGCTGTAATGTTACTTTTTAATTAACAAATAAAGCCCATGTTAAGTTTCTAAATAAATCTAAAAAAGAAACCAGTTTTTCCATCCCGGAAGCTCGGCGACGTTACAGTGCATCGATTTTCTGAGTTTTATGCAATGGTTGTTTTCATTGCTTTGATAGTACTCCGTTTTTATCCTACGTTGTCGTTTCTGAAAATATGAATTTAAAAACTTACTACTAATTCAGATTTTTATTATAAATAATAATTATAATAACTCTTAAAGGTTTCAGATTTTAACAGTGGCCCCAAAGGGTTTGTTAAAGTTTATTGCGCTCTCGCTGAGCTCGCAGTCTGCCAATCTGTTCTTACACTCACTCCTTAAACGCATTTTTTTTTTCTTTTCGTTCTTTAGTCCCCCCTTTTTAGCTTTAATATTAAGTATCATTTTCTTCGCATATACGTCATATACGAGTACAATTCAATAGCAAAATTGCAAAAGCTTTAAAAGCAGCATTACAGTATACGTTTAGAAATCCCAATGCAGCGTTAAGTGTTGGCATAACATTTTTCTCTCTTGTCTTTTCTCGGTTCATCATATCAAAGTTCATCATATCAAAGTTCAGTTTTCTTAAAAAGATGGCTTTACAATTTACAAAACTTTTTTTTTGTCTTTTTATTATTAACGTTTCGTGTGCTTACTTTTTGTAAACTATTAAATATCATGTTCTTGGCGCTTACGAAACATAAAATTCAATTCAACAGCGAAATAACAAAATATTTAAAAGCAACCTATCTTTAGAATTTGCGATAGATAGTATCGCGCGCTGGAGACAAAAATGTTTTTCTCCGTATAGTGTTGCCATTGCTCGCTTTGAAATCGTTGAGTTTGTTAATAAATATTCATTAAAATTTTACAAAATATGAAATAGATAATAAAACAAATTCAAAATTCGAGCTTCCAGGTGCTTATGCTCGGGTGGAGGATTTCGTTATTCAAAATTGGATGTCTCTAGGTGCCGTTGTTTCTCCACAATGTGACTAACATGCACACATTCATGCAGATTCCCCATTACTTAATTTATTTAAATATAATATAATGTGATAATATTTCGTGGCAACAATTTGAAAAGCGATACCCCGTTTTTAGTGATTCAAGCAAAATATCGTTTCGAGACTAATATCCCATTCGGGATTAACGGCCGGTTTGCGTTAATAACTATCCATTTCTTTTGAGGCCGTCATGAGGTTCTTTTTATAGGAGAGGGAAAAAAAAAAGTGTTGTGAAATGAACAATGAATTGAACGGTATCTGTGACAGTCTGTCTGCAAATGCACAAAGATTTGCTATAAAACCTTTAACACCTGCTGCGGGTTCTAAGTAACTGAGCGATAAATTATCGTAAAAATAAGGTGTTACGTTTGCTCTGTATTGTGAATTATCACCACCAGAACAGCTAACCGTCAAATAAACAGGTACAGAATTGCAACACTTTAAGTTTATACTACCTCACCACGTCACCACTACTGAGTACTTAAAATATACAAACACAAATTTACCAGCCAACCTGGACCACAAAGGATATAAATTCAACATTTTAAATCTAACCTAAGCAGAGAATTACCTAGCCAGAACAGAATTTCAAACACACATACAGGATCTAACTTCAGTTTAAAGTATTCTCAGCAAGACCCAACTTACCATCGTCCATAGTTTTTTCTTCGTTCGTCAGGGTAACGGAAGCAGGTCAGATTCCCACACTCCTATTCATAAAAATCTACTGTTTATAGCAAAATTGCTTGCCACTCAAAATCGCCATTAATTCTGTCTTGAGCGAACCTTAGGACATAAAGAAGCAGAAAGGAAAGAATTAAATTAAATAAATTTTTTTTATAAAACTTTTAAACATAAATGCTCCGAATCAACATAAATCTAAGATTGAATTTTTCGAAATCTTACAGTGCATTCATATTTACAGTTAATTCTTGATTATCTACCATCACAAAACACTAGCTTAACACAAAGGTTCTATGGAAAATTCAAAAAGTAAAATAAAAGTATATGAGCTAACAGCAGTAGTTGCAAATGATATCATATTTAGTATTTGGAAGTCTTTTTATGCACTTTATTCACCTTTTTATATTTTTTTCTATGTACTTCAACTGTAAGAATATGGAATATTAATATTGTTAAATATTCCTTAAAAATAAATTGCTCAATCTTAAAATTAAATGTATAGCTTTTAATCTTTATTCTACACTGAATCTTACAGAAATTGGTACATTGACGTATATAGAGTAATGTAAACAAAAAATAAGGAACATGCGTACAATGAAATAAGGAAGAAATAGAAAGAGAGAGAGAACTTTGAATATTCTGATTTAATTTGCGTATTAAATTAACTTATTCTTCAGATAAAACTACCCGCTAATGCAAGTAAAATGTTATTACGCTTTTTCTGTTAATTATAATGTTGGCTATTTATACACTGCTCGAAAATGCAACACCAAGAAGTAGTGGTCAGAAATTTATGCAAATTTTAGAGTAGACACACGTTACTGAGTTATGCGAATGATGTGAAATGCGCAGCTCTCCGAAGGAACGTGCAGAATGCTCAATATTCGTGTCGTTATTTCTGCCAGACGAATTATCGAAGAAAGGTGGTTTTTGTCCCGGAGGATGCGTGTAATAGGAGAGACTGCCAGGCCGCCATCAACGAAGGCCCTCCCAGCAGATAGACGATTTTACGAGGGGTATGGTGATCGGATTGAGAAGGGTGGTTTGGTCCTTAAGTCAAATCGCAGCTGATACCCACATGGATGCAAGCACGGTGCATCGGCTATGGTTGGAACAAGGGAATAGGGTAAGAAGGAGGGGTGCAGGTGCAACCAGAGTGACGTCAGCACCGCGTAGATCGACGCATCCACCGACAAGTTGTGATGGTCCCGCAAGTCACTTGTACCGCGATTCTGCAGCATGTGCAAGATACCCTGGATGTTCCCGTGTCGACGAGAACCATTTTCCGTCGATTGGTTGAACGTGGCCTGCATTCACGGCATCCGTTAAGAAGACTGCCATTGACCCCACAGCCTAGACGCCAACGTTTAGAATGGTGCCGGACTGGAGCTATGTGGATGACAGAATGGCGAAACGTCGTGTTCTCAGATGAGTCACGCTTCTGTTTATAAAGTGATAGTCACCGCATACGTGTGTGGCGTCGACGTGGAAACAGATCTAATCCGGCAGTAACTGTGGACCGCCCAACCGCGCGACAACGTGGCATAATGGTTTGGTACGCTATTGCCTACGATTACAGGTCACCTCCAGTTCGTATTCAGGACACTATGACGGCCCAACGACACGTGGATAATGTACTGCGGCTGGTGGCAATCCTCAACCTTCAGGGGCTGCCTAATGCAATTTTTCAGAAACGCCTGACCACACAATGCTCGTATCTGCCAACATGCTCTGCAAGATATACAGATGCTTCCCTGGCCACCGTACTCTCCTGACCTATCACCAATCGAACATGTGTGGGATGTGATTGGATGTCGTTTGCACACTCTGCCCCTGCCTCGTTCAGAAGACGAACTGTGGCAAATGGTTGAAAGGGAATGGAGAGCCATCCCTCAGGACACCATTCGCACTCTTATTGACTCTATGCCTAGACGTGCTTCTTCGTACATCGCTGTCCGCGGCGGTCCTACATCCTGAGCCGACGACGTTCTCGCTCTGTATTCTGACTATCATTTTGAAATAAAGATCACTTATTGCTGCTTGCTGTCTCTGTCTTTTATCCAAATTTCATCACTTTATGACCACTCCTTCTTGGTGCTGCATTTTGTATGTCGAGCAGTGTATTTCTTTCGTTTGTTTTTCTGCCTTTTGATTACTTGTGATTTATCATGAACCGTGGACGTCATCCCCGATTTTGCCATGGTTATTCGAGAGTTTTTTGTAATAAAATTATTCTGTAGCAATTAATCATCAGGCAATCATAAAACATTTAAAGAAATGTGTAAAATGATCAGTTGTTTGACAAATTCATTACAAAGGTTAAATAATATGAAATATAATTTCCTGAATTGAAAAATTCAAATTTGTCGAGTATTACTGCTACTCTCACCATTCTGTTATGTTTCTTTCAGTGTTGTTTCTCTCATCAATTTCCGACTTCTCTAATGAAATTTTCCAAAGAAAATAGCTTCTCATTTTTTATTACACCCTTCTATGCACAAGTCATGCCGTTTAGATACATGCATCTATATTTCATGATAAAATAAGTAAACTGCATAGTCCTCAAAAGAGCTTTTTGTCAAGAAAAATTTATATAGCCATCTACTGATGAATAATCAGTCATGATACTTAGCTATCACATCACGAGTTTCAGTACCAAAAAAAAAAAAAAAAAAAAAAAAAAAAAAAAAAAAAAAAAAAAAAAAAAAAAAAAACAAAAAAATGGCTTCTAACTGCAGTTTCAATGGAGCGGAATCCAACTTTATCAGAATGTTGTTATCCCTGTGAAAACTCAGTAGAAGTTGCAGTGCTTCACATGTAAATCGATATGCTTAGAGGAAAGAATCGGAGTGGGGTTAAGAACAAATTTTACCATGTCTCCGGCATGACCGGAGATAAAGATGTGTCATTAGCGAGACTTTTATCGCAGTAATATTTCAGAAGTTTCTAGTAATTCTAAACTGAGATGTGAATTATTGCGAGTATAAATTTTGGACTCTGAAAAACAAACGTTGTGGGTTTTGTTTAAACACTCGGATGTGCCAAAGACCTTTCAGATACACTAGATGTTCGCTTAACCTGAAAGTTAAGGATCTGAGGATTTATCCTACTTACACAAAGCCATATTACAACCAGTTTTATAAATCTGCGATAAGTGAAAGGCTGGTAAAATGTCTTTCACAAATGAGAATTTTATTTTATAGGCAGGTTTAAAGGAAACTAGTAAATTATAATACTTGAAGCATTTATTTAAAAAAAAAGAAACTAGTTTAAGGATGAATAGCTGTGGAAAAAAGAAAAAAGTAGCAAACTTTGTTTGGCATAAGTTTTCAATAACACTCTATCGATTTCGAGAGCCTAAAAGCAGTTCACGAGCAAAAAAATACATGTCTCTTCTTCAGGAGCAAAAATCGTCTGGTTTCTGAAGTAGATGAATTGGAAGTTTTTCAAGCGAAAGTTGCAAACATTCTTTTCAACCGAGCTCATGAAGGAAATGTGGTTATTCTATGTTTTCCATTACACAGTCTATTTTGTGTAACGAGTAAAGTTTTGATTCGCATATTTGAGCATAAATTGCGTTTTATTTTTTTTTTCTGTAGAATACATTACAAGGTTTGATTTCTTTTCAATGCTATAAAAATAACTAATATTCGGAAAACAGTTTATCATGCGCTTTTTACGGAAATAAGCATAAAATGGGAAACTTATCTCCCTATGAAGATAAAAATATTCTGCTATAGAGTAAAAACTGAATACAGTCGATTCCGGTTAATCGGACCACATCGGCAAGCGATCGGCTGGTCCGTGCTGGACGGCTGGACGTGCTATATGTACATGTAAATCCAGTACCAGTAAATGTACATGTAAATCCTGTACTAAAATATAATTATGACCTTTATTATGCGGTACACAAGAACTACAGTCGAACGTTTTTCATTGAGAAAATTAATTTAGGAACAAATTCTAAGAAACGATCTCCAAGATACTCAGCATGCGAAGCACAATAAAAACAAGTTCTTACCAAGTTGCAATCAATATTTGAAGAACTTATCCAATGTGATCTAACGCGTTGTCTTTACGGATTGCACGATAACGAAATCGCCACAAATATCTAACGCAGCAATGGGACTGCCTTCATTTCCCTCCTGCATGAAATACTGACGCAAAGTTTCAATGCATTTCCTCGCATCCTGTGTTGTCACTTGTACCAACTTATTAGAGGCATCATCATCATCACTTTCTTGGTCTTCCGACGCTGTCGTGTGTTTTGCTGCAACTCGAGCAGCGATTGCAGCATCGTAATCTTCATTTTCATTGTAGCATTGAAGCTTGTTGTCGATGGATAAAAATTCTTCGCAATTTTGTACCTGTTGAAGCTCCACGTGTCTGTCATCATTTTCAATTTCAATGGGCATGTCCACATCCATCTCCAAAACCAAGTGCTTAAAGCCACAGTGAGAAAAACAGTTCTGAATTGTCTCACTGCTCACTTTTCGCCAGTTGTTGGCCACAAATGTAACTGCTTGTAAGATGTTGACCTTTGCACTGACTTCGCTGGCTTATGACGATGAGGTCAGCAAACTTTCTTCAATTGCTTCAAGGATGTAATTAACCTTGCACGATAAAGGGTCTTCAAATTTTTGATGAGGCCCATGTCCATAAGCTGGACCAAAGCTGTGTCGTGGGAGGTAATAATTTCAGTTGGATGTTCTTCAAGCAATCTAAATGAGGATATGCTTCACAATTGTCTAGAAGAAGCAGCACCTTTCTCGACTGGCGTTGTAGCTCTCTGTTCCAATCCTTCAGCCTTTCTTTAAAAAGTTCAGAGGTCATCCATGCATTTCTGTTCGCACAATACACAACTTATGAACTGTCCATCCTAAATCCTTTAAAGCAGCGAGGCTTAGCTTATAACCAACAGTTTCCTCTTGTTAGTTCCTGACATGTTTGAGCAGCACAAGACAGTTACACGATCCATCCCTTTTTTTGAATCCAGAGAGTGCAACGTGTTTGTAACTTAACGAGCCGTGCGGTGTAGCACGGTAATACAGTTTCATCAGCATTGTAGATGTCATCTGCTGAAAAATTTTCAAGATGTTCGGGCAGTTTTGTTGATTTTCATTCTTCAGCACGTACATTATCAGCACTTCCTTTCTCGCCATGTGCTTTCTTGAATTTTATGTCATGTCTAGATTTCCATCGAGACAACCAACCGTCCGTAGCTTTAAACTCACCGTGGTCCAGCTTTTTAGCAAGGTCTTCTGCTTTGCATTTTAACATTGGGTCGCTTATTCGCACAGCTCGTCCAGAACAAATCCAATGTCCAGAACAAAACTCGTCCAATGACAAACCATTTATTAAGGGCTTCATCGACGTCTGGATCCTTACTTGCACGCTTCCGTTTTTTGGAAGTTCCTCCTCGTCCTTTACATTGTGCCCATCCTTCTCTCAGGTTCTTCTCTTGTTTTATCAAGCGCGAAATCGTCGTCTTTGCCAATTCGGTAATTTCCACCAACCGACGCTGACTAGTGTTTCGAGGCTGTTGCTTGATTTTATCCAGGAAACCAATTTTTTCAGCTAACGTCAGGTTCCGCCGTGGCATTTTGGCAGGAGAGACAATCATCCCAAAAGGGTGGTGAAATGATAGCTTTCTCGCGTAAACTTTAATCATGATTGACAGGCGGGAATTCCTTTCAGGTGGAGCCGGAGACTCTATTGTTCATTTCTTCGAAAATCGGAGACGCGGTGGGACCAATAACCTCGCTGACGGCTACTGGTGGCTTTGTTTTAAGAAAGGTCAAAGAAAATGGTGCGCGTTTTCACCTCCCACTGGTTTTGCTCTTGTCACGCACTTTAAGGAATTTCTGACCTTTGATAAAGCATTCTCTCGGGAAGCGCAGCTACAGATACTCCCATATGTCGTGGACCACCTGTACATCCGTAGTACGCGGCCGACTTGTGGCTTCTGTTTCTTATTCGCTCTCACTTTGTTTGGTCCGATTAAACGGAATTTTGGCCAAAATAAGCGAATAATATTAGGCTTAAGTACACAGGATATAAGGTATTTCTCCCTCTTTCTTCGCATGCCTTCGTGGTGTAATGGTCAGCACACTGAGCCGGTATTTTAGAGGTCCGTGGTTCGATTCCCGGCGAAGGCGTTGCATATTTTTCATGTCTCCTGCTACTAAATAACCTAATGTCTCTACACTGGCCCCCGAACTAAAAGGGTTGTGGATGATGACTCTCCACACCCAGGATTTGGCGACTAGGTCCCCTAAAACCCCAGTCGCCCTTTAAAAAGGGGAGTATATAAGGTATATCTCCTACATTCTTAGCGTGCCTTCGTGGTGTAATGGTCAGCACACTGAGCCGGTATTTCAGAGGTCCGTGGTTCGATTCCCGGCGAAGGAATTGCATATTTTTCATGTCTCCTGCTTGAAATAAACCTAATGTCTCTACAAGGATTTGTTTCGATTCTTTAGAATTCGGTCCGAAAAAGCGGCTGGTCCAATTATCCGGTGGTCCAATTAACCGGATTCGACTGTATTAAGAATTATTAGCCCAGAAGAGCTATTAATTCCATTTAGGCATTTTGCGCTGAGTCACTATAAACGGCGAATCACTTTTTAAATTGTTGCCACTAAATATTATCTCCCTGTGTTATACTTAAAGAAATTAAATAATGAAGAGTCTGCATAAATGTATGTATGTTTCTCGCATTGTGATAAAACAACGGTACTTAGAGCCATCAACTTTTGCATAACGTACGTCTCCATCCGAATATGGGCATCCGGAAGCCCAAATTTGGAATTTGTTTTAATATCTATTTCATATTTTGTAAAGCATTTATGAGTTTTTGGTTAAGAAACTCAGCTATTTCAAAGCGAGCAATGGCAATACTATACGAAAAAAACACACTTTCATCTCCAGCCCGCGAGACTGTGTATCGAAAATTCTAATGATATGCTCTTTTAAATATTTTGTGATATTGCTGCTGAATTGAATTTTATGGGTTAAGTGCGAAGAACATGATATTAAATAAATAAAGGTTGTACACAAAACGTTAAAAAAAGCCTCTTTGGGCGTAATATAAAATCAGAAAGCTTTCAGATTTTTTTATGATTTTTTAAGTCTTCTTTAATTTTACACATTTTGCAGAATGTTTAATTTAGAAGTTATTTTATATCATAATTGTTTCATTATTCAATAGTTCAATATTCTTTTCAGGTATGTTGCTTGTTGGTATCCTATTCCGAAATCTTCCTTTTGTACCATATCATGAAAATATATCTATAATGTGGTCTACAACTTTAAGGTAAAGGAAGACAAATTATGTAACAAATTTTGAAAAAAGCAAAGTAATTTAATATTTGAAAGTAAATTATCATATAAATTAACTGTCTTAAAATAAATTGTTATTTTAGTAGTCATTGTTAGAAATAGAATTATTAACTAAATGAAAACAGCACCACTTCACCTTCCAAGGAAGGTCTCTCAGTCTTGAAATGTCTGTTTTCCTCAAAAAAATGTATATGACTTTACTCATCTAGAAAACAAAATAATAAGAAAAATTAGTTGCTAATATTCTACATGTAATACCAATGGGGTTAAATATAGAGTTTTGATCGCCACTAACGAGCTTTCTGAAGAAAATTTTTAAATATCCTAAAACCCGTAAAACATCATTAAATATAGTCAGATTTATATAATTTTCTATTTCCTGCTTTCCGTATTCTCGCTGTATAAGCTCCATCCTTAATTTTTACCTCTAATGTTTTCGTTTTGAAGCTGTAAAAGCAGCTAAAATGGAAACAGACACGCAGTGACACAAAATGTCTAGTTATCAGTCAGAAGGAGCATATTTTCTATCCTTAGCACCTCCTATTCAGTCCCACAGTGAGTAACATAAGAGTAGTTACATGTATTACTAGAGTCCCTAATGCAAGTTCATTCTGCTTTTCCACCTTCAATGAGGGATTCATCCACGTCGAAATGACGTGCTGTAGCTCGGTTTTCGTTTTTCTCACAGAACCGATAAATTGGCGTCATATCTAAATCCTGTGCCCGCCATTTCCCTTCAAGCGACGCGCAACCACAGCTAAACTTGTACAATTCTATGAAACGTTCTTTAATACATTCTTGTTATGCTAGTTTCAGCAGTTCTCAATAAAATGGCAACAAGGAAACCATACCTAAGGAATCCCAAGTAATGTTCATCCAACAACGATGGACTATACTCAGTTGCTCGTGCTGATTGCTCAAACGCCCTAATGCTGCGCTTCACGCGCTGCCGTATTGTCACGTAGTATTTGTAAGAACCAATTTCTAATCATTCGCGTGTATAAGCAGCCCCCCCTGAATTTCATGTGGATTTTTATAAAAAAAAAGTGCGACTTAATCATGAACACGGTATATCGACTATGCAATTAATTTTTGTTAACATTAATGTACTTCTAAATTAGCAAAAACATTTGTAGTTTTTGTCAATTGTTTCATTTGCAATAGTTTCAATATTTTATCGAAAACGCTTCCTTACTTTTTTCAATAAAACTTGCGTGCACTTACTTAAAGTTTAAGCTGGTTCAGAGGGAAATACAGTTACAATTCTACACATTCGAAATGAAACCTATTAGGTTAAAAATTAATTGGTGAATTTCAATGTATGAAACAAAAATAAAGTTTTTAGTCAGCGAAGACAAAATTTCTCTCTGGATACGCCGGGCTTTATGAATTCTTTTCTTTCCACAGCCTTACGTGAAGACAGTACTCACAACTAAGTTTCTCCTTGCAAAACATTGCAATTTATTCTTTCAATTCAATCAATTCTTTATATTTACTTTATGTTATTTTGTATATTCATTTAAATGCAAAGTGCAGCTTTTTTTCGGGGGGGGACTCAGCGACCTTGTTTGCCACTGCACACGTTTTTGTAAATGGTCCTGATTAATTTGATAGCTCAATTGTACAAATATGTTGATAAGTGCCCAAGTAAACTGTCTACATACGTTTTATTGAAATCACAGACCTTTTATTTAAATTCACTTCTACGATGCACGTTTCATTTCATCTATAACTACGAAGAATCATACTCGAGAATCCCCGACATTTTATTTAGCACGCACCCTCTCGTTTCTTGTTAATAATACTCTCACTCGTTTTAATAAGGCAACGCGAGCAGCTTTATTACGCTCTTATGCCGAAACAGTGCTAATAAATGTCAGTATGCAGGGCATGTCTTGTTGTATGCTTAGATGCAGGTAAACTGCTCTATTGGTGTGTAAAGCTGCAAAGTTTTATTTAAATTAACAGAGTTATCTAATTGGTTTGACTTCTACTTTCGTCAATTTCAACCTGAATGCAAGATAGTAAAGTAAGTAATAATATATAATGCAAAATATAAATAAACTTCTAAATTTAAAGTTGATCAGAGAACGTTGGGCAGCGTAGTCTGCTCGTTACTCTTACTTTAGATTTTTTTTCTATTGCAA
>KK122513.1:864262-931588 GCA_000611955.2 Stegodyphus mimosarum
AAAAGATTTCCGTTTCCAGCTATGTCTTTGAGAACAATTAGTGATAGCAATGGTTTGATAAATTTGTACCCTACATTTGTTTTAACTTATATTCAAAGTTGTTTTTCTACCCACAAGTTAGTGGAGTCTTTGTTTCCTGTTAAGTTTCCAGTTTAAGTAACCATTAAAACAATGTGTAAATATATATTTTTATTCAATTTTTTTGCCTTGGATTATGAAACTTCTAATTTGAAGTCAGACAAGATGAAAAGTCATCGGGCAGTCGTTTAAGGTTTCTTTAATAATTTGATAGTTTCAGTAAAAAATAAAAAATTGTATCACAATTGAACAGAATAATAGCGAAGTGCTGTAACTGAGAAAAACTGAAATTACCAGGAAAAGGAAGTTCTTGAAGATATTTCCAGCAAAATATCTAGACGAGCTTTCAACAATAAGAACTGAAGGATCTCCATTAGAGGACGAAGATAAGAGCTTCTTTCAAACGCAAACAATATAGCTACAATTGTGGAGTGTCTCAAACGTGCTATTTAAACATTTGAAGTACAAAATTTTAATATGTAGTATCTAAAAGAATGCAAGAAAATAACTTAGGTTTCAAAGTGCGCTCTAATTCAGCATGACCCTAGTAGCAAAGGTAATGAGGCAAAAATTTGGGACTGTTTGTGAATTTAACAAGCAATTAATTTGTAATATTTATCAACTTTGATTACAAGAAAATTAATGTCTAATTATAGTGAAGTGTAAAACGTTTAGAAGCCGCGACCAGAAAAGACAGGCTATGACATAGAAATGGACTTAGATTAAAGAAAATTTCTAATAAGTAAAACTATAAAATCTGTTTGATAAACATAAGTTTCTTTTTCTGTTTCTCTTTTCTCAAGTTTTCTGCATTCATGTAATTTTTTGCAATTATAGTAATGCTTCCTTATTGTTTTATAAGATTTTTTTAGTTTAAATATTATTATAATTATTATTTAATTTTTCATTCAAGTTATATCAGTAAATTGTACTTAAAAAAAGATTTAAAATTCGACCTTTTTTCCCTCTTTGGCTATTTTTGTGAGTAATTTATTTTGTTTTTCCTGGAGTTAGTAAGGATTTAACTCTTTGAAGAATAAGAGTAAATTGGATTGTTTAATTTAAACAAAGTACAGTAGAAATATCTGCCTTATTTTTAAGTCCATTTTGATCAAGAGCTCTTGGTTGGAAAGAATACAAATGTCTATTAATCCCTCTTCTCCTAACATCAGCCCCTCGAGAGGAATTTCAGCTAAACAAATATTAAGAGTTCCCATTTTGTAGAAACACTGCAATGACAAATGCCCGTACCTTATCCGGGATTACAACCGTGACCCAATAGCATTGAAAATCGTTTAGCCTGTACCATCATCATACCATCGAAACTTATAGATTTAGTAAATATTCACAATATATTTGAAAGATGAAGATTGCGCCTATTCCAGGTACAATATAAAGACAAAGATTTAATTCAAAATACCATTTCAAGTGTTCTACTTCAAACATTACGATGCTTTTTTATTGTAGGGATATTTCTCTTGCTATTATTCTTCTGAAGGCTGGAATGGGACTGGATGCACAGAAACTGATGGAATTGAAGCTGATCGTTATCAAACTGTCATTCATCCCTTGTCTTGTTGAAGCAGTGAGTTCTGCAGTCTTTACGCACTACCTACTGGGATTGCCGTGGATATGGGCACTAATGCTAGGGTACGTATGCTCTTGAGTGAAACAATTTTTGTGCAAACTATTTCTTTGTTCATTTTACTTAGAAGATATATTAAAGGAAATTCAAGTTTTCATAGGAAAGTATTTGGGCAATTAATTAGTTATGCCAGAACACTGGACAGCTACTCGGCTGAACAGAGTGATGTGTTGATAGATAACTCCTAAAAAAAGTGAAATAATATAAGAATTATCAAAACTGAATAAGCTAAAAGAGATATCAGTTACGTTATTAAGAATTTTTAATAAGTCTATTCTTTTTAATAATGCGCAATATCTTGAAGAGCTAGTGCAATATGCCAATCGAAAGATCCTTTTAAGAACCCTCGTTTTCCAGAAACTTAATAGTTCTGTTGATAAATATTTACAATTCGGCAATTGAAAGCTGTTTCAAGTTGTATCATAGAACTTTGATATAAAAAAGAACAAACTAAAGCTTTAAAATGCTAAATCTATAATATAATGTGGTAAAAGCAGTGTGTCATCGGTCATCGTGAAGTTTTATGTTCGCATTCTGCAAATTTAATCATAGAACTCAGTAATATAAGAAAAGTATGTTGCCACTAGTAACAGATTTATCTTTCAAATTTAATAAACAAATTCAAGGATTTAAAAGAATTGTGTTGCATCGTCCGAATTAAAACATTTAAATCTTCAATACGATAGTGTTTTGTCTTCATCAAAGCATATCGTATTCAATTTTCTTTCAGATTTTTTCTGCTATTAATTGACAAACTAAGCGATTAAAAAGCAATAAACCCATATTCATTTTAATTATTATTAATTATAAAATAATAACCCTCCGATATTTACATCTTTGACGGATATGATAATATAAAATAATAACTCTACAAAGTACATAGTTGTTAAGTTCTCGCTATGAGTTCTTACTAAAACCTTTAAATGTTGGTATGTTTACTTTTTAGAACAGTGTAGGATCTTTAAACCTTTAAACGGAATTTAAGTGCGTTCTGTGTCCGTTTTTCGTGAGTAGTATTTCGGAAACAGCGAAAAGAATCGGTCAAAGAGGGTCAATGACCTTCCGAAACTTTAACAAAAATAAATAAATAAATAAAAAGACATAAACTATAGCAAAGCAAGTATCAGCTCTTACTAAAATCGCTACATGGTGCTTATTAGTTCTACACTATTCTACAGTTTTATTCCAGTTTAGAATAAATTTTATTATTTTGTCCAATTCGCTTTGAACCAAAATGAGAGGAAATCACTGTCTGCCTGATTTCCAAGAAGAAAAAAAAAACTACTCCGGTACACCTAAATGCAGCCTATCCACTCTACGTAAAACCGGGTTACTTCACCTAGATTGGCGTACTATAATATAATGCGATCAGGTATAGGTTGAAGCAAGACTGGCACCTGTGTGCATTCCCTTAGGTATGCAAGTAGATATCGCCTGTCCTTGTTAACTATTTAAGTTCCGGCCCAATTTCGAAGATGAACACCACGGGGTGGTCGGATTCTTGCATTCCTCTTTCTCTGCCATGAGTCTCTCGACAAGACTTTCAGCATCGTTTATTTTGAGTTATCTCTTACCGCACAGGCACTATACGCTTACAAACATCCATGCCTTCATTTTGAGCCCTGGCTCATCGGTACTGCAGTCAGCATTGCTAACAGTCTAGCAGCTGTGTGAAACGCGGTAAATACAGTATGTTATCTGTCATTGGTATAGGACATTACAGGGGTGGAAGAATAAAATGGAAGAACAAGAACGAGTTAACAATAACAATGGACATAATGTGAGGTAAATTTCCAGAACTATATTTTCAAATGTAAAACAGTAACTTTATATTTAATTGTGGCAATGAAAATGAGAACAGAGATGAACGTACATGTACGAAAAGAGCAGACTAAATTCCGAAATAGTTCTAGTTAAATGATAGAACCAATTCATTGGACCTACGGGGGACCGCCCAGAGATGAGAAAATCGTGTGTGCGCTGTTTCCGACTTTTTATGACTTGCCAGACGACATGGTCTGTCATCTCAGACACAACAGTTCGTTCCAGTTGACAGTGCAAGAGACATAACTTCAGGACTAGTGTCAGGACATTTTAGCATTCTACACCGTGTCTGTCATCAAAGGCTCTCGATTTCAGGAGGGCTGTTGAACTAATTATTTTTTTTCGTCTGATATTGCTCCAGATACGACAAATCAGGGGACGTAAAATACTACTGACAAATTAAGGAGGCGTGGCTAATTCAGTCTGAAGATAGTTGAAAGGTTGAAAGGGAATGGAGAGCCATCCCTCAGGACACCATCCGCACTCTTATTGACTCTATGCCTAGACGTGTTTCTTCGTGCATCGCTGTCCGCAGTGGTCCTGGTTCTACATCCCACTGAGCCGACGCCGTTCTCGCTCTGTATTCTCACTATCATTTTGAAATAAAGATCACTTATTGCTGCTTGCTGTCTCTGTCTTTTTTCCAAATTTCATCACTTTCAGACCACTCCTTCTTGCTGTTGCATTTTCAATGTCGAGCAGTGTATTATATTAGGTTTAGGTAGTTTTCGCGATATACAATTATTTTCAGGCAAAAATTACATGAGCTGATATATATTATCTCTGAAGTGGTACTGTTCATCGCTAAACTAATTGAAGCTTAGTTCACAGTGTTAAAATTCACCTGCTCTAGATTTTGATTTTTCCATCTAAAGGGGATGCCGTCTTAGTCTTCTACTTTCTAGCATGGCCATCCCTGAAACTTCTTTCCCCGTTTGGCCAGAAATGTTTCAGGTGATAACTTTAATAATAATGTTAACTATTATTATTAAAGTTATCACCTGTCATCAATGCAATCGGTCATCGATGCAATCGAACCAACAATGCCTAGGCTCTTCTTATTTGTTTTCGATTAAAAGTTTTAAATAGTAAAGAGAAAAATTCATTCGGCAAATAGGGTTGGCAAATTTCATGCATTTAATTTTAATGTATTCGACAATCAGTTAATGTAGTTTTGTTTTCCTTCATTTTTATTAAAAGACTATTTTATAATTGCTTCATACCGAACTCAAAGTATTATCTAACTCTTTATAGTGGTTGTATGCTTCTTAATTTCTTTATCGATATTCTTTCAAGAGTTTCTTCTGAACCAGGATAAACAAAACTATTCACTAATTTGAATTTGTCATCTCCCATTCATAGGTAATTTAGATTTACTGATTCTTTTGTAATCGTCATACATTGGTCCTTTTTATCGATATTTAATATGCATTTTAGCTCTTGCTTTCTAACACACTTTCTTTCACACACTTAAGCGATTATTCGCTTGTTAGTGCTCGTGGGGTTCTAAGTTAGAACTTTAGAAGTAAATAGTAAAACCCCACAAGGCTTCCAGATAATTTTATACAATATACAGCTGATTAAATGTTAATTTTAGAAGTCTGACATGTTTTCCTGTTATTTATAAGTCACACAAAACTGATAGAAGCGTATCAGAAATTCTCTGAAATAGTAATATGTAATATACTCTATTCTTTACGATTTGCTGCGATTTCTAACGTATTTGGGTCTATCCTAAAGAAGTATAAGTTCCTGGTAAAGAGAGCTATTAAAAAGTGTAAATGCCACCTAGGTGTATTAGGTGCATCCTAGTGAGTATGCAACATCTAGCTAACTACCCCAGTTCCTCCTACGTTTTACCCAATTTTAATAAATACCATAATACTCAGCTGCGGGAAACAGCAGAGTGGGAATTATCTCAGTCCCTCTTTTTACTACTGGAATGCATTTAATACCATTAAAGTGCATCTACCAGTACTAGGATTAGGTACATTCTATTGTATTAGGTAATGCAAACCGAAAATCATATTGCGTATGAGAATATAATTACGACTTAACATTTTTAGATATTAAGCAAAGCTTTTTACTTAAAAATATCTTTTCAGGTTCATTGTGGCTGCTGTGTCTGCTGCTATTCTTGTGCCAGGTATGATAGAACTGGAAGAAAAACGTCTAGGTTTAGCCAAAGGAATACCAACTTTGATTCTGGCTTCTGTCTCCCTCGATAATATAGCAGCTCTTACAGGCTTCACTGTGATCTTCAATGTCCTGACATCTAGTGGTCTGTAATTTAGTCACATCAAATTGAAATTAAAGAAGTCTTAATTTCTGTTGATCATTTTAATCTATAACTGCTGCTGAGACTTCCATCTAAGTTTGATATTTTTCAGATAGTCTCATAGTCACTCTGGTCAAAAGACTTTTGGAACCTTTCGCTGGATTTCTTTTAGGAGCTTTGGTTGGTGTCCTGTTATGGTTTCTCCCTGAAATAAATACTCCAAAGGTTTGTTCTCTCTTCAAAACTTACGTTACTGATAGATTGGAGTAAATATAATGTTCCATTGTACTTTGGAAAATATACTATTCTTTAATGTAACTACGTACTTTAATAGCCCTCTCCTAAAAAAGCACGCAGAATAACAGCACTGCAAACTAGCATTTCGTTCCGTTAGATCTTATTAGCTTCGGATTTCTCTCATCTATTCGCCTAGTGGTATCAAATGTGCGTACAGCGGTTTCTCTTCAATGCTGATTTGTGACTGTTTCTGCTTGCAGTGTTATTCCTTCTTTTAATATGCGATCACAAAGAGCAAAGAGCAATCGTGAACTTTTTTTCTGAAGAAAAAATAAATTATATTTGAGACAGTTTTTATGCTTCGGGAAGCCTTTAAAGATGATGCTTGCAAATAGGCGAGTGGTTTAATATTTAAAAATATCAGATTAAAAACTGCTACCATTTGAACATTCAATGATGAACAGAAATGACGAAAACATTTAGAAAGTGGGACAAGATACAAATAAACGATCGTCAAAAGATGACTGACTAGATTTCTGAAAAACCTCTTCGTCCGATAATTCTTTGAAAAAATAATAGTTTGTGTCTTATTCACGCTACTCATAAAATCTTGCTCACTGAAATTATTTCCTCTGGTTCTGCGAATAAGGTAAGCACTCTAAAAGCAGTTCAGTAATATAGATGGGGTTCCAGAAAATTATTGTTTACCTTGAATAGTAGTCCGTGTCTAGAGTTCCAGAACTTTTTCCATGTTTCCAGGAGTGGAGAAAGTGTATTTGTGCTGGTGAAGCACACTTTGAAGGGAACTGAAATATGCAATGTACTAAAGTATAATTGCTAAATAATAATTCCGATTATTTTGGGGAACACTGCCCTATTGTATTTTCCCATAAAGGATGATTTTCTACAGCTTCAGGAGGTAGTAGAGTATGCAACGAAATCACTTATTAATTTGGGGAATATTACACATATTTTTCAGTTGTATTTGGTTTAATTCGTATAACAAGGAAGAGAATACTTTTATGTTATTGAAAAAAACCATCTTAATATATTGCCACTTTCCAGGCACTAGTGGATTGAATGAGTAAAAATTGCAATTTATTTAAATGTTTGTTAATGCACAAGAAAGCTTACATTTCAATAAATGACTGTTTAGCATATGTTAACATAACGTGTTTTCTATTAATGTATTAATTTTATATTTATTTTGTAAAAGAATTTTAAAACTGCAGAGAGTTTGCATCCTGGTATGTTCGTAATTATGTGATTCATTCCCATCAAAACATTAAGCCCAAAATTTCTTTTACGTTTAACAAATAATTAAATTTTAAATAAATTGGTCAACATTTAATTTCTAAAATGGAAAGACTGGTTATCACATACTTCAAACTCTGCCTACTCACTGCTAGTCAGTCTCAATTTCTGCTAAAAGATCTCGCTCCGTAATTGGATGTCAGTACCGCATATTTTTGGCCAGCATGACGTTGCGGACGAGTCCGACACAAATTATCCTACCAGATCAAACAAAACCGAAAACTAAAAATCAGCAAATTTCTTAAAGAACTCAATTCGAACACGAAAAACTCAGGCAACAAATCTAAAAAATCTTTGAAGTTTAAGGCTACATGTAGCACCCTAAAACAAGAATCTCTAGATCTAACGCCTATGAGTACAGATTTTGAATTTGAAATTATTCGAAAACATTTTCCCAGTCAGATAACAAGATTACCCTAGAAGGATATCTTCAGGATGATACATATTCTACAGTTTAAACTTCCGCAAACATTCACAGCACCATCCAAAACGCAAGAAACAAATTTTTTCACGGAAACAATTCCCGAAAACTAGCGGATTACTCCTTTCCAAAGATGCAGATCTTCCATTAAAAATAAAGTAATTACAGAAATAGTTCAAAGTAATAAATTCAAAGCTCTTTCCTCCCAAAATAACGAAAAATACTGAAAATATAGAAATCAGCGCTACAAAAAACACGTGAAAACCCCCGATTAAATTGCCATTGACAAAATGCTGCAGGAAACATGGAAAAACGATTTGTAGGTTCAAGTGAAAGCAAGATCTATTTATTTGTTCAATAAATCAATAGATGAATAGATGACAACCAGCACATTATGATAAACATATAAAATCTCAGATTAGCTTCCATACCTTCCAAGTCAGGTCAGAGTCCTAAAATTAATTTCAGAATCCTAATGAATAAAAGAAATTCCTAACAATATCCCGAGCCCTGTTACTGAAGAGCCCAACTTTCACGACTTGGACCGCAGACATTTCTGACTACTAAAAAGAAATGCTTAAGGAGAAGCAATCTATTTATTGAACAATGTCTTTACTTTCAGTATTATAACAGATAAGTAGTGTCCTAAGAAATGTTCAACAGAATGTTTCAAATGCCAGGCATATGGTCACACGCAGTAAGAAAATTTTATATGTCGCTTTTGTTAAGAAAATGACGTCAATTCTTGCAGAAGGTGTAAAGTTTAAAAACAGCGCTTCAGAAATTTAAAGAAAATAGAAAATAAAACAGAATCGCCTAAAAAGGAGATTTCCCGGTCCTAACTCCACATTATGATAAAGTAAATTTAGACATCCCGAGATTTGAAAAATGCAGGAATAATCTAAAGAAAAATCTCACTTCTGCGATAGAATTAACAGATGTTTTACCCATTTTTAAAAAACGTTTTCCATCTCATGAACAAATTACGCTTCTTCCAAGGATAATAAAACAAGCAAAGACAATAGCAGAATAGATAATCGCAGCCTTCCAAGCAACTCAAATTATGATTTAGTTCTCAGAAGAAGATTAGATACGATTGCGAAGCAGATGGAATCCTAGCCGAACGGGTTTAGCCACAACGTCCGTAGACTTTTTTTATTATAGACTAGCCGCTGCGCGGCCAGCCTTCGTCTGGCTTTTAAGTGTACCGGAAAAATGCCTAAAGAGAACACCAAACACTAAATTTGAAAACTGCACAGAATTTTACTCTGCAGAACAATTTTATCGAAAAAGAAAAAAATACAAAATATTATTATTTTTCCAAAATTCTTTTTTTAAAAGGAGTCGAAAGGATTAAAGTTCAACTTGTCCAAAAATCAAAGGAAAATAAACAGCACATTTGTTTAAAATAAGTTTTTTTAAAAAAATTCCGCTGAAAAGGTGTTAATAAAAAAAAATATTTAATCGATTTATTGAAATACGAAATTTATTTTAAGTTCGTAAAATAGCTAACTGTTTACGCTTCACGACGATGTAAAAATGAAATGTATAGAGTGAAATCTCGCTTTCCTGTAGCCCATTATGTCTCAAAATGACGCGATTTGGTCACAAAACTTAAAATAAAAAAAATTCTAACTCGAATTTCGAAAAAATCGCTTCGAGGTGCACTGGCTTTTGTGTAGATACACCTATGTACCAAATTTCGTGGCCCTGGGTCTATTGGCTTACTCGCAACACGAACGAAAGACACACGCACGCACGCACGCACGCACGCACGCACGCACGCACACACACACACAAACACACACACACACACACACGCACACACTCACACACGCACACACACACACACACACACACACACACAGACAGACAGACAGACTCTTTGTTTTATTATATGTAGAGATTTGGGCCTCGGCCGACCTGAAAAAGCGCAACTACGCACGCCATTTTAGACTTTCTTTTCTTTCGCCTCCCGGAAATTAGACTGCTCCTTCACAAGATATTTTTCAAGACTCACATTTTTTCTGATTGCCCAAGGGACTATGTGAAATGCATTGAATAAAGGCCTTTTTAGGTCGAAGAACTCTAATATAGTGATAATCTCCGATCTTCAGTTCCGAAACTTCAGTTCCACCTAGGACGCCGTCCTTAATGGTTGCGCCGGATCTGTCATTCCTACGACTTGAAGAAATGCTTTTATTAGGACTTTTAATCAATATCTCAACTTCTTTACCTGCCCAGAAACTCAAGAAAGATTAACTTGCAAAATTATCACACCATTTCTCGCAGATTAAATCCTGCCTTAGGATATTCCCATCGGGTTTGCCTTACACTGCTAAATTAGGACATAATGATCATGTGACTTAGGAACCTATTAATGCTAAACACTTTCCTATACGTGTTTACCTTTTGTTTTGTATTTATGTTAAAAAATTATAAAAACCAAAAAAGAAAAAAATAATATAAAAACGAAGGACATATATCTCCTTCCTAGCTAATTGGCTAATTCATTCGGCTCGATGCTCTCTAATTACAGCTAATTTCTCTAAGCTTTTAATATTCTTTAAAGTTTATTTTTTCTCCTTAAATGTTTTTAAGTCAAGATAACTTCATCTTTAATTATTTTATTTAACGACTATCGTGAATTTTGCTCAATTCTGCTCGCTGTTTTTAATTTTTGTACGAAATAAAGGAAATATTGTAATCTCGAAAAGTTTCAAGTATCATATTTCAACGAAAATATCCATTTTGACCGCTCTCGAATCCATCTGAATGATACTTTTGGTGACATCTGTATGTACGGTCAGAATAAAGGAACTTTTTTCACAAAACAGACTGTAAAATGGATTCAGAAGAGATTTTTTTTCGTGACATCTGTACGTAGTACGTATGTATCTCGCATTATTCAGAAACGAGTAATGTTGAAATTTTGTATATGGGACATGTAGCTGTGCACCTGCCTTTTTGGTTACAATCAGCCGTAGCAAAAGCATATATATATATATGCATATATATACCCACTCTATTACCTGGTTCGGTGAGCTCAGGTTTTTTTTTCCTTATGTGTTCGTAAATTGTGCATTTTTTGCTTTGAAAGGGATTGAATTGTGTTGTTCTTATATTCAGATTAAGGTTTTTATGCCTTTAGTTAATTTCCATGCAACAGTTAGAGAATTTTCAATACTTTAAAAGTTGTTTAAGTAGTTTAGGTTAAAATAACACGCCGAATAATGATTGGAGAAGTAAAACAGCAAGATTAAGATTTTTAACAAGAATAAGTTTGTTTAAGTGGTACTAAGCCAAACGAAGCAGCCACTCGTTTACATTTGAAACTCTTACTATGATTGTGAATCATGTCGGTTTCTACACCAACTTCTGTATCTTTTTTCCGAACGGAACCAAAAGCAAACTGTCAGTTTTGTGCACCGAAAAATCTGTCTTCTTGTTCGTTGGCTGAATTGCTTCTTTTTGCATAGAAGCTCTAATTGTACTTATCGTTTTTTTAACTGATTTTAACTTTAATTAGTGTCTTTTTATGTGTGTGTGTGTTCCTGTATTTTGTAACTTTTAATTTTTTTTTTAAATTTATTTTATTTTATTTTTGTCTTGCCGCGAAAAGAAAACTGAATTCATTGAATGACAAATATATCTCTAATAAAATTCGAAGAAATAAGTTTAAAAAAATGCAGCGAAAAATCTGTATAATTTGAAAGGCAGTACAAGTGGTGTCTAGTTAAGTCATGTGGTGCCTACGTCAGATTTTTACTTTTGTGATGTGGAGGTAGAGGGTATTAAATTCTAGGCACTTGGAAACATTTAATCTTTGGTCTGCAGAGTTTTTCCAGACTTAATTTTGTGTCCAGGTCGACTGTGGTTACAACCTTAACGTTCTAGGCTTTAAGAACTATTCTAAAACATGTTTTTTCTTTCTTCGCTGTTTGTTAAATTAAAAACATTTCTGCGTTCTCTGAAACAAAATTCACTGCTATTTTTATTAAAATTTTCTGAAATCTGAATCTGAATTTAGCATTAATAATTACAGAAATTTAGTACAATATTTATTACATTTAATATTTCATATCTAGCCTACAATGGTGTACTACAGGATACTTCTGCTGTGCTTGGGTGGACTAACCTTCATTTTTGCAAGCAAAAGAGTTGGATATCCTGGTGCTGGGGCACTGGGCTGTGTGAGTCTGTCATTCATAGCTTCACTTCGGTGGAGAAAAGAGAATGAAATTTTCGTAAGTTACCTTATTTTATCTAAAATTTTGCAAGAGAAAGAAACAATGTTTACACTTCTGTCCGCAAATTAAGGTTAATTGAATTTCTATTATGCTTTTCTATGGAAAGAAAAAACATAATCGCAATTTAATGCAAGTAAAATAGAAATGAAATAAGTTAGATAAGTTTTTTTTACAGGACAATACATGTTTATATCAAAAAAAGGACCAACATCTTCGTATGAATAATTACGTTAATGTCACGCTGTTTACTCCGCAGTATAGTGACTAAGGATGCCGATTGCCTTATTGTTGAATTCGGTTTCGAATCTCAGAGAAAGCACGGCTGTTTGTAATCGTCTGTCGTCTCTTTCCGGGTCTGCAATGTTAGTCATCCCCATATAATGTACCAGTGGAACGTTTTCGTGGTGAGACGGCTAAATGATGGTAAATGGTGAGACGGCTATGGGTTTAGATGTTGCCCAGAAGTGCTTACTGAGCAAGTGTCCGTCTATTGGGGGTAGGGAAATATTGACCTTAGAAGATTAAAATACCTAATTCTTTAAATCATGAAAAACAGAAGTTAAGCCGAAAGCCTAGAAAAAGTAGCAAATTTCTTTCGAGTCCAACTTCAATTTTTTTTCTTTAATTTCGCATAGTTGGTGGAGTAAGTTCTACAAGCGTAAAATTTTCTTTTGCGAGGAGATGAAAATAGGATGTCATGAATGCTATTTATGAAGAAGAAGAGCGGCAGCAGATAATTCTTTTACTTCACAATTCGATTCATATATGACTAATGAATGCATTTCTGTATGTGTCTTCCAGAACAAAGTCTTTCCAAATGTTATCTTATAATTATTTATTTGATTCCATTCCGGTGAAAGTTTTCAATGTTTTATTTGATATAACAGGTTATGTCAAAGTGTTATCTGCCTTATGAGAGGGAATTGTCTTTGTAGAGAATATTTTACAGAAAACTAGCTCGTATTCATACTACGCGTGGGGAACACATGGAGCCTTTCCATTTTTAATTATGCTTCTACTACAACAATATTAATGAAGTCCTTGTTTTAGTCGAATCATGGCCTATAACCATGTGTGTGCAATATTTACAAGACAGTATCATTGATGTCGTACTTCAATAGTTACTAAACTGAACTGATTTTATTGCACAAATTTCCCACGGTCTTTATGGGCAGTCCCAAGGTACGGATTAACTCGTAAAATTTCACCCTCCTAACAGTGTTTACTCATTTTAAAATAACGAAATTCCTTACTGTTGGTCACGAGCGTGATGGTGCAACACCAGGATGCCTGGGTCATGGACTCTACCCCTCATCGAGCAAAGTAAGTACTTCGAATTAAATCCAGGAAATACCAGAAAACATATGCTAAAATTAATTGTAAGAGCAACTATCAAAATTTTTTTCTATTAATTTATATGTATAATTAATATATGGGTTAATACTTCCTTACTGTTGGGTGAAGGTGAGAGAACATTTTTTTTCTTATGAGCATGCGTTTTAATTATCGTGACGCAGCGGTCGCTTCCTCCGACGCATCCATCATTCGAGCTGGAGATGGTGATGTATTATGCTGTGTGGTGGGCTATATGATTCGCTGCATGCACGTTTTTTCATTCGTTATTTGTTTAAATAACAGGCGTTGTCCTAAATCAATGGATATTTTACTCTGAATATGAGCCTCTGAGCAATACTTCTAGAGACATAAGGATTTTTTGGAAGCAGAAGATAAAAATAATGAGCAATGCCGTCGCCGAGACTCGAACCTCAGATCTCTCGAATACGAGTCGAGATTACACCACCAAGACATGATAAGAAGGCGGAAGAAATACCTTATATACTCCCTCTTTTAAAGGGAGACTGGGGATTAGGGACCCCAATCGCCAAATCCTGATGGCGAAGAATCATCATCCACCACCTTTTTTTAGTTCGAGAGTCATTGTAGAGACATCAGGATTTTTTGGAAACAGAAGACATGAAAACTGAGCTATGCCCTCTCCAGGACTCGAACCTCAGACCTCTCGAATACGCGTCGAGCGTGCTGACCATTACACCACAAAGGCATGCTAAGAGGGCAGGAGCAATACCTTATACACTTACTAATAACCACATTTGAGAAAAAGATTAAAACAGAATTCTATTTTTACGCAAGAAATTTCATCCAAATCTGTTATCAAAAATTGTGTGGCTCTTTATTGTAAAAATATTTAACATAGATAAAAACATTTTACGCATGCTGTTAGAAAAGGACATGATGTATCAGATACATTGTTCGGCCACCACAAACTAAATATTTGATGAAAAAGGCTCTCTGATAGGACTTGTTTTAACTTGTTTGTATAATGGTGTAAATGGGAAAAAAGTATCCATCTGTTTTATAGACTTCATTCTTATTTTCCTAGATATTCTCTTCTTGTACTTTGGTACCTTATATCGCAAACCAATAACAGCACATCGTTTCTAATTCGACATATCATGGAAAACAGATCGTGGAGAACAGGACCAGTGACAATAGAATCAAGCTCCAGTTGTAAGGTACAAATAAGAGGAATACGACCCGATCCACCTGGTCTAAAAATAGACTTTATGATCTTGTTTGCCTCTAAGTTCACCACAAAGCAAAAATCGAGCACAATCACACCATTAAAACAAAAACTATAAACACACAACACATATCAAGTAAAAAAGTAAAGTTGTAAGGTATTTTCGCACTCCTTTCTGCCTGCCTTCGTGCGGTAACGGTTAGCACACTTGGCAGGTATTCGAAAGGTCCAGGTTCGAGTCCCGGCGAGGGCATTGCTCATTTCTTCCAAGTCTCCTGTTTCAAAACAAACTTACGTCTCTAAATTGGAGCCCGAACTAACAGGTGGTGGATAATGATTCTTCACCACCAGTATTTGGCTATTGGGTCTTCTAATCCTTAGTCGCCCTCTAAAAGGGGAAGTGAGTATATAGGTATTTTCTCCTCCTTTCAGCATGCCTTCGAGATGTAACGGTTAGAAAACTCGGCGCGTATTCAAGAGGTCCAGTTCAAGTTCCGGCGAGGCCATTGCTCATTTTTCACGTTTCATGTTTCAAAATAACCTAATACCTCTACACAGTTACCAGGGCATTCTTGAGAAAGGAAAACTTTGTAAATATAACTTTAGTTGTTTTGAAAGTGAATTTCTGATTTCATAATGAATGTCTTCTAAGAATTTCTGATGCTGTTCTCTGATCTTGTTTTCCTTAAATGCAAGGGCATGTCATGATATTTGCTGGTCCACTAGCAATACTTTTACCTAATATTCCTCACTGAAATGTGTAATTTCTTTTTTTATTTATTTATGTATTTATTTGATTGCTAGCCGTCTGAACGCAACTGCACTGCAAGATGTTGATCAAATAGTATTATTCCATAACAAAATAATTTTCCCCTCTCATTTAGCTGTTTTCTGTACTCTATATTGGATATGACATATGTGCTTGTGAGTTGGCATGATATTTTATCTTCTTAAGGAGTCCTTATAGTTTTAATTTATAGTCCTAACCCAGCCGTGCATTATTATTATATATATAAAGAGCTTTCCACATTTTGTCTGCTTCACGTGTGTTGTGGCTTACGAAAGCATCTAGTTACGCTCTAGAAAAATTTCGCCGTTGTAATTTGCATTTCGCTCATCATATATATCACCATTTGCTGTTCTTATAACTAATTCATGAGCTTTTTGCATCTCTCTTTTTTTATGGCTTAGATAATTTCCCTCTAAAATCCAGCACTAATAGGATTGAAAATCATTTTATGGTTCGAAATGAAAAATCATGACTTAACGTTTATACAGTAAAATAATTCTCTTAGGACAGGAAAAGTCCGATAATTCGATTCGATAATCCGGCGCGCACATCCTTAATTTGTATGCAATCTGAGGGCTCTACAAGAGCGTCATTTGCCAACTCTATTCGAGAAGATTCAACAACTGGTTCGCAAGAGAGCCATTTTTGCTAACCAGTCTTTGTTTATAGTTAAAGAAGTTGTAGAGTCATTGGATTATTTTGAAAGAGACGTGAAAAATGGGCCGTGCCCTCGCCGGAACTTGAACCTTGGACCCCTCGAATACATGTCGAATATGCTTCCTTTCTTCCTCTTTTCTGCGTGTGTTCGTAGTGTAGCTAGAAGCACGCATGAGGTAGGTGCAAAGTTCGAACCCCGGGGAAAGAGGTCGTGAATTTCTTCAGTTTCCTGACATCGAAAAGTTCTAAAAGACTAAATGGCGCCCGAACTAAAAGGGGGTGGACAAGAATTTATCACCACTACAATTTGGCGATTGGGTCTCCTCATCCTCAGTCGCGATGGCCCACCAGTGGCCGAGCGGCAAAGTCACTGAACACTGATAGTTCGGTCTGTGAATCGAATCCCAGCGAAGAGGCTGCTGGATGAGCGTTTTCGGGTTTTCCCCTATGTGTAACCTGTACACTAACCAGTTTTCCTTAGAACGTACTCCATGAAGGCATTCCTCCCATTAGACAGGTAGCCTTCGAGTGCTTTGCCATAACCAAAATGAGCCAAATCAAACTAAAATCTATCCCAAGTCGCCTTTTAAACAGGGGAGTATATAAGGTATTTTCTCCTTCTTTTCCGCGTGCTTTTGTGGTGTAGCTGGAAGCCTGCCTGACGGATAATCGGGAAGTCCGGCGTTCGAATCCCGGCGAGAATAGTGCCCGTTTTTCTCGTTTCCCGCATCGATAAACCTTATTGAAAATGACTTCGAAAATCATGGGCTTTCTTAGGATTTATCCTCTTGAGACTCTTTTAAGGTTTCCACTGAGGACCTTTCCCTTCTGGATCAACATATTGCCAATCACTGGGCTTTGAATTCATGTGAAACAATTATTCTGAAACATTAATTACAGCTGTAGTGTCAAGGATTTACAAGCTTAGTTTCCACAAATATATTCTTTATTATTGAGAGTGTTTGGAAACATACGGGGAGCATAACTTAACAGGAAGTTTAATGAAAATTATTGGACTATAAATGTTAGAAATCAAAATTCTTTTAAGTGGGCGGAAATGTTCATCATCCTGTTCTCATACATTCTGAAGCGCTGAATACAATTCAGAGTACTCCTTCAAATAATCTCTGCTAAGACTTTTAGAAGCCAAAATTAGCCTCTAGAATAGCGGTTTCAAGCTTCTTGACTCACCGATCCCTTTTTAAAATTAACTGTATAGCAGCCGTTTAGGTCTAACCTTTGTCTTAAAAGTTAATTGTGGTGTTTAAGAGTAGTATTAAAGGAATAGGAAAATACATAGATTATTGATAACTGAACCGAAGAATAAGGAATCTGTGTACATAATGCGCACAGATCTATGATAATAAGGAAACGTAATCTAACGTAATATCTAGAAGTTATGCAATATAAATAAAACGAAGTTATGTTTAAAAATTTTTATATTTACCGTAATATCTCAATCTTCTCAAAGTAATACCGTGAAAAATTAGCCATGCAGAAAAATTCTACCAAAGCTCAATAAATTGAATCAGTTGTGTTACAATTGATATTTTACGTTACTGAGAGCATTATTGAGGTTCCTTACAATGGTTTCTGCAAATGAATCATTAAATTTCTTCATTATATATTTTTTGTTATTTTATGACTCTTTATAGGAGACAGTAACAATTTAATTTATTATGATGTAACTATAGTGCATTGCAGACCTAAATTAGGACATAATATTAGAAAAATGTTTAATTAATTTTCTTGTTTGTTTGTTTGTATCTGCGCACAGATTCCTTATCCTTCGGTTCATTTATCAATAATAACAGGCGAATACCCTGTTTCGTATTTACGCAGATTCTGTATATTATTTTGAAAACTGTGTAGGCGAAGCATCCTGCTTTAGAGATATGTGCAGCTTAGAAAGACAGCAGCACTAATTTTGCTTTCCCAGACAAAATTTTAAGTTCATCTTGTATGCAGCCAAACCTTCAGTAGATTCTGGTTCTAAAATACGATTTTTAGCTCGCTGTGAGTCTCTAAATCCATCAGGATCTTGCATTCTGTGGAGTTTTACGTTAGAAATTTTTTTTCACACGTTAACTTAATCGTCACTATATCAAAGCCTCTCAAGCACCATAGTTCAAATGGGTCTTTCAAATATGCGAAGTGCAGCTGAATATTTTCTTCTATTTTTTTTTTAATCTTGGTTTTATTTCCTTCCAAAAAGGATCTTTCCAATCAATTCATAAATTTTTCCTCAGATAGAGGTTTTCTGGTGTTTGCATCGGGAACTGTATCGCTAAACAATCTATCTAAAATCTAGCTTTATCAATCCATTCTGCTCAATTCATTCCGCTTTGCAACACAAAAGTTATTTTTATCGTCTTTCTTAAATAATCATATTATTTTCTGCTGCGTTTTAGGTGAAATGAGTATACATCATCTCTTAGACGAAGGTACGAGTAGGAATATGGCAGGGAAGTCTCAAGCTCAGTTTGCATGATAACTAGATGTAACCTCAAGTGTCACCTCTAATTTGTGTATTCAATTAAAAAACAGTGGCTAACGTGCTCTTCACGGATGAGTTCAGATTCAGTCTATAACCTAATTCTCAGGGATTATTGATATGGAGGGAACCTGAGCCCCGATACCATCCGAGCAACATCCCAGCATGTAAACAAACCAGTGTGGTTGTGGAGGAGTGATAGTCTTTGTAGGGATCATGCAAGATGCCGGCACACCGCTCTATGTGTTTGACACTGGTTCCATGAATGTCCAGAGGTACAGACAGTGGATCTTAGAACCCTGTATGCGACTTTTCAGGCTGCTCTTTGTTCTGAGGTCATTTCTATGGACGACAATGCACGACCACATAAGGCCGACCTGGTTGATGCCCATCTGGAAAGCGAGGATACTCACCGATTGAATTGGCCAGCCAAATCTCCTGATCTTACTCCTATTGATCATGCTTGAGATGCTCTTGGGAGGGGTATTACAAGTCGTCAACCCCCATCCAGAGCTCTCATCCCAGCCAGAACCATTCAGGAGTTAAAAATTGCTCTGGTGGAGGAGTGGATGCGACTTCTACAGGCACTCTTGAACTCTCTAGTTACCAGCATGGCTACTCATTGTGCATGCTGTCTGTAAGAAGCGACCACAGATCATACTACCCACATTTTCACTGCTATCTGTCAACCTCAAGATTGAACCACATTGAACTCTTGGTCATAACTCATGCTAATGAATGGCAATTTCGTTGTTGTTTTGTACACATTATTGTCATGCCATAAGCTATAAGCATGTCCAATTTCATTTATTTCTATCCAGTATTTCTCAAGATATATGGGAAAAAGTGTTCCATCTCTTAATTTTGTGCGCCAGTATATATTTGCAGAAATTTCAGCCCATACGCGAATTAATACACTCCATCATCACCATTTTAAACACTAGTAAGGAAAAGGCTATGGTTCGTTACAAATGCTATTAAGTGCGAATGTAATTTCATTAAATATGGCAACGCGTTTCCTCGAGACAACCATCTTTCTCCAATGGGCAACAGAAGATTCATTCATTCATTCTTTGGTGTCATGGTGGCGTCCCATATTCTTCACATATTAGTATGTAGAATCTGCTTTTAAGAAGTAACAATTTTATAAAATTTATCACTTTTATTGATTATGTTAGCTATCCAATTAAACCTCACAGAAAAATTAAACCCACTAAAAATTCGTGAAAGAATTGCTAAGAAACCACAGTAGTTAGAGCCATGAACATTCATTGTGAAGTGACTCAATTGATTAGCCATTTGTATTTATGTGAGGCTAAGTTTTAAGAACCTTTAAGTGGTCTCCAAGAGTTATCGAAGAATCGAGAATTAGAAAGAAATTTCTCAGATGTGAAGTTCCAAGGAATGGACAAGCATTGTTTGCTACTGAAAATACGAAATTCAACTTGAATTCAAAATTTACTTTGTTTTGATTTTACTTTCCGTTTCTTCTTTAATTTAATGGAGTTTTTATTTTTTATTTCTTCTAATTCTCTGGTACTGCCGAGGAGCCCATGGGAACGGGTTCCGCACGCACAGTTTAGAAACCTCTGCTCTACAGTATTGGATAATCAATGCAACATATGATAAATAATTAACGTTAAATTTTTATGAAACAGATAACCATTCGATCTCTGTTTAAAAAGGCTTTATGTAATAAAAATGCTGCAAATTAATTCCCAAATATAAATTAGTTAAGAATGTTTAATTATATAAATTGTTTATTTCTGATGTGTTTTCATTTATACTAAACACATTTGAGGAATCATTCACCTACAATTTTGTTTAAAATTGTTCATTTTTATAAGATTCTTAAGTTGAGTTTACGAAGTTATTACTACAGTAAAGTCCGACAATCCGGAAATGCCCAGCCAGGTAATTGGATTTTTACTGCATTCACTTTTATGTTAGCTATGACAGATATTATTTAGATGATTACTTGACTGATTGCTTTTTGCTATTGAGCATATTTTTATACATATATATTTGATTCTAGAAAAGTATAACTTGGATCACTGGAATATTTTGGTTACTCATCGAACCATTTTTATTTGGGCTTATAGGAGCCGAAGTTACAATAGAAAGCTTACAAACTAATCTAGGTATACTAAATTTTTTAACTCAGTTTTATTTCTTCCGCATATAATTAGGTATTAATGCTGCAAAAATAAATTGTTCCTGAAATTCTGTGAATGTTTTATTGCAGGTTATGGAATACTAAGCCTTCTCTTGGGAATATTTATCCGAGTTGTGACCACAGTAATTTCAATGCAATGTTCACCATTAAATTTGAAAGAGGTAATTTTTGTCTCTACGTCTTGGCTATCAAAAGCAACAGTGCAGGTAAAATATTTTCCTTTTTTATCTCACACGATTTTAAATAAATGAATTTATAATGAATTTCCGTTTAAAAAGTAATGAAATATATAGCGTTAAATGTCTTCTGTTCGTATTCGCAATTGATGTTAAGGTTTCAAGTGGTTATCAAGTTTAATGCACGACTTCGTATTCCAACTAAGCGCAGGCCCGAATACTATACAGGAATTTTTTATAGCTCAAAAGGGCGTTAGCTCGAATAAGCTATTAGTCTCGAAACGGGATTCTGTGTCTATAAACGGAGAATAATTTTTCAAATTGTTGCCACCAAACATTGTCGCCCCATATTATTTTTAAGAAATTAGCAACACTGTACGGAATAAAACATTTTTACCTCTAGTGCACGAGATTATCTATCAAAAACTCTAAAGATATGCTGTTTTTAAATATTCTGTTTTGCTGTTGAATTTAATTGTGTGGGGTAAGTGCGAAGAACATGACATTTAATTAATAAACTTAACACACAAAACATTAATGATAAAAAAAATCATAAAACGAGTTTTACAAGCCATCTTACTAAAAAAAACTGAATATTGATATTATTAACTGAGAATAGAATGAAAAAAAATATTAAAATGTATGCCAACGCTTAACACTGCACCTGTAATTCTAAACATATGTTCCTATGCTGCTGTAAAACTTTTTGCGATCTTTGTTGAATTGTATATGACATAAGTGGGAAGAAAACGATGCTTAATAATAAAACTAAAGAGCCACGCAGGAGTAAGTGCAACAGCAGACTGGTAGATTGCGAGCGAGTCAGCGAGAGCGTAAAGGAAAGCTTAGCAAACGTTTTTGGTCGACCGTTAAAATCTAAACCCTTTCAGATTTTGTCTTTCTTTTTCCCGTTTTTGAACTGTAATTACTCACGAATAAGCGAACAACTAAAGCCATGCAATGCTAATGTTTCGCTCTGAACTCAAATCCTGGAAACTAAAAATAAAAAGTGATGAGGAAAGCAATTTATTCTTGTTATAATGCTTGTTTTAATACTGGTTGCTTAAAGTTTGATCTATTTTTAATTTTGTGTTTAATCTTTATTTAGTATAAGAAAAGAGGAATTTATGCATGCATTTAATAACAAATTTCAAAAACTTTTACGCATTTCATTCACAAAATTTTATAAATAAAAATCAATAAACGAAGTATAAAATACAGGCTACACCATAATAAGAACAAGATATAAGTACGCACGGTCCTATGAAAATATACTTGCAAACATGTATAACTACGCAAATCAAAATCATTTAATGTAACATTAGATACATTTAATACGCATGTGACGTTTGCACACATGTTTTATAAAATCTAGCCCAAAGCTATGAAGATCTTCATTCACAATCGCTGAATTGCAGCTGACATTCGCTAATACTATATTTATTCACATATTTCCCCCTCCCTTCTTTTTTTTACTAATTTTATCGCACGAAAATTCAGACGAGAAAATTATGCGAATAATTTAATTTTTGAAAGACGTGGTTACAATTAAAACATCAAAAATGAAAGGTATTTTTGGGAAACATCGGTAACTATTACAATAAGTACTGTCCCAAGAAATAAATGGCCAAGAACAGGTCGTGGCCTATAGCAGCAAATGCGTGTCTAAACCGGAGAGGAATTACTGCATCACCAGGAAAGAGGTGCTCGCCATAGTTAAAGCCGTAGAACATTTTCATCATTATTTCTAAGGCAGAAAATTCCTGCTCCGCATGGATCATGCATCGTTGACATGGCTTCTAAATTTCAAGAATCCTGAAGGTCAAATAGCAATGTGGATACAGAGACTCCAGAAATATGACATCACTATCCATCATCAGAAGGGATTATAACATAAACACGCCGACGCCCTGTGTAGAAGACCTTGCCCAGAAAGCTGCGGATATTGTTCCAGGGTCGTAGAGAAATATGAGATGCTTAACCCCGTCGAACGACAAATTGCAACATCAACATCGGCTGATCGAGACTCATAAAGTTACAAAGAAGTCAGGAAAGACCAGCTGGAAGATTGCGACAATAAACCCATAACTGACTTAATGGAAATATAAAACCTACCTGGTGGGACATTTCGATCTTACGACAAAACAATACTAGGCACTCTTGGATTCACTCCATATCCGATACGGCGATTTGTACTGGAAATTCGAATCGGATGATGGAAATATTTTCACATGGCAGTTGATACTTCCAAGATCTCTGATCCCGGAGGTCTTTAAAGAACTAGATAGCAGTCCCACAGGAGGCCACTTCGGAATAATGAAGAATTTGCAGAGAGTTCGAGAGCGCTTCTATTGAAGTAATGCAAAGGATGATGTACAAATGTGGTGCCAATCTTGCGATGCCTGAGCAGGTCGGAAGGGACCGAAGAAACGCAGCCGAGGCAAGCTGCAATGTTACAATGCAGTAACACATTTTGAACGTATCGCTTTTGACAATTTGGGGCCTCTGCCACGAACAGCTGATGGCAACAAATAAATCCTATTCCTGATCAAGAGGCTGTCACATAAGCAGAGGTAATGATACATCATTTAATTTCCAGGTTCGAAGTGGCTTTTCAGTTACATTCCGATCAAGAAAGAAATTTTGCATCGGCGGCAATTAAAGAAATCTGAAAGCTACTCGGCATTAAAAAACTCAAACGACAGCTTGACATCCCTAGTCAGACGGCATGGTAGAAAGGTTTAATCGAACCATCCTTAATAATCTCTCGTTGGTTGTTTACGGAAACAAACAGGCCTGGGACACGAATTTGCCAATGTTTTTACTGGCTTATTGCAGTCCTATGCATAAGACTACCGGCTATTCTCCATCTCAGGTGCATTTCGGTTGTGACCTTCGTCTACCTTGCAATCTCTTATTTGTCCCCCTGCGGATGCCCCTTCATCGCCTGAGAAGTACATCCAAGATCTCCAGGCACGGTTTGAAGTGATGCAAAAGTTTGCACAAGAGCGAGTCAACTTGACTACGGAAAAGATGAAGACCCGATACGACACGAGAGCAACAGGACATCGATTCAACGAAGAAGACCAGGTGTGGTTGTGGAATCCGTTTCGACGGAAAAGAGTATGTCCTAAACTACACTCACCTTGGCATGGTCCTTGCACAGTCCTTGAATAGGCTGAACAATGTCGTGGTTCGGATACGTAAGTCATCGAACTCGTTCGTTAAAAGCCGACTAAAGTCGTTCGGTATGACAGGTTAGCTCCTTACTATGGCCATAGTTCGTAATGTATGTAATTGTAAACAGTATAAGACCATCATCCTATTTGTCTCAAAATTTGTAAATTTGTGCACATATTTATATATTTCGTATTTGTTTTGTTTACTTATTGCAATTATATGTTGTTTGTTAATGGAATGTAATTTTTTTGTAGCAATGGTGCCTTAGTTAAATGTAAGTATGGCTTCCTGTCCAGGGACTGTAATTCCCGGGACATGCAGTCCTTGGGAACAGGGTAGTGTCGCTAAATCTGTATTTAGGTTTGGTAGTTTTAGTAGAATGATAATTAAAATTGTTTTAGTTCCCCGTGCAAAACAGCACGAGACAAATTTTAAGAGGAAACTACGCCGGAATATTAAAAATATAGGAGCCCGTGAATTTAACATTGATAAAACGGATATATCGTAACTTATATTTAAATTGAATAAATGTAATTGACTACTATGTTAGCTGTAACCGCAGTTCCATCCTCTTATTGGTATCCAGAAATCTCGAAAAGCAGAAAATACTGGAACTATCTGACGCGACCGATTTAGAGCTATAAAATGCCAGACAGAGAACATCTCATTTCAGTCGTTCAATTAACTCTGTTGTTATTGTTGATCGGATTAGCTTTCTCAGTGCTGTGCTTAGCGTTTTATTTGATGTTTTTAGTAGTTTAAAATATAACTACTGATTATTACTGCGTGATACTGTGAACACTTGTGCAAATATTCCTGAGAAAAATTCCAGCGATCTGCTATATTGCTCATGATAAGAATAAATTTTATTAACCTTTTATCGGACTTGTGCATTCAATCCAAACAACACCGACACTTTCATTGCTTGCATCCGTGTCAAGAATAAATTGTCCGTCGAGATGAGGATACATCAAGATTGGAGCAGACGTTAAAGCTTCCTTCAGCTTGTTAAATGTATCCTTACAGTCCTTTGTCCAGAAGAACTTTTGCTTGCTCTCTGTCAGCTTGTGGAAGGGGCCTCGCGATGGAAGAAAAGTCCTTCACGAACCTCCTCTAGTAGGAGCAAAGCCCAAGGAAACTTCTCAGCTGATGAACAGTTTCGGGCGTCTGCAGTCTTTAACAGCAGACACTTTTTCTGAATTTGTGCACACGCCTTCAGCAGAGATGACATGTCCGAGATAAGTCACTTCCTATCCGAATAATTTACATTTGGCGAGGTTCAAATTTAGATAGGATTCTTTCAGTTCCTGAAGCAACTTTCTAAGATTTTCTAGCTGTTCTTCAAAACTCTTCCCGACAAGGATCTCTACTTGCCAATATCCAAGTTTTAAATCAAGCGTCGAAAACCATTTCCAAAATGTCGTCAATTCTAGGAAGACGGTAGCTATCTTTCTTCGTAATTTCGTTCAACCGGCAATAGTCAACGTAAAATCTCTTTAAACCGTCTTTCTTTCTGACGATGACGGTTGGAGATGCCCATGGATTTTCTGAAAGCTCGATGACATTGCTTTCTTCCATGTTCTTTAGACGTTTTCCTACCTCTTGCTGTTTAGTAATCGGTAGACGTATTGAATGCTGTTTAATTGGTGGGTGATCCCAGTATCGATTCTATGGTGTATCAAACTGGTTCGACCCACGTCAGAAGACCAGCAGGTGAAAGCATCTTGAAATCCCTGAATGATACGTTCGGCAGTATTCCTCTCTTAATCGCTTAATTGCGCATTCTGCAATAACTCCGATGTAATGCCCTCTGAAGACATGGATTCAGGAGTGTTTACTGTTTCGTTTAACGCTGGTTACTGGAATACATTCAGCAACCACCTCAAATTTCCCAATAACGCTTTCTTTTGCTCAGAATTTCTGCTCCTTCTCTGTCATTTTCTGAAGGTGTCTTGCGATAGAACAAAAGTCCTTTACAAATGTCTTGTAGTAGCTACAAAGCCCTATGAAACTTCTCAGCTGATGGGCATTTTCGGGGCGTCTCCAAATTTTAATTCCCGATACTTTTTCTGGATCCGTTCACACGCTTTGGCAGAGATGACATGCCAGAGTTAAACTACTTCTTGTCTGAATAATTTACATATGGCAGGACTTAACATTAGATTGGCTTCTTTCCATTTCTGAAGTACCTTCCTAATATTTTCCAAATGCTCTACAAAAACTCTTCCCGACGATGAGGATGTCATCCAGGTATAACAGACAGGCTTCGTAGGAAAGACCTCTCAGCACGGTCTCCATGAGGCGTTTGAACGTTCTCGGAGCATTACATAATCCAAACGGAATCGCTTTGAATTGAAGTTCTTGTCCGCTACTAAATGTCGTATTTTCTCAGTCATTAGGGTGTATCACTATCTTCAAATTTCCACTCTTTGAATCAAGCGTCGAAACCCACTTGGTTCCAGAAAGAGAGCTTCCAGAGTGTCCAGAATGTCATCAGTTCTAGGAAGAGAGTAACTGTCATTTTTTGTAACCTCGTTCAACAGGGGATAGTCAATGCAAAATCTAGTTAAACCGACTTTCTTTCTAACCAAGACGATGGGAGAGGCCCATGGAATTTTTAAAGACAATACTATCGCTTTCTTGCATGCCTTTTAGAAGCAATCTTACCTTCTCCTGTTTGTTAATCAGTAGACATCTTGGATGTTGCTTGATTAGTGGGTGATCAAATTTATGCTATGTCAAACTGCTTCGAATCAATGTCAGATGAGCAGGTGAAAACATCTTGAAATCCTTGAATGACACGTTCGGCACCATTCCTCTCTTAATCGCTTAATTGCGTATTCTGCAATTACTCCGATGTAATACTCGCTGAAGACACGGATTCTGGAGTGTTATTGTTTCGTTTAACGGTGGTTACTGGAGTAAATTCTGCAACCACCTCAAATTTCTTAATAAATCTCGCTTTTTCAGTTACAGTTGCAACTCTCACTGGGATAACGGTACTCGATTAGGTCGACGATTGCTGAGGCTACTAGTACTTCTTTCGGGCTGCTACAGTTCTTGAGATATTCTATGATGCCGTGGCGGAAATTTCTATTTTCGGCTATAGATCCAGGAAGTAAAAATTCTATTCTTGCTGGTATTGTGATATCGACTTAAGCTATAATTCTGTAGATAGATTTCACTCCTTCATCATTAATCCCGAATAAGGCCATGTCCTCAGCGGCAGAATGCAATTCGTTATTTTTAAAGTCCAAGAAAAAAATTGTATTATCTTAGAAAGTTCAATCCGAGTATGCAAGGGTCTGCAATTTCTGCTACATATGCTGTGTGATGGTAGGCGGCACTTCCAAACGTGACTTAACGTTTAATTTCTCCTCTATATCGATCTTCTCGCCGGACATAGTCTGGAGGGTAACGCAGGATGGCATCCAGATAAGTTTGCTTTTCAATTGTTTCTCCCCATCTTTTCTAATGATGGTAACATTGGCTCCTGTGTTGATGGTTATATTACAAGGAACTCCATTGATGTGTCCCATGATGAAACGTCCATTACTACGCTTCAGATACCGCCACTCATTAGCGAGAAGCGTTTTAAACTGAGGCTTCTCATTATCTGGCAACCTCCACCCCGTTAGATGGTCACTAATTAGTTTCTCCTTCTTGCTAGGAATGGTTTTAGCAACCGCGCCCTGGGTTTTTCTGCAGTTTCTCAGTTCGTGCTATTCAGTACCGCAGTTCCAGCACGTTAGATCGGTTTCTTGTCACTAATACTCCGTCTCAAGTTGAGTTGTCTGGTTAAATCGCTTAGGCGCGCAGCCATTTCATCCACTGGCTCATGGACTTGAGCAGGTCTGATTGGGTGTCTGTCTCTACGAGTTGCTAGCTAGGCTGCCTCGAATTTCATGGCGTACACTAGAGCGCTTTTTAAGTCCTTGACAACCGCCCTTCGCAGAGCTTTCTGTATTTCAGGATCTCAAATGTCATCGCTGAAGTACTGCAGGGTCCGGATTTCCTCTATTCCTGTCGGGCATTCTGAAAAGGTGAGATGAGACAGATTTTCAACATCCTTGGCAAGTTCGTGGAGAGTTTTCGTGGGCTTCTGTTGACAGGATTTTAACTGAAGCCTTCTGTAGTCTTTTAAACACTTCTCCCCAGCGCAGCTCGAACGCGCCGGACAGAAATTTGGCCTTTTATTTTCGGGAGGAGTCTGAAAGATATCCACTCCGTCTGCTCTCGGAGAGGCGGCGAGATGACAGGCCTTAGCTTGGGGACCCCTCCATTCGCTTCCGCCACTGTAAAAAATTGTCTCATATACTTGCCAAGAGGTATGTGGATAACTTCAGAGAGGAACGAGCAGGCATTGGGAAAAATGTAAAGCCTTCAGAATTGCTTCCTGCTTTCACTATGCATTTCTTTAATGTGTGAACTTCTTTGACGACGACAGCAGAAACTCTGTCTTCAATTTATTGCTCGATATGTCCTTGGACTGCAGAAACTATTTCTTCAATTTCTTGTTCCATTTGTTCTTGGATGGACGAAACTCTTAATTTGATTCCTTGCTCCACAGCAGACACTGTCTCTTCTATTTGTTCTTTCACGGAAGAAACTCTTTCTTCAGTGTGCCCAACTTTTTTTTCCACAACTTCTGTTGTGCCTTCGATAGCCTCATATTTGTTTTCTATTATGCAGATAATTTCTTTTTTTATTTCCTCTTGACATGCTTCAATCTTTTCTTTAAACGCTTTCCTCTTGACATGCTTCAATCTTTTCTTTAAAGGCTTTCCTCTGTCTTTTAACGAATTCTTCTATCTTTTCTTGAACGGTGCTCATTTCTTCTTTAACAGATTCTTGGCCAGCTATCATCTTTTCTTTAAATGGAAGAAAAACTGCTCTGACTGCATAATTGTTCCTCCATCGCTCTTCTCACTGGCATTCAATCCCACTTCTGACACCAAAAAGTGTTGCGTGTGTGCGGTTTCTTAACAGATTGAATGCACAAATCCGATAAAAGGTTAATAAGATTTATTATTGTTATGAGAAATATAACAGAACACTAGAAGTTTTCTCAGAAATATTTGCACAAGTGTTCACAATATCACGCAGTAATAATCAGTAGTTATACGTTAAACTACTGAAAACGCTAAATAGAACGCAAAGCACAGCGCAGAGAAAGCTTATCCGATCAACAATAACAACAGCGGCTAACTAAACAACTGAGATGAGATGTTCTCTGTCTGGCTTTTTATGCCTTTAAATCGGTCGCGTGTAAGTATTTTCTGTTTTTCTGCTTCTCGAGATTTCTGGAAACCAATAAGAGGATGGAATTACAGTTACAGCTAACATAGTAGGCAATTACATTTATTCAATTTAAATTACGAGATATCCATTTATTCAATGTTAAATGCACATGCTGCTATATTTTTACTTTTTCAGCATAGCTTTCTCTTAAAATTTGCCTCGTACTGCATTGCACGAAGAAATAAAACATTTTTAATTATAATTCTACTAAAACTGACTATCTAAATACAAATTTCGTAACAATATTATTCATTTATAAGAAATTACAATGTAATATAAAATTACCAATATATAATAATATATCTACATTTCTACTTCCTATATCTTAAATCTTGCCAGCTCTTAATGTTGTGCACTACTACTCCATAGGTCTCAAGTTATCTAATGCTGCTGCAGTTGCTGCCTATGTCGGCTTCTACAGCTTGCAAGATGTTGCATCATCCGCGTTATCATAGTCTTCGTCTGTGTTCAGTTTGCCTCCCCACATGCAATGATTTTCAGAAACATCATGAACATTAGACATCTCTATTTTCTTGAAGATGTTCACTATTATTTCTTCAACGATTAAAGCCTACTCAACCAAAATTCAGTAACAAACCTATTAGTAAGCCGAGGATATTCACTACGTGGACAAATCTATTTTTGTTTTCTGAACGCCTTGAGGAAGAGGGGAATTATACGATTACTTAAAAGTTTTCAGAACCTTGTACTAAAATGCTTCGGGGGGGACGGAATACGTAAGTAAATACGCTATTTTAACTTCTTGCACATGCTTTATTATATAACTTCTGGTTTGAGCAAAAACATGGACCATGAATTAAAAGTAGAACTGAACGACGTTTAACTCAATTTAACTATTAGTAGACTTAAAAATAAGTGTAATCCCATCACTATACTAAACCCTTGATTGTTTGCTTTAATTAATTCATGCGTAATAGTAAAAAATGAACTCTTCCGGAAGTCTTAAATGAACTATACACTGCGTCCATGAAAGCCTTTATGCAGTGAGTATTTTTGCAATGGCTGGTTGTAAACATGTAATTTGAACTACAAAAATATTTCAAATGCGGCAAATATTCATTCATGTTACGTAATATAAAATTTTGAAAAATTGTCAAAATTACGACATCTAACTTTTACGTTCCCTTGTCTCTATAGTCATATTTAATAAATGTTGATACACATTCTAAAAACGATACACGAAACGTTTGCCTCCCATACGACAAAAATTAGCCAAGGTATTTAACCCGCGAGCACACGCGCCAAAATTACGAAAACGAGAAAGCGCGCTGGGTATGTCATACCCGAAAGCAATTAACACATTTTGAACTGCATTAATTATATAAATATCAGTATAAATATGAATTAATATAATATTTTAAAGAATATAAAAAATGAAATACTTAACTTACAATTATTTTGCACATCTCTGGCAGATTGCTCCATACAAATACTAATATTACATTTCTCGCACAGAAACCGTGTCTTTCTGTCGTTTTTAGAGCTCTCAGCGCATATTCTGTAAATATTTTTCATCTTTATAGAGGGTGGTTCCATGTTGCAATCTCTTGAAATTATTTTTTCTTTTAGTTTTAAAGGAAGCATGATTTGCTGCCGCCGTTGATTTACGTTATCTTACACTAACATCAGTTCTAATGATTTGAGAAAAGAACGCCTGTTTCTAAACTGGGTTATTGGTTCTTTTGTATAAAATAAGATTATCCGTGCATTAATTGCTGCAACATTTAAAATCGAGGAAAAAAATCATCATAGGCCACCGTTTCGAACCACCTGTAGAATATGCTGCTCCCATTTCATCTTCAACATCTACTGCTCCTTTGGTTGGATTATAAAATGAAATAATCTCCGGCTTTTTCAGTACTCCAGGGATTTCGTCAATCATTGTGCATAGTTGTTAGTACGACACATCTGGTTTTCCTTGATGCATAAGAAACAATCGTTGTTTCTTTCTGGAAACCAAAAATTGAAGAATAGGCTTCCCGTTTCTTCGTTAGAAAATCAGGCGGAATTTCTCTCTTATTCTTTCTCACAGTTCCGACTATGGTTATTTTCTTCTTTAGTAGGTTCTGAGATAGCTGGTATCCCATATACCAATTATCTACAGTCAAATTCCGTCCAGAATTGTATAATGGCTCCATTTACAATAGCGCTTGCAATGTTTTCGAATTGAAACGGCCCTTTTGGCTGTTGACCGGAGTATATTTCCATTTTCCATGTATAATACTCTGGAACCAACCAGTGTAAATATTTTTATGCCATATTTGGCAAGATTTTAGGCATGCATTGCCTAAATGACTATCATACCCTGAATGGTTCTAACTTTTCATCAATTGTTACATATTCACCTACACTGTGTAGGCTTTCTAACAGTTCTCAATGAATTTTTCAAAAACCTGTCTAATGGGAGCGAGTTTATCCACATCTCTTCTACTCGGACGATCTCGGATGTCATCAAACCGAAGGCATCTTAGTAGGAAAAGGAGTTGCTTGCAGGACATTGTTTTGCGGAAAATATCCATTCCAGTCTTTGGCCCACGACGTGAGAGGATTTGTGAACACCACATATATACAAAAGACTCAAAAGTCCTTTGATTTCACATTCATCCGTTTTCTTTGCATCGCGTTCCCGTACAAATCTCTCCTGAATAGAATCAATGTAAATATTTAAACATTGAACTATCATTTCCATCATGTCTTTGTCGATGAGCGGAGACCAGGAATCCAACGGTTTTGATGCCTTATTTGAATAACCTGTATTTCTTGGAATTTTGAAGATAATGTGTTTAGAACTAGTCCTAACATTAGTTCGGAATTTGTGTTTCTTCCATATCAGGCCATTTTTACTAACATAATTTTCGTCATTTGATTCATTTTCTAATTCACTACCTAATTCAGTCTCTGTATCACCGTCTGTTGATGAATTATGGTTGCTGTTGTATTCTTCATCTATTAATTCTTCCTCCTCTTCGTTAAACGATTCATCATCTGTTGAAATGGTTTCTAACATAGTTCTCAGCTTTTCCATTTCTTTATCATGACTTAGATGACGCTCCATGCTGACTAACTAAGAGAGTGATGATGAAAATATGAGAGACGCGAGAAGGCGCGAGGATGTCACATACCCCAACGGTAATATTCCTAGAAAAGTATCTGAAGAAACACTCCACGGATTTCCCAGCTTCAAGAATGTGACTTTGAATTGAGCTACAAAAGGTTTCGCTCATTTCTACGAAAGATAGTTGGAGATAAGAGACAAAGAATATGCCCTCGGGTATGAGATACCCGACACGTGCTCGCGGGTTAATTTTAAAGTTTACGTTTATGGTTCCTGAAACTTCAAAGTGCGTACACAAATTTAAGAGCGAAATACTTATATTTGTTCATAATTAAAAATTAAATATCAGTTTATAAAAAGTTCCTGACGTCAATAGATTAAGCGGCTAGTACAGCTTTGCTCATTGTCGTAAATACACTCATGTTCATAAATTTAGGATAAGTCAGAATGACACGGAAACCGAACTCTAAAGTAAAAATTTCACCTGTCAGTCATCGCATATATCTTCAAGAATAATATGCAAATTACAGGAAGCCATCAGATGACGCCGATAGAAAGTCACAATGGCGAGAGTGTAAGAAAAGTATATATATAAGGAATGGTCGCAAAGAATTAAAATTGTTCACAAGCGTTCTGTAAGCCGCTTAGTACCACTACCGAATAGTTATGACACAGAGGAGGCATGTGAATGATTTTTTACGAGGTAGAATTATCGGACGCCTGGAATATGGACGTATTTCGATGGAAGTATCCGAGGAACTTACAATAACCCAAAGTGTCATCTCTAGGCTTTGATAGCGATTCCAAAATGATGAAAATAACAATAGACTTTACAGTACAAGGCGCTCCGAAGCTACAAAGAATGACGAATGACGACCGGTATTTGACAGTAACTGCCAAAAGAAGCAGACGGAGCGCAGCATCAGACCTGTCTCGTCAGCTATCTTCAGCCATGGGTACGACATTTCAAGGCAAATGGCGTACAGACGTTTGGGACACTGTAGTCTATATGCGTGCAGGTCTGTCAAATGTGATCCGCTCACGACAACTTTATTGTCGCCAGAGGTTAGCCTGAAGTACACAACATGCAGTGTGGGCATCTTCACACAGGGCATGTGTGATGTTTTTTGAAGAGTCCAAGTGTAGCTCGAGTCTGATTCACGTCGGACTTTCATATGGAGAACTCCAGGTACCCGCTACCACCAAGACAACATCACTGAACTGCACGGTTACGGCGCTGCAGGATTACTTCTTTGGGGGGGCGGAATTATTGGGCTCCAGAACAGATCTGTATGTTCAGATCGGAACCGCAAAAGGCCAAATTTATCGGGACATCATTCTGGAACAACATGTACGCTTGTTTAAGGGTGCCGTGGATGCAGAATTTGTGTTTATGGATGACAATGTCCGTCCTCACCCTGTAAACATCGTAAAGGAATGCCTTCAATCTGAGGATATCACCCGTATAGAATGGCCAGCATTCTAACCTGACTTGAATCCGATAGAGCATGTATGGGGCATGCTTGGCTGACGAATTGCAGCCCGTCAAGCACCTCCTACATATGTACCGGAAATTTGGAAAACATTACTTGCGAAGTGGGGTAATCTTCCCCAAGATCGACTCGATAGTTTGGTACTTAGCATGCCTAGGTGTTGTACGGAATGTATTTCATCGTCTGTGAGACATACAGTGTATTTACCGTCATATCAACCATGTAATGCTAAGTTTTTATAAGGGAGATACTTTTGTAATTGCTCCCGGGAGCAAAAATGAATATGAATTATGAAATGAATATAATGAATTTTATGAATGAATATGAATGAATATGAATTGAAATGAATATGAATGAATATGAATTGAAATGAATATGAATGAATATGAATTGAAATGAATATGAATTTTATGAATGAATATGAATGAATATGAACTGAAATGAATATGAATTTTATTAATGGTATCATACATACACAGTCGTTTTGGTTCTTTAGCTTTTGTTTAATAAATGGGCTTTATAAATAAGTCACGTTTGTTTTGTTCCTGAACCTTTATTTGCTGGAGCTGGCATTATCCTTAATTTAGGGACATGAGTGTATTATGAAAAATGAATCCCCCCCACGCAGAATGAAGTGTTATTCACAAATTTTTTCAAGTTATTCACACATTCATATTCTAGAAAACAGTCTCAGGCTTCAATATTGGCATGTAGACGATTCGTAACATTTTTCTATAAATTAAATGCAAATAATAGTTCTAGTCCAAAGAATTTCTTATGGTTCTAAAGTAATAAAATTCAACATTGAGATCCTAAAGTAATAAAATTCACGTAAATATTTTTAATATACTTTTTTGCATTTACATTTAAAAATTTGTAATTGTGTGAAAATTCGTTCAGCATCTCAAATGTAACAAAACTGCAAATCAAAAATGTTACACAGTGGCAAATTACAAGAGTATATCACTAAATGGCATTAAATTGTAGGGGAAAAATCAATATTTGTTTGGTTTATTTGATTATTGCAAAGCACTCGAGGGCTATCCGCCAAAGGAGGAATATCTTCATTGAGGATTTCCTAAGAGAATCTGGCCCGTATCTATGTTACAGAATGAGAAAACTACGAAAACGCCTATACAGCTAGTCCATACATTGCGATTCGAAGCCGGAGCAAATTACCAATATTCAACGACTGCTGGGCCACTAGCGATTTTTAGGAGTACAAAGGTTTATTAAATATAACTTTAAATGCTAGAGAGCTGTAAGAATGTCAACTATTTGTACAAAAAGGTTTATATAAAAATGTATTATCTTTATTCCTAGGCTGCTGTTGGATCACAAGCATTAGATTATTCAAGAACAAATAATAAAGGAACTGAATTTGAAACCCACGGAAAGCAGGTAAAGGGCTTTAAAGTTTCAGTAATACAAATATTATTTTTTATCATGTATAAAAAATATTAAATATTCAGTTCAGTAATTCCTGCAGTAAATTTCTTTTAAAATTTCATTTCATTTGTTGCTTTTATAAACTTTATGTGTTTTTCTCTTTTGTTGTAAGACTAAAAGAAATTCAATTTTCTTTCTTAAGGCATTTTTTTAATCGGAATTCTTTTCATCAGTATCTTATGTTGTTCGCTATGGTAATATTAATCCTCTGGTGACGGCTAAGGAATTCCGAATTGACATTAAACTTTGAGTTTTACCTACGAACTGCTTTAATTTTAACTGGACGGAATTTTTACCAAAGGCAGCTGCAGAATTCTCATAAGTCTAATTTATAGAACAGCGTACAAAATAAATCAAAATGGAACAATGTAAAAAAATTAAAATAACGGAATAGCAGCCTTGTTCATATTTCTTCCTCAAAAACGAAGAAAAGCTAAGTTTCTGAAAGTCAGCACAATACAAATCAAAAAACCTATTTATCTTTAGTGACAAAAAACACATCTGTTATTCAAAATGCAAGGCTTCGAGCTTAAAAACTTGAATATGCGTTAGCGTTCTTTTAAGATAAAACACAGATGCATACAAGCATCAGTTGGAGCATCCATTGGGCACACATATGCATCAACGATCTGGAAAGGAGTAAGAGTACCTTGGTGGGTTATTCGATACGGCAAAGCACATGCAAACTACCTGCTTAAAGGAAGCGGTGACTTCGTGGAGAACTTTTCAAGGGAAACTGGCTCGTATACATGATACACAAAAAAAAAACACGAAAACATCCATACAACCTGTCCATTTGTCAGCTTCGAACCTATGACTAACTATCAGTGTTAACGTTCTTAATCATTCCATCATTGACTTCCGGATTAAGAGCACTTTTAGCACAAAGCAACTAAATTCGTCAGAATTATGCAGCCTTTAACAAGGTGCACGAACATTCAAACTTAAACTTACGGCAATATTTTAAGAAAGAAAACTTCAATTTCGTTTAAATTCAATATTTTTATGCATATTCAAATATCATTCTTCTACGGTAAAATATTATTTATTAAACTGCAATATTTTGAAACAAAATCTTTTATGTATAATGAAAAATATTTTATTTGCTTAAGTCCTGCTCTGATAAATTAACTACATATTAGAATTTTATTCTTCAACATAATTGCAGCGGTACTTCCTTGCTAAAGCTGCCACAACAAACACTTGGGCAAAATTAAAAAATTAATTTGGCAAAAATTAGAGGTAACCATCAAAAAATGAAAAACCGTCAATGCACGAGAGAATTAATATTTAACTTTGTGAAGACCATCATTCGACAGTTTCTGCTGTTGTAGAATCAAATATTAGTACTTTCGGATTTTCACCCATATTTGATTGTCCGTTGCACCATCTGATGAAGGTGAATTTTTCAGCTCAACAGTATATGAAAGGTAAGCAGAATCTCGGAACCATGAAACAAGTTATCAGCCCAAAGGAGACTTTGTTCTTCACTTGCATCCACAAATACTTTACCTTCCAATAAATTGGCGGCTATTTTTGCTCTTTCGCTCAGTATGCAAAATTTCATATTCTTGAAGAAGAAACCACTGTCTCTTTTACAGTTGATGTTAAGTTAAATACGATTAACTTCTTAGAGGGAAAAAAGTATTGAAAGAATAATATCGCGCGACTTAAAGTGAAAATCAAGTATGTTGTACCTTGTAAATATCAGAGGGAAAATATTGTTCCTTTTCCAATTGATTATAAACTAAAAAGTGTAAACATTTTAGAGGAGAAAAAATACTACATCGATGATATCACGTGAGCAACTTCGTAATCAAAAGCTGAAAAATTATAAATTTGCACTTCTGGCGACTAATCTTCCGTTGGCAATTAACCATGTAAAAGGAAGTACCATTGCGCTTTAACAAGGAGTACCATTGTAGTGTTTTCTTTGCACTAAACGCATTCTACATACATCGCCTCCCAAAAAGAGAAAGAAAAAAAGAAAAACTAACTAACAACAATAATAATAATAACAACTGAAAGCTGGTTCTGTTTCTCATAGATAATATAGTTATATAATCATATTCCATAGAGGACTGTAAATTGAAAAGAGATTCAGTGATGTAAACACACACTCATTTATTAGATCTCTCCCCATACTGAATAATTACTCTCGTCAAGAGATTCACAGGTAAAAATTTTCTAATTGAAGGCCCTGCGTTCGCAGGCGTGAACATACCGCCCGGCGTTGACTTGGTTTACATTCAACAATTTAAAATTTTGATAAATGCAAATTTATAATATACTACCATAAACTCTATACATATACATCTTGTAATTACATTAATTTTAGTCATTCAGTTAAAGGTAAAATATAAGTTTTAGAAATTGGCTTTGTAAAAGTCCACTTTTACTTCTTTGCACAAAGTGAAAGAAGTATTGTAATCCCGAAAAATTCCGGGTATCATATTTCAACGAAAATATCCTTTTTGACAGCTGTCGAATGCAAGTTAGCGATGTTTTTGCGTAAGTTCTGTACGTAACGACAGAATAAAGGACTTCCCCCCGCCAAAACGAATTATAAAATTGAATTAAAATGGATTCGGAGAGATTGTTTTCATGAAGTCTGGACGTACGTACGTATATATGTATGTATTTCGCATAACTTAAAAACGAGTAGCCTCAGAACGTTGAATCTTGTGTCTTGGATTGCTGTTACGAACTGAAATGAACTGAAGCTGGAGTAGTGACGTCAGCTTCTGGAATGTATAAGAATCAGATCAATAGATATAGCTATGAGAGAGTCTGTGTATGTTTTTTTGTACCGAATTGTGAAGCGCATGTTTTCGTTGTTATTTCTCTGAATGTGTTTTGTGCTTCAGTAAAGTGTCTTCGTCAAAATTGAAGCAATTCATGCCTTTCGGACACTACAAACCCCCATACTTCGCGTAGATGCGAACCCCTGATTCCGATATTGAATTCCCGTTCTCAACATAAAAACGTGGCGTCCCCGGGTGGGCGAGTGTTTTGAATTTAGAATCTTGGAATTTGAAGTATTCCCTGAAAATGTATTTGAATGCGTTAAGATCGCAAAGAAAGGATTTCAGAACGTCTTTTACTCTCCGCCTAAGGAAAATTGAAAACGAATTGCTTAAAGAAGCTGTTGGTGTAAGTAAAATTTCCGTGTTACGGTTTCAAATTACTGATAAGTTCCAAAGACTTGAAAGTTGTCAATCATTAATTGCTGAAAATTTGCTGAAGACAGAAGATAGTATGAAACTGTACACCGATGATTTTGGAGAAGCCGATACAGGGACAGCCATATAGAAATCTGTGCTAAAGTTGAAAAACGACTGCAAGAAGCTTCTGCAGCTAAAAATGAGAAAAGAAAATACAAATTACCAAAATTGAGCTTAAGAAATTTTCAGGTGAGCCTAAAGAATACTTGTCTTTCTGGAGCTTATTTCAAAGATTCATGAGGCTAGGTCTCTACTTGATGCAGGTAAGATGCAATATCTGGTACAGTCTTTGGAGCCAAAATCGAAAGCTAAACGTCTTATTCAGAGTTTGCCGGCTACTGCAGAGAATTATCCGAAGGCTATTGAACAGTTTAAGGAACGTTTTGGAAGAGATAACTTACTCGTCCAAATTTATGTCCGTGACTTTATGATTATGAAGAACACAGTCACTAAACGAATCAAGGCCGATTTAGCAGCTTTATACGAAGAACTGGAATCTAAACTGAGAGCTTTGAAATGCTTAGGAAAAACCCAAGAAAAATATAGTGATTTTCTAATTCCATTGGGGGAAAATTGCCTTCCAGAGGAAGTTTTGCTGACCTTGGAAAGAAGAAGAAATTACGAAGCAAGTGAAGCCAAAAGTTCCCGTACTTTAAGAACAGGTGATGAACTTTCTTCACCAAGAAGCCCAAGGTGTAGAAATCGTGTCCTTATCAAGAAGCGGGTTTTCTCACGTTAATTCTAAAAGAAATAGTTCTGTTCCTGGAAAATCAGAAGTGAGTGAACTCGCGAAGGCCTCTGCCTTAGCGAGCCTTGATAATAATACAGGTAAGCGTCTTAATTGTATATTTTTGTGATAATTTCACCCCAGCGACAAGTGTTTTAAAGCAAAAAATGACTGAGAAAAAGCAAATATTGTTGAAGAAAGGTTCATGTTTTTTATGTCTTAAAAGGGCAGGTCACTTAAGCAAATTTTGTAACGTTAAACATCAGTTGAAATGTTCTCAGTTTAACAATTCCCCATTTTGATGTTATGTGTCCTCAACAAGAGAGAAAAAGGAAAGAGGAATGTATGTAAAATAGGGATTTCCATCTCTAATTACCGTAGAAGCGAAACCGTTTACTGCAAACTCTTTGCGTAGTCATTCGGGCTCGAGGACAAGAGCGGAAAGTTCGCGCTCTGTGGGATTCAGCTATCCAACGTAGTTATGTAAACGAAAGAATAATGACATTATTAAAGGTTCATCCACTTCGGAAAGAAACTGTGGAACACGCACTGTTTTGGGGGGGGGGCAAGAAACAAAACCGAAGGAACACAAGATATTTTCTATTGAAAAGTTATTTCTATTGAAAGTCATATACTTGAAGTTTTTAAGTTGTTTCCAAGAAAAGGATATGTGGATTTATTCCGAAAATTTATGATTATAGAATTTTAGATGACTTGAAACGAAATAAAATAGATTTAACAGATTCTTTTTGTAAGGAAAGCGAGACTGACCTTTTGATTGGGGCTGATGTTTTAGGAAAATTGCTGACTGAGAACTTAGTGAAACTGGATTCAGGTTCTACAGCCTTGAAAACTAAACTTGGGTGGAGGGTAATTGGAAAGGAAAATTCAGGCACAAAGGATAGCATTCTAATTACTTTGTCTATGCATGTTGAGAACATTCCTTTGAGCGCATTATGGGAACTTGAAGTAGGAATAGCTGATTCATCCGAATTTTTTAAGGGGAAAAGATAGCTTAATTGACTTTGAAGACGAAATGAAAATTCTTCCCGATGGGAGATACGAACTAGAATTACCATGGAAATGCGATATTACGCATTTATCTGATAACTAAGAACTACCTGGAAGCGGCATGAAAAGGTGATTAGCAAGTTAAAACTTTAAAATAGCTATCAAAAGGTATTCCAGGAATGGGAAAGAATGAGTATAATTGAGCGTGTACCTGAAATAATAAAACTTCAAAAATTTGTCCTGTTTTTGATGCTTCTAGCTCTCAGAGAGGAAAACCCTCTTTAAACGATTGCTTATTTAAAGGATTAAATTTAATAAAAAATTGTACCCGATATTCTTGACAGGTTTAGAATGTATCCAATGGGTATAAAAGCAGATACTGAAAAGGCTTTTTTATGTTATCTGTTGCACCCAAGGACAGAGATTTTCTTAGATTTTTCTTCTGCTGCAATAAAGGGCAAGAAATTTATAGACATTGTAGTGCTGTATTTGGAGTTTGTTCTAGCCCTTACTTATTAAATGCATCTATAATGCATCTTTTAGAGAACCGCCCTCCACCATATGATAAAAGTGCTAAACAGCTGCAGAACTCATTCTATGTAGATAATTGTGTAACTGGAGTTTTCAATAGTAATGAACAAGTTCACTTTATAGAACAGTCAGAGTTAATCATGTCTAGGGGCTGTTTTAATTTGCGTGGCTTCGAAAGCAACGTTGAATGTAAAAATATTGACAAGCATTCTAGAGAAGCCTCTGTTTTAGGGATAATCTGGGATTTAAATAATGGCACTTTAAGATGTTCTACTAATTTAGAGCCTTTGGCGTGTGAAATGAAAATAACCAAGAGATTAGTTCTGTCAACAGCGCAAAAGAATTTTGATCCTCTTGGCTTGTTATCTCCCGAATATTGCTTCCGAGGCTACTATTGCAAAATTTGTGGAAGTTAAAAATAACTTGGAACATTGAACTGACACCAAATATTGTAAACAAATGCTGAAAATGGTACAACGAGGTACTCGAACTAAAAACTGTAACTCTGCCGCGTTATATGACAATTAATTCATCCTCTGAATTGCATGTTTTTGTTCTCGGCACATGCTGCGTGCGTCTTTGCCCGATCAATAGTTCGTTCTGAGGTAAAGGTAGTCCTTGTTAAAGCAAAGTCTGTAGTAACTCTTTTCAAACCCCTGAGTATGCCGCGGTTGGAGTTAATGGCTTGTAGTACAGGCGCTAGGCTTGTGAATTCTAGTATGAAAGCGCTTGATCTACTGAATGTTAAGATAACACTTTAGTCTGATTCTATTACAACCATTTGATGGATAAAGGAACTGGGAAAGTGTTCAGTTTTTGTAGGAGTTAAGGAAATTCGTCAGTTGACAAACCCGCAGACATGGAAATGAATATTGCTGACTTACTGTCACGGGGTAGTTCTACTCGGAGTATCATCGCTTCTAAGTGGTGGGAGGGGCCTTCGTGGCTAAAGGAAAATCCTGAGTGTTAGCCCGTTAGCGAAATTGATACAAAGAACTTCTATGTAAAGAAGGAAAGGCTCCATAGACGTAATGTAAACCACTTTGTCTGCAACGCCGCTACAAAGAAAATGGAGTATTCGCTAAGGGATTTGGCGACGGAATCTGTTGGCGAGAATTTTCCCTCTGTGATGTGCCGGTTCTTTGGTACCTAGCCAACATTTTCCCCTCCGCGACGTGTATAGGAAATTGAGGAACACGGGTTAAGATAAATCGTTCTTTGACTTGTCGCGATAATTTAAACTCGGAAATGATGAAATATTAGGTGAAGTTTCACTTTCACTGGCTGTTGAACTCCATTGTCCATATCGCTACTTGAAACCAAAGAACCTATTCTTTGTTTAAACTCTTGCTACACGTAACGGTCGAACCTGTCAAAACCAACTTCGACATTCACCTTTGAGCTTTGGCGCTTTTTGGCGACAGATATTTCACGCATGCGCAGTTGTTTCCCTTTTCGTTGGAAGGGAGCCACTTCTGCTTCTGCGAAGTTTTCCTTCTTAACAGTACATATTCTTTGATTGATAGTCAGCCTAAAGAAGTCAATATAGAAAGAAAAAAAGACTAAAATGGTGACTATTGATTTGGCGAAAGACGCAACCGTTTGGCATCTAAATAATGTATCAAATTGTGATAAAATAATTCGAGCATTTGCTTGGGTTTTAAGATTTGTGAATCGGCAAAGTCGTATTAAGTGTAATAACTCTGAACTTTCCTCTTCTGAAATGGAGAATTCTGAAACGTGTTTGATTCGTTTAGTTCAGAGCTACTATTTTCCTGGTGTAAAATCTTTGAATTTGATTACGTTTAAAGATGAAAACAATATTTTAAGAATAGGAACTAAGATAATTCATCGATATGATTAAGAATCCTTTCTATATCCAAATATTATTGTCGGACAAATGCTAATTTACTGAATTATTGATCAAAATTGTACATCTGAAAAATTGTCATGCTGGTATACAAATAATACAAACCCTATTAAGAGAAAGTTATTGGATAATTAAAGCTAGGAAAACGATTAAAAATGTTTTACACAACTGCCTGAGCTATAAACGTTTTAAGGTTAAAGCGATGTCAAGCGAACCTGCACCTTTGTCACCAGACCGAGTTTCAGATTGTGTAGCTTTCGAAGTTGCAGAGATTGATTTAGCCGGGCCTTTGTTTTTGAAAACTGGGTAAAAATTTTTGAAATCGTTATTTACTTGTGCTGTGTTTCGAGTGATCCATCTGGAATTGGTAAATTTTTTATCCTCGGATGCTTTTCTGTTGGCGCTTAGGCGGTTGATCGCTAGGCGAGGAAGGCCAAGAATAGTTTATTGTGACAATGGAACTAATTTCAGAGGCACATATAATGATCTTTCTAAATTAAATTGGGATAAGATATCTAGAGAAAGTTTCATACATAAAATAATTAGGAAATTCCCACTCCTATCGTAGCGTGGTGGGGAGGCTGGTGGGAAAGGATATTTCGCATCGTATAAAAATTGTTGAAACGTATTCAGGTAAATTTGTATTGAGTCAAGAAGAATTGAACACAGTAATTTGTAACTGTGGATTTATCATTAATGGTATACCATTAACATGTGTATCAGAGGATTCACGGGAATTGATTCCTCTTAACCCGCTATGTTTCTTCTTGAAAACCACTGTTTGTGTGTTAGGGATATTGATGACTTGGATGCCCAAAAATTAAATAAAAAATTAAGGCACCGAAGAAAACTTTTTAGCGATTTACGAAAACGTCTTAGAAAAGATCTCGGTGAGCCCATTCAGAAATGCAATGAAAAACCCGTTCGTGAACCAAAAATTAGTGAAAATGTTTTAATTGGTGATGATAATAAAAGGCATTTATTTTGGCCTACACCAAAGATTATTGAACTCATTCCTGGTGGGGATGGGAAAGTTCGCACTTTTAGACTTAAAACTCAACACAGAAGTATGCTACGAACGGTGCAGCGGGTCTTCTCTTTAAAGTTGCAAGCGGTTGGAACAGTGCTAACTGAAGATAAGAAACTGGGAGAGAGGAAATTCCGTTCTCGAGAACCTTCTTAAGTTAAGACTAGTTTGTCTCCTTACAATGTAATAATGGAGCAATTTACTTCTTCTTGTAGGTGTCTGACAACACCTAAAAGATTTGATTTATTCAATTGTACCTGTTATAAATTTGAGACTGTCCCCAAGTTTCAACGGGGGGAGGATGTTAACAAACTAAAATAAACTGAAGCTAGGATACTGACGTAAGCTTCTAGAATGTATAAGAATCGGATCAATCAATGTAACTAAGAGAGTGTGTATGTACCTTTTGTGCCACACTGTGAAATGCACGTTTTCGTTGTTATGTCTGTGTATGTGTTTTGTGCTTCAATAAAGTGTCTTCGCGAAAATTGAAACGATTGTCTTTCGGACACTAAAATACCCATGCTTCACGTAGATGCGAACCCCTGATTCCGATATTAAATTCTTATTCTCAACAACTGCTGTAACATGTAGTTGCCCCTTTTTGGCTGCAATCGGCCTCACCAAATGTGTATAAATATATGCATATATATATCCACGTTCCTACTCGGCTCAGTAAGCTCTTTAAGGTTTTTATGCCATTAGTTAACTTGCATGCAATAGTTGTTTAAGTGCGGCTAAGCCTAATTTTTTTACTATAGCAACCACATTTGTTTACATTTGATATTTAGCGGAATGGTGAATTATGTCAGTTTCTGCACCTTCAGTGTCTTTTTGCCGAGAGGGATCAAAAGTAAACTTTTCAGTTTTGTGCGCCGAAAAATCTGTCTTATTGCTTGCTGGCCAAATTGCTTTCTTTTGTGTAGAAACTCTATATTTAATTGTAAAAAAAGTTTTTTTACTTGTTTTAATTTTATTTGGTGTTTTATGTTTTCTATATTTTTAAATTTTTAATGAAGATATTTTGAGGTTTTATGTATTTTTGCCTTGCCGCGAAGAGAACTGAATTAATTGAATGAGAAATATATCTTTAATGATTTCAAGGAAATAAGTTTGAACGAAATGTAGCAAAAAAAAATGCTTATAATTTAATATTTCCTACAAGGAAGTTATGTTGTGTCTGCATCTGCTTTTTGGCTTTTTATGCTCACTTGTTTCACGTAGTCAGTCCAAGCGCAGGAAATTTCTCGTGGCAAGGAGCGCTATATTACGCCTGCCGTTAGCAACAGCCTTGAGCACCTAACAGGTGACAGTGCGATTTGGCTCAGTTCCGTCCCAATATTGATGGAGAATACCCCGACGGCTTCCACCAAATCACACAAGAGGACTTTCGGCTCGCCGCATATTTAAAGTGCCGCACCGACACTATACATTTACAAACATCCATGCCTTCTACGGGATTCGAACCCAGGCCCTTCGGCACGGCAGTCAGCGACGCTAAACACTATACCCAGTTGGGCGGCAGTTTTTTGTTTTTATGGTTAAGTATTCTTACTTTATTATCTTTACCTGCTATCATTTCTATAATTCTACCTAATGGCCAACTACAAACACAAACTACAAATAAATTACCTTTTCGTAAAATGATCATACTATCAACTGCTACATAATTTTTTTCGTAATGCCATTTATTTCTTTGTTGAAGTGTACTTAAATAATTGTTAGACCAACATTTCCAGATGGACTGAATTACTTTTGTTAGTTTCTGCCCGTTGTTTAACATGTTATGACTTGAATTTAAAATGCAGTTCGACTAATGCAATTATTGGTTAACCAATGAAAAAAAATGACCAGGCGTCAAGAGTCATCCAAATCAGCTGGCATAGGCTATAGTGGGCGTGAATTAAAGTGTGCCCTCAGTTTGAGTAATTATAGTTAAAAATTCATCAAATGTTAATTTTAAATTTCCCACCACACGTCTGAGATGATGTTTGAAGGCCTTGACGACTGCCTTCCAGAGTCCTCCATGATTGGGAGCACGCGGAGGAATGAAAGTCCAATCGCTGCCCTCAATGGATAAATAATTGCCTTACTTCTCGTCTGGTTTGTTGTCAATTCGTTCAATTTTTTCAATTTTAAATTACTTCCAAAAAAATTCCTGGCGTTGTTGGAAAAGATACGTGCAACACTTAACCTTTTTACCCAGTGCTTAATTTCTAAAATTAGAATCGCTTGAATACTACGGAAGACTGTGAGGAACATAAAAAAATAAATAAAAATTAAAATAATTGAATAATTAAATTTAAATTATAAGAAATGTAAAGAAATAAAGAGAAATCTAATGACTTATTTATTAATTTAAAACTGTTAAATAAAAAATATTATCGGACCTCGTCTTATTTGGGCTCCAGCTGGAATTAAATTCCACTCAGAAGCTAAGAAGCAGCTTAGCCAATCTCCGTCTGAATTTAGCTTCTGATTATACGTGTAATGCACTATTTCAAGGGATAACAGATACAAAACCCATTCCTTTCTTGCAGCACACCAATGAAAAAATAAAACGTTTAAAGCGTCTCTAGGAAGAATATTCATAATTCTCGAAACAGTATAAAGATATGGAAAGAAATTTTAATGGGAAAGTGCAGTTTTGAAAATAAAGTGAAGAGTTCAAAAGTTACTGATCGCCATGCCCTGTCGATATTTTAAACCGTCAAGCAGAAATTTTCCCTGAATACGACCCGATAACAACGTGAGAATAAACATGTAAGACTCCTGTATACGAGTGACAGCAGGGATCCACCCGTTTGATTACATCATTCAAAAAGTCTACAGGAGCTCTACTCACTAGTGTAGAATATCTACGAACAGGATATCACTTTTAGTACTTTCAGGAACACAAAATTTACCCGCTCCCATAAATTCATTGCACATCATGGAGACTAAGCCTTTGGCATACGATTGGGGGGGGGGCTTTTCTTTCCTTAATAGCCTCAAACTCTGTGCTATGTCTGAGTGCGAAGGAAAGACAGCCTGCATTCAGAAGTGAGAATCGACTTTTAAGGCATGTTTACAATTAAAACAAAATTTATCTGCTAAAATTGCGGTTCACTTACATAAAAAATCTGATATGAACACCACATGACTTCCTTGTACGGAATATTAAATTATACGCAATTTTCCTGCATTTCATGTAAACATACTGAATTAACAGTTAACGAATTTTGAATTAAATCTACTTCGTCGATAGCGCCCACAACAGAATAAATGCGCTTTTTAAAGGTTACTGTAATTATTTACCATAGCCACACTTCGGCGCTAGGTTCACTTAACAGTGTTACATCTCATTTATTTTATAAACCAGAGTGAGCAAAAATTATAGCATCTCAAGAATCACCAAAAGTTCTATTCAAATACTATAATAAATCTAAAACGATGTATAAAAGAAATTAAACAAATAAAAAAAAATTTTCTCACAGACGATTCAACGCCGTTTACCTAATGCGCATGCGCTACTGTTTAATTCAGTTCTCACTTCGCGGTAAGGCAGAATTGCATAAATTTCAAAATATTTTCACTAAAAATTGAAGGATATAGAAAAACATAAAACGCCAAGTATAGTTAAAACAATTTTTAAAAAAAATTTTGCAATTAAAATTACAATTTGTACGCAACAACCAGTTAAAAACTTAAATGATAATTCCGGAATGAATCGAGCATAATTTAATTCGCAATAATAAAAGAAGACGTTACTTTGCTGTTGCGAAGCTTAGATCCTCTAGATTGGCAACAAATCCACTATTCTGCTAATCTTAAAATGTAAATAAATATGGCCGCTATCATAATCAAGAATTAGGCTTAGCCGCACTTAAACTTTTAAATTGTTGATAATTCCACAATTATTACATGCAGGTTAACTAGGGGCATAAAAATCTTAACCGAAAGATAAGAACAGCATAATTCAATCATTTTTAAAGCAAAAAATGTACAATTTACAAACTTACAAGGATAGAGAAACTGAGCTCACTGAGCCGAGTAACAGAGTGGATATATATATATATATATATACAGGGTGTTCTAAAACGACCGCATAAACTCTGCACAGCCAGATTCCTCGTTGGGAGTACATAAAAACTGCCCAAAGAAGCGTTCCTGTACTATTCATAGTTTACGAGAAAAATACGAAAAACAAAGTATGACGTCACTGCCGGTGCAAGAAAAAAACACTTTATTGGACATATCAACAACAGTACTGGCATATCTTTCCAGGCGATAATGTTTAAAACGTTCGCCGCACTTATCGCGTCATGCATGCACGCGCGCCGTGGAATGACGTTAAGCCGCCGTTGAAGTGGTATTTAAAAAGCTGCATCTTGCAGCTACCTGTAGTCTTCGTATGGTGGCCATATATTCCGTTCGTGACTACTGCGACATGTACCTCATGTACGGCCGATGTAATGGAAATGCCTTACGAACTGCTAAGGAGTATGCCCGTGGATATCCATCCCGCCGATGTCAACGTCATCCGTAGGCTGGACGATAGACTACGAAATACGGGAAGCGTCTTGCCAACAGCCAATCCTCACGATACTGGAAAACCGCGGAGCGGTTTGACGGTAGCACAGGCGGATGCAATATTGCAGCTGGTAGAACAGACGTCCGAGGTAAGCACAGGCGCATTAGCCCGTGAGATGACTTAGAGTAAAAGTACTGTGCACGTACGGTCTGAAAGGCTACACACATTTCGGTACGCAACCGTGGAAGGTCTGAAACCAGATGACTTTCAGAAACGCGTGGCCTTCTGTGAATGGCTGTTGCAGCAACAGAACGCAGATAATGGTTTCATTGCACATATCCTGGGGACCGATGAATCATGTTTCACTCGTGATGGGGTATTCAACCATCACAACAGCCATATGTGGTCCCAGGTCAATCCGCGTGCAATCCGGCCGCAGAAACATCAGGAACGTTGATCTCTTAACGTGTCGACCGGCATACTCGGGGATCGCCTGCTTGGGCCATATCTGTTGCCTGAACGGCTCTCGAGACAATCGTACTTGGTATTTCTCAATGAGGTCTTAACCAATTCCTCGATGACATACCATTAGCGGCAATACGGGGGCTTTGGTTCCAGCATGATGGGGCTTCGGAGCACTTCTGGGTACCAGAGTGGATATAATAGTGGACACATAAAATTATATACTTTTACTGCAGCCGATTGCAATCAAAATGCGAGGTGCACATCTACATGTTATAGCAGCCCTATATGCTAAATTTCAACGTTCTGAGGCTACTCGTTTTTGAGTTTGCGAGATACATACATACGTACGTACGCACAGACACTAAGAAAATCTCTTCAGAATCCATTTTAAATAAGGTTTATAATTATTTGGAGGGAAAACAGACCTTTATTCTGTCCTTATGTACGGATGTCACTCAAAAACATCGTTAAATTGCATTCGATAGCGATCAAAATAGATATTTTCGTTAAAATATGGTACCCGAAATTTTTCGCGATTACAATACTTCCTTTTTGCTTCGTACAGGGAAGTAAAAAAGAGACGGAGTACTTTTATTTAGGGCTGCGGTGCGCTCCGTCTGAAATTATAATTTATCTCGAAAACTGAGAAGTACCGGAGCTGGGCTGCGGCGCAATATAAGCTCTGTTCCTACTAACAAATCTTTTTAATGCTGCGATTAAAGGCCTCACTAGCAAGGTCTGTAACAAGTTTCAAACGACAAACCTTTGTTACAAAAAAAAAATGCATAAATACACTGCTCGACATTGAAAATGCAACACCAAGAAGGAATTTTCAGAAAGTGATAAAATTTGAAAAAAAGACAGAGACAGCAAGCAGCAATAAGTGATCTATATTTCAAAATGATAGTCAGAATACAGAGCGAGAACGGCGTCGGCTCAGTAGGATGTAGGATCACCGTGGACATCGATGCACGAAGAAACACGTCTAGGCATAGAGTCAATAAGAGTACGGATGGTGTCCTAAGAGATAGCTCTCCATTCCCTTTCAACCATTTGCCACAGTTCGGCTTCTGAACGAGGCAGGGGCAGAGTCTGCAAACGGCGTCCAATCACATCCCACACATGCTCGATTGGTGACATGTCAGAAGAGTACGGTGGCTAGGGAAGCATCTGTATACCTTGCAGAGCATGTTGGCAGATGCGAGCACTGCGTGTTTATAAAGTCCCGGACACATCTTGATGCTTAATAATTCATAAAATAATAAAGATAGATTAAACTTAGTAACATAAATGGTTAGAGAGACTCAAAAAGTTTCATGACCCTTGTCAATGAACTTGCACGTGTGCCTCCTTCGTCGCACGGAGAATATCAAGTTGATATTCAATTTTACGCCAGGTACAGGCAAGCATGTCGGCATCCACAGAGGCTATTGCGTTTGTAATTCTGGCTTTTAAGTCATCAATGTTCGACACTCTCCTCCTGTAAACATTGTCCTTTACAAATCCCCAAAGGAAAAAGTCCAGCGGCGTTAACCAGGGGATCTGGGTGGCCTAGGAATTGGACCACCTCGCCCAATCCATCTTCCTGTAAAATGGTCATTCAAAAAACTACGAACGATAGTACCCCAATGAGGTGGTGCAACATCTTGCTGCAAAAAGACATGTGGCTGAAGCTCTTCTAGTTGTGGAAATACACTAAGTTTTTCAACATGTCTAAGTATACGACTGATGAGACCGTCTTTTCTGAAAAAAAAACGAAAGGCTCAATCACTCGGTCGTGCATTTGTCCACACCACACATTGACCTTTGGGGAATCTCTTTGTGCCTCAAGGTATTCATGGGGGTTTTCAGATCCCCATATGCGCACATTATGGCGATTAACAATGCCAGAAAGATGAAAGGATGCTTCGTCGGAGAACATTACAGAAAAGTACAGATATTTAGACTGGAAAATGAAATTATCTGAAATTAACCACACGCACAGACGATATTTACAAAAACAAAGATATTCAAACCTGAAAAGGAAAATATATAAGTTATTCCGTCAATAAATGCCATAAGTTTGTTTATAACTTCATTATTTTATGAATTATTAAACATCGAAATGGGTCCGGGACTTTATAAATACCCTGTATTTTACAAATAATCCCATGCCTCTGATTTTTGTACTTTATCATAAATGGCCCTCAAAAACCAACTTCAGCACAATTGAATGGGAAGCTTTATGTAACTCTTTCATGCAGTAAATGGGCTATGAGTTGTTCACAAACGATAAAATTTAAAATAAGCAAAAGTTTAATATAGTTCTTACTCAAATTTAAGAATTCATTTAGGAAAACTGACTTTTATAGAATCTTTTTAAGTTTTTTGAGTTCATCAGAAAAGTCTTTCACAATAACTTCAGCTGGAATCACTTTACATGGATACTCATCCTTCATCAGGAAACCAGAATCCTTCCTCTATAGTTCAGTGTGAACAAGCTTGATCGAGTCAAGTTCCCTGGATATAATATCAGCCGGATTTTCACCTGATGGAACGTGTCGCCGCTGTCACATACGCCATTTCTTGAATAACAGTAACTCGATTAGCAACAGCAACTCGAATATTTTCATACAGCAGGGCTAATTTTGCAACCAAGATAAGACTATCATTAACCAAGATAAGACTAAGTCACTTCACAAAAATACATTATATTAATTTTCAGAGCAGATATTACTCGAGTCATTAACTTCGCAAACAATACTGTTGCGCATAACTCTAATATCGGTATGCTAACTTGCTGTTTATAGGAAAAACTCATGATTTACTTGTTACAAGCCTTATTACTACTTCACATTATTGGGAAAAGAATTTGCAATAAACTACAACTCTATAAGCTAATTCAGAGGCATCACAAAATCCATGCAACTCAATAATTATTGCTTCTGCGACAAGCATGCATTTGTTAATTTTTAAGTTGCATATATGTGGCAGTTCAGAGAAAAACTTTACCATTCCTTAGCTTTTTCATGAAGATCGTCCCACTTGAGATTCAACAACCATAGTCTCTGAAGAAATATTTTAGCTTTAGCTATCACGGGATCCAATAAACGAAGTGGGTCAAAGATTCTCTCTATTGTTGACAAAACTTGCCTTTGAGTAATTTGGCACACGTTTTCTAGTTTCACTTTAAAATTAAAACAAACTTTATCTGCTTTCCAGAAAACACAAAGAGCTGAAACTTCATTCGCGCAGTGAAATGTATACTCATCGTCAACGTTACCTGCAAGCTCCGGATTGTTGCTACACATCTGCGCAGAGTCATAGTTGCAGTTCTTAAATCTCAATTCATACTGCAACTACTTTGCCGAATTCAATGAATTGTTAGCACATCATCCATGTAAAAATCCCTCTGTAGGATTGCAGCTGAATTTTTAAATTCATCTATAGCAAGCTGATGTAATGTTATCATGGCTAAAAAAGGCGCACTTTCTTTGCCACAGGTGACCTTATTCAACTCAAAGGTTTTAACTGGATTATTTATTGACTCTTTCCACAAAATTCTCTGTAATTGATGTTGAGTAGGATGAATCTATATCATTCGGTACATCTTTTTGATATCCACTGTAAAATCATAAAAATGTTTTTCGGAAACGTACCATAATTGAAAACAAGTTCTCTTGAATTACACCACCATTACACTGAATTGAATTCAGCGAATTACCTTTTGACATTGTTGTCGTATCATTGAACACTATTCTCAAAAGTGTCGAACTTTTCTCAGGGCGATAAATCCCAAGGTATGGAATATAATGTCATTTTCATCCTTCACTTCCGTCATGTGACCTTGTTCACCATATTCACGTAGGAAGCTTCTGAGTACAATAATAAGTAATTTTTATCCTTACTCAAACGAATCCACAACGAGTTCAGCCTTTTAAACGCGATTTGTTTAGAATTCCCTAAACATGTTGTATCTTCCCTAAACGGAATCTTAACTACTTGTTTTCCCATTATTTGCACGAGTATAGTTGTTTTTGAAATGCTGTTCACAGAATTCCGATTCTTTACTTCCCGTTTTTGCAACCTAAATTGTTCCCAAAATTGTATCTAAATTTGTTTCTTCTCTTATCATACCACAATAAACCCACTCTATTTTTCTGTTACATAACTCCAGACGCAAAAAAAAAATCCAAACACACTGTTTTATGGCATGATATTAGAATTATCAAATCGAATATGACCCGGTTCTAACATATTATATACCTCTGCACCAAGCAAACAGTCAGTACGTTCGAGAATATTAAAGTTGTCATCTGCTAATTATATATGTCTAAAATTCTCAAGAGAAATGTTTACTCTCTGTGAGGATAGTCTTTTGGAACTACCAAAAATCTACATTTTTAACATAACTTTTATTTTCGTTAAGAATATTCGCATTAACTCTTGTTTTTATTTTTAGAGATGCATCACTTAAACCACAAATTACTAGATCTACCTTTTCTTTTTTTAAGTGCATGACATCTACCATGGTTTACTTAACAGGCACGATCCACTTTCCCTATCTAAAAGGCATCGTAATTTGAATTCATTTCCTTTTTATGTTAAAATAGAAATCGCGCACTTTTTTTTTCGAATGATTACTCGTAAATGTTAAGCTTTTCACAAACTCTTACGCTTGTAGATTAGGAAATTTACGATCTTCACACATCGGGGTTTCCTATGGCCTTGAACAGTATTTGCTGCCTCATTTTTAATTGCAAGCTAGTTTTTCTACACACGTTACAATTTTCATTTGAGTTTCGGTTTGGAAAATGCAATGTTTTACGATGTCACTTTTTTCAAAAACAAGATATCTTTGAAGAACAATTTCATACAGAGGGTTTATCAGACATGCAAATAATCAGATAAAGCAAAGATTATTATTTTTAACTACTCCCACTCTATTATTCACCGATAATTTTAGATAATTTGGACATTTAGATAGATGGTGAAATTCTGTTTCACGTAACGCAAAATTAGAAGAAATAGCCGAAAGAAATACTTTCGAAACATTTTTCGAAGAATTCTTGTAAGTATTAGAACTTACAGCAAATGATTTTCCTTTTAGATGTCAAAAATAAATCCACCTCTTTAACGAGCTCACTGGGTCTAAACCACTTGTCTCCTTGTCTCACACTAATATGAGTTGCTGTTTCTTAATCGAGAGTTTGATAAATTTTGTCGGATATTACAAGTTCATTTAATGATTCAGATCAAAAAATTTCTTCAAAAATTCCAAACCTACAGATAGAATTCAAGTAGGAATTGAAGCATTCACCCATTTTGCAATTGCCGGTAATGTCTGAACTATAATCCCTCAGCATCCTAACCTAACCAAAAAGCAATCAATTGCATCTTAAACATCGTGCTTTTTTAACGCAAGCGGAGTTAAAAAAAGTAAAAAATTCGAAATTACACATTATTTGAATGTGCACAGGATTGGCATACTACTGATTAACGAAACACACCTCCGGCTAAATAATAAATTTCGGATTTATGGATCAGTTTAAACAAACCTTATTATAGATTCTGTAATAGGTTTGTTTTTAAACATTCTTAAGACTTTGCAGTTCTTTTCCGACCTAGTGATAATCGCTATTAGTTCAGACTTAACTGTATAAGTTTAAAAGACTAAGAACCGTGCATCAAGTCCCAAGTGATTATTTTTAAGATTTTTCACGTTTTCTTATATTTTATCATTTTGGGGGCTTGCACGTCCAGGGGGGGTAAGATTAATTCTTGTTAGTCGTTTATATATGTTACCGTTAAAGTATGAAATCCGTTATTTTATAGAATACCTAGTTATTCCATGAAATAACTGATCGTGTTCGTTAAAGTGTAAAACTCTCTTGTATTTTATGGTTTAACTAGTTATTTCATAGAATAACAATCTGCAGCCGTTAAAGTGTAAAATAATCTATATCATATATCTCGCTTTTTAGTATAAGGTACATTTACGTTTCGTTTAACAATATGGAATATTCGTATAAAACCCAGTGTGTCAACAAAAAATGTTTTTGTTTTAGAAATAATGTTCTTTGTAATTCCAAGTGTTATTTTAGTAATCCTTGTTGTAACAAATGATTTTATGGTACGTTTCCATAAATACCATTTATACGCTGCATAAATTAGATAAATTGCTTCTTTTTCATTTTCATTGTCAATCATTAGTTTATTTATAGAATACCTAGTTATTTCATTTTAGATAAATTGTTTATTTTACACTTTAACTCTCTCATTAGTTAATTTATAGAATACCTAGTTATTTCATAGAATAACTAAAACGGACACGAGTTATTTCATGGAATAACTAGGTATTCTATGAAATAACTGCATTATATACTTTAACGGTAACATATATATATATATATATATATCACTAAGTTAATGTCAATTGTAATTAATGATTATAGTTGAATTAGGACTGTATTTAATTTCAGCGGTTTTTTATTGTTTTCATCCACCACCGCTGGCCCAGCTTGACAACATGATTTCGCATAATAGTGGGTTTTATTTTGTATTTTCGGCCAAATGTCTTAGAGAAAATATACAAAATTCAAGTAAAGACCCACAAGTGGTTATAAACCTGGAGAAGTTCCAGTTTAAGGGTTAGAGATTTTTCATCATCGCTTGTAGTTTGGGCCCTGTTTATTCTGCCTCTGGCCATTTTCGTAATCGAAACTGAAAGCGACGACATCTGAATATTTGAGCAAGCTGAAGTAAAGCTTGTGTGTTATGTGCGACTACAATACTTCAATATTAAGTTCAAATTATATTAAGACCCGCTTGTGACGGGGTTTTGTAAACACAAATGGTGCCTTCCGTTAGATATGAGAAGTTATTTTAACTTTAGCAGAACTTTTTTTATTTTGATTTAGACTAGAACGATAACTCGCTAATCATTCTAGTAAGGTCTGAAGGGCATTAGTTTAAACTTCTACAGAATTAGAAACTTATAAGGTTATTCCAAAGCTCAAGATTCACTTTAATGCATATTTAGCAGTGGCTACTAATGTTCAAACTAAATTATAATTAGGAACAGGAAAAAATACAAACAATTAGCTAGGTTTACTTTTCAGCTACCAAAATGAGCCGCTGCTAGAATAACAGCATTCAAAAACTAAAGTAATCAGGAATCACTACTCGTTACCATTCAGCATAAAAGAAATATAAATATGAACTACTTGTTGCCATTCAGCATAAAAAATATAAATATGAATATTAATAAAATGTTAAAATTAATATTATAAACTGAAAAAACACACGCAAAAATACAAAATACTTGAAGCAAAAAATAATTATTTGTCATGCAATAATAACTGGGTCACTACACTACCAGTAACTAAGTTACGTTACGAAGGTGAAGAGATAATTATTCACGCTGAACGCCCTTTTCACTTTCCAAATTGTTGCCACTAAATATTGTCGCCCTATATTAAAGAAACTAAATAATGAAGAATCTGCATAAATGTATTCTTTGCCAAAGCCCTCTCCAACACACAGTACACTTTACTCACGATACAAAAGGGGAGTGACATTGATAGTTTGGTCAATGACCTCACTGAAAATATACAAAATGCTTATGCGAAAGCACAAGATCAACGTACCAGACACCGAGATGATAAAAGGAACTTCACTCGCCTGTGCGAAACGGTCAAGTTTCTTACAAATAAACTCTCACAAGGTCGCTGGACTAACTACCTCAGATCTCTTTCTGCAGAGGATAACTCCTTGTGGAAAGCAGTGAAGAGGTACAAAAAATGCTACAACGCCATTTCGCCCCTTCACAGCCCTCAACGGATCCATTACACTGGAACTCAGAAAGCAGAATTTTTAGCTCAGCATCTGGAATCTCCGTTCTGCATTAACAACATTTCAGACTCAGGCACTGAACAGCTTATTGCTGACTTCCACTCCAATTTTACAACACAGCCATGCACAGACAACATTATCTCAGCCATGCCACCGGAGGTCTGTCTCTATATCAAGCGAATTGCAAAAAGGAAGAACCCTGGAGTAGACGGGGTCCCAAATGAGATGATCAAGCACTTCCCTGTCAAGATAATACTCTACTTCACCAAGTTAGTGAATATCATACTAAGATGGCAATACTTCCCAACCAGTTGGAAAACTGCCAAGATTGTCCCTCTGGCTAAAGCTCAACAAGCCTGCGACTGCTCCTGAGAGTTACCGCCTGCGACTGCTCCTGAGAGTTACCGACTAATCAGTTTGCTAAGCTCAATTAGCAAAATCGTGGAAGCAGTTATTCTCCATAGACTAAACATCTTCCTGGATGAGCAGAAGATCCTCATACCCTATCAGTTTTGGTTCAGGCGGAAGCACTCGACAAAACATCAACTCTACAGAGTAGTTGAGTTAATAATCAGTGGGATGCAACAACATAGTGTCACTGACTTTTCTTAAATGTCGCCAAGGCCTTCGATAGAGTATGGCTTGATGCCCTCATATACAAATTACCCAACCTGGGACTCCCAGGCTACATCACAAGCATAATTAGATCCTACCTAACCAGTAGACACGTTGTCGTTCATGTTTCTGGTTCATTGTCCACAAACCGGCCTATACGGGCTGGTGTTCCACAGGGATCCCTTCTGGGCCCTACCCTATTCAATATTTACGTGAATGACATCCCCACTACACACAACACTAGCCATGTATGCAGATGACACAGCGATCCTTACGCAAAGTGCATTTGTTAGTTCAGCAATACAACAGCTACAACACCACATCCACTCGCTAGAGACTCGGCTGACCAAATGGAAAGTCAAAGTGAATGTCGACAAGACACATGCAATACTGTTTACTGCTAAGAAGAATTTCCTGACTCACCTGCAAATGTATGGTGTGGACATTCCCTGGGTCAAGCAGGTCCCTTATCTTGGGGTGATCCTCAGTAAATCTCTTACATGGAACCCACACGTTACACATATTCTCAGGAAGTTTCGAGCTAGTAAAGCTTCACTCTTCCCCTTAATTGCTCGAAACAGTATTCTATCTATTGATAATAAGTTGCTCATTTACAAAACCATGTTGCGTCCAATTCTTAATTATGCATGCCCCGTCTGGGCATGCTCGTGAAAAAGTTTGAGAAGGCAGTTACAAGCTGCCCAAAACGGGGTATTGCGTATGATATGTAATGCCTCTGGTATATTCGGAATAGCCATATTCGTAAAGAGGTAAGAATAGAGGATCTTTGTGATTTTTATTGCCGCCTATCTAGGGCATTTTATGATAAACAGGAACTTCTGGACAATCCTGTGGTTGTTAACTACTGTTATGATACTAGGGACCCCAATTTCAGTAAACGCCCAAGGGTGATCCTAAATGTTAATAATATGTAATTTTCTAAATGTGTTATGCAAATTGTTGCTCAGATTCTTTATTGTATATAGTTCTTTTTTTCTTCTGATTGCATTTTGTTCTTACTAGTGGCACTAAGGCATCGCACTTCGTATTTTGTTTCTCTTGTGTGTGCATGTATTCTTCTGTGAAATAGTTGTTAAAAAAAAGGTTAATTATGCATGGATTAGTAATTAGATACTTAAGGTAAAAATTATGTATTTAACTATTAGCAATTATGAATTTAAACTCTTACTCATTTAATAGTATTTAGCACATTCAGTTATATTTCTCATAATTCGAAACTTTTATCATGTTATTCGATGAGCGGTAGGGCTATGGCGCTCAGGCATCCTGGTGGTTAAGTACCGCAGTTCAATTCATTATTAAATGTATGTTTGTTTCTCGCACTGCGATAAAACGACGGTACTTAGCCATCCAATTTTGAACAAAGTAATCCTACTGCGAATATGGGCATCTGGAAGCCCAAATTTGAAATTCGGAATTTGTTTTATTATGGATTTCATATTTTGTAAAGCTTTAACTAACTTTTGATTAACAAACTCGAGCAACTCTAGCAAAACTCGACTAAAAGCGAGCAATGGCAACGTTGTACACAAAAAACATTTTGTCTCCAACGCGTGAAGACTGTGTATAGGAAATTCTAAAGATATGCTCAGTTTAAAATTATTTTGCGATGTTGTTCTTTAACTGAATTTTATGGCTTAAGTGAGAACATGATATTTAATAAATAAAGGTAACACACAAAATGTTAATAAAACGCTCCTTTGGGCGTAATTTAAAATCTGAAAACTTTCAGATTTTTTTTAGATTTTCTTTCTTAAATTTTGTTTTATTATACTATTTATGTATTACATAGATAGGACTATGTTTTTACTTGTAAAGCTGGTGGATTTTATTTTACACATCTAGTATTTTATCTCATTTTACTGTTCTGTTTACATAAAATAAAGGCGTTTCGCTACTGCAAAACTTAGGTCTTAGGTCGTCGCTCGTATAATGGGTGTACGACCCGGAAATCTTTACCCATCTATTATTATCCTTACTGATTCCTAATAGTAAAAGTTTCATCCATGATAATTCAGGAAATACTTCTGGACGTATGTGCTGTAAGTCCCGTTGCGGGGATACGAAAGCAGGCATCACTGAAAGAGTGAGGCATATCTTTGTTGAGTAGCAAAATAGCGTTGAAAATAGCAATATAGCGATGTAGAGGCATATCTTAAGATAAGCAATGTCGATGGTTGAACTGGAGCAGAGAGGCATCCCATGCGTCCGTCTTCCTTTCCGTCTCGTCTCTGACTGCCGGCTTGGCGCAGTAACATCTTGTGTCTATCTGAAGTGGGTGGAGCTAAGTGCTTCGTCCAATCAGAATATTCAGAATCTAGAGTGGGCTAATCTGGCATCCAATAGCAATAAAAATGCATTGATAGTGAAAATCTAAGTAGAAAACAAATTATCTTGGTTAAACATAGAATCTTGAAAAATTTAAAAATATTTACATATATACAAATATACACTATTTACAGTCACCATTGCGAATTATGGTGGATAGTTCTGGGTCTTTTACACCGCTGAATAATGGTATAGTCGTAATTTCCCATGTTCTTAATAACTTCATTGCTATGTCGATCACAGTTCATGAAGAAATTATTGTGTGAGCCAACAAGAATCTCACTATCTAGCGGCTTTATTTTTAAGCTGCTATGAATAGAAGAATTACGCACAAACCAAGGTGCTTCTGTAATAATCCTGAGAAATTTATTTTGCAGTCTTTGCAGACTCTATTTGAACGAGACGTAGCTGCCCATGCCGGTGCTGCGTAAAGAAGAATCGGCCTGATTGCTTGTAGGTCTAAAATACGCTTTGTACTTAGTTGCAATTTCGAATTTCGTCCAAGTAGACCACAGACAGACATAAAAGCTTTATGCGCTTTTTCCTTGATGTAATTAACGTGTGGAGTAAACGTAAGCTTTTGATCTAGAACTACTCCCAAATACTTAACTGCATCCGTTTGCGGGACTGGAATTCCGTCAATCATTATATCTTCCACAATTTTCCTATTATAACGGAAAAGAACTACTTGCGATTTTCTGGAGTTAATTTTTACTTTCCAGGCTGAAAACCATCCACTTATGAGGTTAGCTGCATTTTGTAGTTTCTCTCTTGCTCTGCTTGGGTTGATGGAGCTGCACAATAAAGCAGTGTCATCAGCGTAGCAAGCTAGAGTCATGTCCGGTAAATCTGGTAAGTCGTTAATGTAAAGATAAAACAATGTAGGAGAAATTAAACTTCCTTGGGGAAGACCTGCTGCAATTTTTCTAATTCTTGATAGAGTATTCTTAATTTTTATTTGAAATGTGCGATCTGTTAAATAATTAGCTATTAGTACAATCAGATAGGAAGGAAAATTATAATTCATTAACTTGATAATTAGTCCGGTTGCCATATCTTATCAAAGGCTTTTCTATATCCAAGAATAAAGCCGCTACTGTTTCCTTCTTATTTAGATGACATCCAATCTTTTCTGTGATGCGTGCAACTTGATGAACTGTCGAGTGATTGGCTCGAAATCCAAATTGGTAATTCTTTATAATTTTGTTATCATCAATATGTTTCTTGATTCTACATATAATAATTTTCTCAAATAATTTGGCTAATGCCGGCAGCAGGCTGGTCGGTCTGTAACCGCTTGTAACTCAGCCGTCCTTTCCCGGTTTCTTTATGATTGTAACTATTGCGTGCTTCCATAAATTTGTGAAATAATTTTTTCTGATGCATGCATTAAAAATCTTCGTAATCAGTACTATTCCTTTTTTTTCCTAAGAGTTTCAGTGCTTTATTGCCAATTCCATCATAACCGGCGGCTTTCTTTGGATTTAGTTCTTCTATGAATTTCTTTACTTCTCCGGGGGTAAAGTGAGGATTATTGCTACTAATATTTCTATTAATAAATTCTTTAACATGCGTTTCTATATTGACATCATTTGGGTTAATAAAAGAGTCCGTGAATTGTTCCTCATAATCTTGGGCGAAAATATTTGCGATATCTTCAACATTATGGTATTCTTGACTATTATGTTTAATCGGTCAGACTGTGCCTTCTTTGTGAGAATGATTCTCGACAAAGTTTTCCCATGCATCTGAACGAAATTTTGTCATTATATCACGTAGTTCTCTTGAGCATTTGTTGAAATTTCTCTTGTTTGCCGGATTATTAGCCCTTTGGGAAAGTTTTATTAATATGTCCTTTTCTTTTATCTTCATTCGAATATTATTTGGGAGAGTAAGGTTTGCTGTGCGTATTTTATTGTTTAGTTTCATGATTTCACTGTTAATTCCATCAATAGAATTTAAATTTGCTTTAGTTTCGATACTGCTACCTATTATATATTGAAATTTTTCCCAATTTATTTAGTTTTCAATGGTGAAAGACCATGTTTTAGCCCGTATAGGGTGAATTAAACAGGTAGGTGATCTGAACGAAGATCATTTTCTACTTTTAGGCTGGGTTGCTGAGAAATATTAATTGTTATTAATACATCCAAGACATCTGAATTTCTACATGTGGAAGGCAGGTACGTATGCGCAGAAGATGCATAAATACTGAGATTGCTATTTGTAATATAATTATAAAGGATATTTCCATCACGATTATTCACTCTACTGTTCCAAATAGTATTTTTACAATTTAGATCTCCGGCAATAATTGTCGGGTATCCAAGCTGCACTATAATATCTAAGTCTCTAGTATCCAGAGATCTTGCATGAAGTTTGTACACGGAGATTAGTAGAAAGTTTTGCCCATTACTATTAAGTATACAGGCGCATGCCTGTATACTGTTAAGTGTAGGGAGATTAAATTTGCAACAGTTCAGATATCTTTTAGTCGCTATTGCGGTGCCACCACCGCGGTTATGGAGCCTGTATTCTCTGAACACATCAAAATTTGCTATTTTCAACGAATCCGTGACCCTTAGATGGGTTTCATTTAATAATAAAATATCGAGATTATGCCTGCTTATAAAGTCTTTCAGCTCGGTGAGTTGCGTCTTTACACCATTACAATTGAAGAATAAAAACTTTGCATAGTTAATATGCCTGTCTTTTCATGTACTATACATACGGGCGTAATTATTCGTGATTATTGCTCTCAAACATCTTAATTGCCGCTAAGGCGATATCCAATTTGCTCATTTGTGAGCTCGATTCCTTATATTTCAAATATAGATTGTACAAATTCTTAATAAAGCTATTAAAACTTTCAATATCATTATTATAACCCTGATTTATGGGATTCAATCCCGTTTTACTGTTATTTTTCTCTGCCGATTTTGCAGTTGTAGAATTCGAGGCAGCGACGGCTGCTTATGATCTTTCGCTATTTGTTTGGTTGCTTGCTTCTAGTTCGTTTGCATCCAATTCATCTATAACTTTTGAGGCGGGATTTTTCATCGCGCTTGGTATTTCAATATGTTTCTTCGTATGCTGAGAAATCCCCGGTCTACGAGGACAAAGTTCACTGCAGGCCAGGTGGGAGCCATTACACAGCACACACTGCGCCACAAATTCTTTCTTATCTTTATACGGACAGTCGTGAAACATATGTTTTTCAGTACATCTTACAAAACGAGGTTCATTACGACATGCGATCTGAGTATGCCCGTACCGCTGGCAATTGAAACGTTGCGTCGGTCCCGGCCTACCGTGATAAGATTTAATAGCTATTTTCGTGTCGAATAAAAATCTGATATCCCAGATTTTCTTTCCTTCATCTGTACGTGGCGTTTCCACGTAAAAAATCGGCAACTGCGTTGCGACTCCGTCACGCATACGCGTGATTGGCTTAACTTTAATTACAGAAATGTTCTTGGATTCTATCTCATCCTTTATTTGTTCCGGCTCGTAGTCTACTGATAATCCTTTCAATACCAGTCTATTGCATTTGTCCGAATTCAAAACGAACGTATGAAAAGGGATACATTCATTCTCTAACTTCTCCTGCACTTTTGGTAATCCCAATTCAAAACGAACGTATGAAAAGGGATACATTCATTCTCTAACTTCTCCTGCACTTTTTGGTAATCCTCAACTGAACTGAGCTTGATTACGAAGTTGCCTGCCTCATTTTTGCATTCCATCTTTTCAATCATTAATCTTTCTTTTAAATCTTTTCTTAGCTCCTTAACATTAATTGTTTTGGTTATCACCAGCGGCGGTATCTTTCCCGCGTATTTTTTAGGTCGCGTGAAAACTGGCGGAGGTATAGCATAATCATGATCCATTTTTCCGTTATCATCTAATTTTTCCTCTTGTAGGGAATAAAACTTGTTCGTGGCCACTAATGTAGATATTCATCATCAAATGAATTTGCACGTTTACGTGCGCGTTTTTTCGTAGCGGGCACATCCTGCCAATCTTTTTCAGAATTTAGCTTCTGCACATTTTCGATCGCCTTACCAACTAAAGCCATACCGTCATCTCTTAAAACTAGGTCTTGTAATTTCTGAAATTCATCCTGCAAAGAGTTCATCATTCTCTGATGATAAACGGTGCCGTTACCAGACTCCATAACAGTCCTAAGTTCGGCCATATCACGTGGAAGTTGGCAATATCGTTGGAAAAGTGCAAAAATGGATCCTGGAGGACCCTCCATGCTTTCTCGAACCTGTCCTATCAGTTATCTTAAAGCCCTTAGTAAACTCGAAGGAATTACAAAGGAGAACAAGCTTAAAAATTTGTACTCACCCAGACAAGATAGAGCATCCAATAATCCACTAAAATCGTGTATCCACAATCGTGTAATCCACAGAGAAAACACAGACACATTCAAAAGATGATGAAGTTTTTCAAATTTTATCAATAAACTCAGCAATCTTACAAATAAGTACCAGGAACTTTTAGCCGAAAAGGAACGTTAGTCTCAAATGGAATATTAGTCTCCAAACGACATTTTGCGTTGAATCACTATAAACGTGCATAACTTAAGTTACCATTCTACGTTTAAAAATCACACGTTAGTGCTCTCATTGCCACCAAAACAATTCGAAAAATTTTGAAGGCCAAAATAGTTTGGTGCCAACTTACCCCGCTTACGGAAGATTAGCCAAGAAAGTCAGCTCTTAAAATACCTTTTGTGACATCAGCAATTATGAATGGAAACTGAAAATCAAGACGTAATCCTAAATCAAGAATTAGCGTTTTCATGCCACAGGTGGAGATATCTGCGCCATTAGCTGCATACAGTTTGTTACCACATAATACAGACACGGGATCCGATTGGTTTTGGTCTAATAAAAGCGGTCGTCCCCATAGGATCGGAGCTCTGCTGCATGCATTAACTCTAGAATTTCCACAGTTATTCAAGTAGCAAGGTACAATCCAAGGAACCATAATTCATTTTTACATTTATTCCGTGAAGTAGCAGGAATTATGCTAATGCATTTTGCTCAAATCGAAAGTAATAGAAACAAAATTTGCGAGTTGGGTCATACCATTTACGAGATAGGCTTCGAGATTGGGAACGGGAATTGTGTGAACCCGAGTCCCTGTGTCTTGAGCTAAGCTAATGGTTATTTGATTAATTTTTTAATTCAAGAGAGGTATTTTTTTGCAACGAATCATTTACGGGAACGGAAGAGGCATTAGCACTTAAAAACTTTTGGTCTCCGATTCATATCACTAATTTTATCTGCCATAGACGCTAACTTGGTTACATCTTCATCACTAACTAATAGTATATTTTTATAGAGTCAGGTAGCTTCTCAAACCATAATATTTTGATTAAATTTTCAGACACATCAGTAGCAACTGATCTCAAGATCTGCAAACGTTGGCTTGGTTTCATGTCTCCAAGCTCTATACCAGTAATCAAACATTTAATCCGCGCATTTTCACTTTCCTTAAATAAATGTATTAACCTAGTTTTAGCATCCGAATATATTGTGGCACTTTCATTCGTTACAATGGACCAAATATTTTCAATGTCCCAAATATTTTCAATGAACTTAGGTTCAAGCTGTGAAATAAGAAATTATATTTCGCTTCTTTTGAAACGATATTACTAATTTTTAACTACTCATCAACTTGAAAAAAAAAAACATGTTTCCGCTTTATCAGTATAAAAAAGAAGGTATTTTTACACTCACCTTGTGAAGTTCCGGTAACTGCATCGATTCTTTCGCAGCAGTTGAGTCATTTTTTGCCCTTTTGAAAATAAAACAGGGTCCAAGATAGGCTTGGCTACTGATGTTCAAACTAAATTATAATTAGGAACAGGAAAAATTTACAAACAATTAGCTGAGTTTACTGCTTTATTTTTCAGCTACCAAAATGAGCTGCTTCTAGAATAATAACATTCGAAGGTAATCAGGAAACCAAAGTAATCAGGAATCATTACTCGTTGCCATTACGCATAAAAGAAATATAACTATAAATATGAACTACTTGTTGCCATAAAAGAATTATGAATATTAACAAAATGTTAAAGTTAATTTTATGAAATAATTAAACACACGCAAAAATATGCAATACTTGAAATAAAAAATAATTATTTTTTCATGCAATAACTGGGCCATTACACATATGTGCTTTAGCAGGAGCACAAAAACTGAATATCAATTAATAATCTTAAACAAACAACATTAATGGCCCAGATGGGACGTCTGATCATTACCTTTTGAAAATTTTATTTAGTTTCAAGCTAAATCGAAGGTATAACTTAATAAATATAAGATTGCACTTTAATTCCCAGTTTTCCAAGAAAGACAGCCGTAAGTCTATTCAGACGTCTGACCGGACATGACTGTTTTCGAGACCACCTCTACAGAATTGGAGTGGTGGATTCTCCAAACTGTATTTTATGCGACTCCAATCAGCCAATGATTTTTGAACATTTAAATAATTGTATTGCACTTTCTCGGTATGAGGACACTATTACAATGTACTGGAGAGCTCGTGAACTAATAGCTTAAGCGCTAATGTTTGGCATTTGTAAAATAAATATATATAAGATTATATATATGTAAGTTGAGTATCAGCATATGCTGATTTCTAGATAAGACTAAAATTTGAAGAATACTGTTAGTTTATGGCTTTTTTCTTTTCTATTTAAAGTATAGTGCGCTGTAGAATTAAGCAAAATGAAAGAAAGGTTTTAGACTGTTAAAAGCTTTTGCCTTTTCACAGGTTTTGATGATGTCAGTTCTTTCCATTATACTAACCGCGCCACTTGGAGCAGCGCTTATGAATGGTCTTGGTCCTTATTTGCTGCAGAAAGACGGTAGTTTTGAAAACCAGCCAATTGAGTCTGATGACGAAGAAAGCAGTCCTGTGAATGAAAGGAGATATACTGGTTACAGTTCCTGTTCATGGACTAGTACAGAAAACTACTCCTTTTCAAACAGCGAACGAGATTTTTCTGCTAGCGTTCTTAAAAGTCCTCAAAAGTTAGAACTAAATAAAGCACAAAATTTGTTAAAAGGAAACTTATAGAATCAAGTGAAAACAAATCTTAAAATCTTAAAACCCACATTGAAAGTTTAACAGTTATATACTAAATAAAAAAGAGCACGTTTTTCATCAAAACTTTGATAAGAACACCCTTCCTCAATGTTTTTTAATCTTATGAGTCTTCAGTGTATTATAAATTTCATATTCTGCATTAGTTTCTTGTAAATAATAGCAATAAATGCATTTTACTCAAACCTGTACATTTATTGAATTTAAAAAAATACTGAAATTGGTTTCTCTCTTCTCCCCCCCCCCATGAAAACCGATTGCAAACCTAAATCTAATTCATTCGAAAAGAGACGATTAATAATGTTACGTGCGTACGGGTTCGTTATATATTGAATGCACAAGTCGTTAAAAAGTTAACAAAAATTTATTCTTTCCACAAGAAATAAATTAAAATGCTGAAATATTTCTTCACAAATCTTCGCACAATAACACAATATCTCAAACGTTTAGCAAAAACTCAGTTCAAAACAGATAAAATAGTTATATCTCACAGCGAAATCGCTACAATCAATACAGCATTAAGTAAACAAACAGCAGTTCGCTTTTTAGAGCTACAAATATAACAGCAACAACAACAACAACAACAACAACTACTAACTGAGATCAAAGCTGTATGTAAGTAAAGCGTCGGCACTCCCATACTATAACATGACGC
>KK122514.1:0-83062 GCA_000611955.2 Stegodyphus mimosarum
GTAACGTGCTAATACGAGCCAGTTTCTCTTAGGAAGTCTTCCATGAAGGCATCTGTCTCTTTCGTGTAGTGCCTTAGGGCGGAACACGTAAATAATAATAATAATAATAATATATACATGGCTTTACAATAAACTGATTAAAAGTTGCATTCTAAGATTTAATATCTACTCGATGTTCAGTCTTTAGATTCATAACAGCAGCTAATGGCTACATATAATCAATTAGCAAAGTCATTTGAACTTCTTTCCGTAAGCAGAGACATTTAAACAAAGCAAGTTATTAATCATTGCCATCACATGCTGTTTGGTAAAGTTATTAGGGATAGGTTTAAAATATTAAACTAGTTTTGGTTATATGTATATGTAGTTACTGCAAAGTTTTCTGCATAAACGTTCTTAGCTATTTCTCCTTTCGATATTAAAGTTCTAAAAGGCTTTCGAAATATTCAAAGTGAGATTTCAATTCTACCATTGTCGAGTGTAACTCTGCGAAATACAATTAATTTTAAGTGACTATTCAACATAACACATAGATTTATCTTAATTTGCTGGCCTGTTATTGCTCTGTACATATATTAAACCACTGGTCAAATACAAAATACTAGTCAAATTAAAATCCAAATAACATTTCTTGACCCACACCTGATGGTTTACAGCTGAAATTAAAACACGAAATAAAAAAACGACTTGACGTATAAACCTATTATATAGACAAGGTTGCTTTGCCCTGCAGCTGAAATTTAGATTAAACAAAAATTCTAATTCAAAGCTTGGTTGATCTAACTTACTGCTTGAAAACCTTCATTTCATTTACTAACCACTGAAAACCCTATTATTGAGTGAGTCATTGCAATTGTCGACCAATTAAGTTTTTCTTCAAAATGACAGGATTAATTAAAACTTCGTTTGACCAGAAACAAAGAAAGCCTTGTTTTTAAATGTAATTAAATCACAACTTACATTTATTTTAAGTGACACCATTTTAAATTAGCCAATATCTTGAATGAACGAAACTCCCAAACATATAGTAAAGATGCTCAGATATCGTAAAAAATTAAGGTAGTCCCTTTTCGTAATTTAGTGATGTAATTATCAGCTAAGCTGGTCACTGGAATGTGATATGTATGATGCTGGACAATTGCTGAGCGAATCTTTCAAGATTTCTCACTTCCAAATTCTTTACAATATAGACATCATAATGCAGAGCATAGATATAAAAATAACGATACTTTAGTAAGTTATTGATGGATATTTGCCTTAAACATATACGAAAGCAATTCTGGTTTTCCGAAAACGTAGAAATTCGTAGCAGAACATAGTTAATGACTATTATTAATAATTAGACTAAGCTCTTTAAGTCTGTTAAGACAAATAATAATTTAATTTAATTTCTTTAGAAGCATTTACATTTAAGGACGGAATATCTGACCCAGTTCATCATATTTTCTCGCGTATCTGTGCGTATCCTTTAGAAAAGAATTACTGCACTCTCGAATGACAAGACGTAAATAGACAGAAAAGCGTGTGAAAGAAGAAATGCCATAAAAAAGGAAAACGTGAAAGATTCTATGTAATTGTTATGGTTTTTGCATCCTTTCTATTACATTCTTTGTAAAGCGATATTTTTTGTACCTTTAAGTGCTGATTCTTGACGTAGAAAGCAGTAAATTGTCGTTTTCACTTGACTAAAAACACATTTTCTCTTGATTTATCATTACTGGATTTACATCTACATTTTCAGAATAAAATTTTCACTTAAAGATAATATATATGTCCTCTGCATTACAACTATTTGCATAAAATGTGCTTTTTTTTCAGTAACAAGCATAGGCAACTTGAATTGATAAAGAATTAATTTCTTTGCAGTCATTGTAGATGACAATGTTCTGATATAACTCCAGCTAAGTATGCAATAGAATATTTCTGTATTTGCTTTACCATAGATGCGACTTTGGATTCGTTGCCTGGATGTTTCAGATTTTTTCTATTTGTTAATCATTATGTAGATGCTAAACTTGATATCTATTTATAATTTATATCAATACTGGTGAACTTCTGCACACACAAGGCCAATTAAAATATGTTTCGGCCCCGAGGAACACACAATTTTATAAAGTTGATGTATAATAACCTGTCAAAGAGTAATAAGGACGGATTATTTCAAGATGTTATTTATATTTTGTTTAAATGATCTTAGTAAGTAATTTTGCGAACAAAACATTACTTGCGCCAACTATAGGATTATATACGTAAAAAGTTCAAAATGCAGCCAATTTTTTTATAACATTTTCAGGAATGATTCTCCATCACCAGTATTGGGCCCCCTAATCCCCAATCACCCTTTAAAAAAAGGAGTATACAAGGTATTTCTCCTGCGTTGGTGGTGCAATGGTCAGCACACTCGACGCGTATTCGAGAGGTCCGAGGGCACTGCTCATTTTTCCTCTCTGCTTCAAAAATACCTAATGTCTCTACAGTGGCGCCCGAACTAAAAAGGTGGTGGATGATGATTCTCCACCACCAGGATTTGGCGACTGTGTTCCCTAATCCCCAGTCACCCTTTAAAAGGGAAAGTATATAAGTTATTTCTTCTACCTTGTTAGCATGCCTTCGTGGTGTAGTGGTCAGCAGGCTTGACGTGTATTCGAGAGGTCCGTGGTTCGAGTCCCGGCGAGAGCATTGCTCATTTTTCATCTCTCCGGCTTTCAAAAATACATGATGGCTCTACATGTTTAAAATTCTAAAACAAATTGAACTCTGTTGAACATTTTTCTAAGTTCGACGACTAGTTAAAAAAAAGTCAAGACCTCTTAACAAACCGTTCTTACGTTGAATATTTATAAAACATTAAACTATTGATAGAGTATGAGGGAATTTTCCTTAATATACATTGAAAAATGACGCTACAACAAATCCAGAAATGTATATTTCACAATCTAGAGCCTTTGGTTACTCTGCAGGCTACATGATTAGGAACCATTAACATAATGATACTGGAGTACCAAGGAAGAAGCAAAACATTCTCGGTAAATAATATTCTTTAATTGTGAAACATGTTACTTCGAAATACGATGTTCAAGACTTCAGTTGTAGCTTCTACTTATACAGCGCTATTAGGAACATAACAACATCAGATGAATAATGCAAGATATGTTTGTTGTCTATTTCGAAAGTAGATGCTTTCGCCTACGTTTGAAGAATAACAAATTTTGCTTCTTGTTTTTTCACTGAATTTCGAATAAAATTTCCCGCAGTGAGAATTATTTCGTGGTTTCATACTGCATTAAAGATCTGGAGCGAATAATTTAAGATATGCTGGAGTTTCTCCTAAATTGTGAAACACATTGTTCCGGTTTCCGACAGCGTTGTGCTTATCCAATAAAAAACTAACTCACCGAGAGGAAAAAGGGGCAATGAAATCACGCAGTGCGAATTGCTACGCTATCTCTCTTAACTATGAAAAACGAATAAGTAGGGCTATAAAGGCCACCGTTATACCACATTAAACCCAGGTAATTTGTTCAAAGATAAAACCCAGCAATCTACGTCCATTGTTTACCAAGACAATTGCGTGTTGGCACCGCGTGTCCGTAGTCGAAGAAAGCAAAACATACGGTTAAAAAAAATATAGTGCTTTTAGAATGGTTTTGTGTGGGTTCTAGCTGATGAAAATGTTTTGTTCAGCTGCCTACCTCCTCTATTTTGTGAGAACAGAAGAAATATTTATTCGTGAACGGAGTTTTAGCGAATTTTTAGTTCAGATGCTTTAAGAACTTGATTAAGTTTATCACCTACTTCTTTTGCATTTGTTCGGATCTCATCTCATGGACCTAAATTTCAGATTACATGACCTTTCTCTCTACTTTTATGCTGGACGTGCAGAGAAAATAATGTAAATATAATTAAGGGAATCATATTTTACTTGCATTTCAATCGAAATTTCATTTTAAACTGAGTTTGATTTGACACTCTGGGTAGCAAATTTGTTACAAATGTGAGTTAATTCTATTACTAAATTATTGCACGAAAGGAATGTTTTGGACGATATGAGGACTTTGTTATAATGAGAAATTTCTAAATTCCTTCAATGCATGCTTTCATAATTTTAACAAAGTAAAAATACTTAAGTTATAAAGGAAAATCGAAGAAAATTCAAGGCTCATTACATTTTGGTTAACGACAAAACAACGCTATGCCGAAACAAATCACCTTTCATTCGATTTAATTATTGTGATAAATTACATAATTCGATAATTATAATGGAATTTTATAATTCGATTATAAAACGGAATTATAACGGAATTATAATGGGGCAAAAATATTTGAACAGCTACTGAACAGCTTGTGTATCTAGTTTTAAATCAGCGCAGGGCATGAATAAATTTTCCAAGATCAATTTTAACAGTTTCGAATACAATGTTCCCGCTATCTGAGTTAGAAGAACTGAAGAAGAAAGCTACAGAATAATTAAAAGAGAAAGATTCTTACTAAAAGAATTATCAGTATTGTTAAAAAATTAAAGGAAGTTACAACATAATTGTGAGATAAGCATTTGCATTTGTATATGATTGAAAGCTCCAAAAATATCTAAAGGAGGCCCTAAATTTTCCAGAAAAATTATAATCAGATTATATGCAATTTCACATAATATGTGATTAATTAATTAAAAAACAAGCAAGAGTTAATCAGTTTTAGAACAAAAGGAGTTAAAATAAATGATTGCAATTTATGTTACATATACACAGAAATATCAGTAAAAAATCAAAGCTCAGTCATAATATATATATTTTCTTTCCTCAACACCATTGATTTGTTCCTAATGCCTGGAAAATTGCAAAATGATTCGAAATCAACAACTAGAAACATGTTTTCTATAACATTTCACTTCGTAAGAGATTTGGAGAACGTATTGGATTCATAAAGTATCATTATATCTACTTTACTTCTCTTTACCGATAGCATCATATGATTACCTGGGGTTTCGTGATTCGAAGATGCTATTACAAAATTTATCTAAATGGTTGGGTTCCCTTTTTTTTTTTTTTTTTTTTTTTTTTTTTTTGTGTGTGTGTGAAAGTAATAAATTATAGTCGTTATGTTATTATATAAAACTTAGATCAACAACTGAAAATGATGCATTAGAAAAATTATTAGTTTGTTTTCTGTTCTATTTGCTTTGTTATATACTTAATAATTCTGTTTGACACGAAATCAAATGGTACAAAATTTTGAAATCGTTATTACGAACGATTGGACTAAAAGCGTTTCATTTACAGAAGGTTTTCGATGTATACTTGGTGTTTTAGGTGTACAATACTGTATTTCCTCGTGTATTTTTCTCCTTCGCGTGTTTTTTCTCCTAGTCTTTTAGCGCTAGGTTCTGAAAATTTTAAAAATATACGCGCAAAATTTTCCCTTTCTTTAATGTGTTCAGAGAACGAACTCCCATCAAGTTTAAAATGGATTCGACCATCTGCTGCTATTTGTTTTCGTTTTAATAACAAAGACAAAACTTCGCAAACTACCTGAGAAAGTCACGCTGGATCCTTCTTTTCTAAATGCTGAATTTTATGTCAGCCTAATACAAGAACCGACCCATTACAGAGAAGTAAACACGAACTAACATTCAGACTACAATTTCGACGAGTCAGCTACATATTCATTTTCTCTAATTATTTGTGGATTATCTGAGGTCTCAGGGGCAGCACAGACAACAGTAAGAGCGGTCTAAATTCATTTTGTAGTAGAAACGATATACAATTACAATATTTTATTAGATATAAAAGGGGGTAATACGCGAGGAACTACGGTATATACAGAAATTTTATTTTCAGCCTAATGAACCTGGTGCTTACTTATATTTTTATAATACACGTTATAACATCACGTTTCAATACTGAAAATGAAATTAATCTTTATTTTAGTCTTTAATTTTTTATGATTAGGTTAGGTTATTTAGTTACAGCCTATATATAGATCGAGATAATCTGCGTTAAAATGTTTTTGTAAAGACTTGATAAAGAAAATGTGATTAAAACCCCTCTAACTAGCATACTTAATTCTTGGAATAGAATTCAATCAATTAGTCTGTTAATTAATTATGAAAGCATGTAAAAAGACTATCTTAAGCGGGATCCTTTGTAGTCATCCTTCTAAGGAAAACTGACAACATTCCCAGGCTTAGTTCAGTAACATCGTTTAATGTTCTTATTTACTTGGTTGTTAAGTTGATAACTACTGTTGATAACTACTGTTGATAAGTGTGGTTTACTTAATTATGGCCAAGCACTGGAGGGCTATCTGGCTAATGGAAGGGATTCCTTTCTTGGAGGCCTTTTAGGGAAACTGGCTCGTATCCACGTTAACGAAACCACGAAAACGGCCCTGCAGCCAGCCCGTTCGCCGGAATTCGAATCTCTTTTGAACTATCACTGTTCAGCGACTTTACCGTTCGGCCCCTGGTGGGCCTAATAGCTGATGGGATAAGTTAGGTTATTTGAATATGGTAAAGCATATGAAAGCTATTTACCTAAGAGGAAAAACGCCTTCATGGAGGACTTTATTAGAGAAGTAACTCGCATTCAAGTTACACGTGGGTAAAACCACGAAAATCAACCACACACAGCCAGCTTGGCTTGGGATCGCACACACACACAGGCCACACACAGTCTTGGGATCGCACAGGGGTCATAGGTGTTAATCCTGTGGGGCATTTGCTGAGGGTAAAGTCAAATCTGAAGTGATTTTAAGATGTCATGCTGTGTAAAGTTTTCTTAATGAGAAACAATGGCCTTTAAAAGTTATTATTAATATAAAATATTCAAATCTTTTGCCTCTTTCAGTGAATGTAAACTGTCTCATTCAAAAAGTTACCAAAATCAAATTTGGACAATAATTTAGCGAAAAGACAGTTTTTGCATTTGCAAGCTTCATTTTACTAATAAATTAGATCGCTTTCGTTTTATTTTGAAGCCATATACCGTGAAGAGATCATTTATATTTCAATTGTTATATATATTCTGAATACGTTTTATTTTTTTTTACAACTCTTTTGAAAACGTCACTTTGCATTTCTTATATTGAAATATTTCCAGTCGAATGCGCATTAACTGAGATTGCAAACACAAACATTAGAAAACGATTTTCGTGCTCATTTTTACACTGAAAAAGTTTTCAAAACAACTTTATTGATATTGAATGGTAAGTACCGTTTTGTTCTTAAGTTGTTCAAAGGATCATTTAACAAACGTCTTAGCAACACAGTTTTGTCTATTGCTGTATCAAGCTGCGCATGTTTTTTTGTTAAACACGACTTTTATTGTTAAAATGTTTTAAACGTGTCCATCTTAAGCTGTTACCAAGAAAAGGTTTTTAATCTGGAATGTTAAAATATCACTAAAGTAATATAGTAGTAAAACTGATTTGTTTGATACCTGCTAGAATTCTTATAATAAAAAGGAAATGTGGTAATAATTTTAAAATGCTTATGATTTCATCATTCAGCCACATTTGTATACTACATTCGTCCTCTTGACCGCTTATGGTTACTTTGTCATCATGTGAACTATGATTCTATTTCTTTAATTTATTTTTATGTGAAGGTATCTAAAAGCATAAGTATTTGCAGTACTGATATTTATTCATATGTAATAATGAGGATGTTGAATAAAATATTCTGTTGTTTCCCATCAGCAAATATTTTATTAATAATCAAGTTGGTCCTAAGAATTACCAAAATTTGATGCTTACTTATTATAACGTCGACCGTGAACTAAACTAATTTACAATTCGTATTTATTTAATATTCTGTTCTTCAAAAGTATAGACAGGACAATAATTCGTTCGTCCCGAAAAATACACTAGTGCTTATATTTAGCCAAATTAAGTTTATATATGAAAGTTATTTAAGTTATTTTGTGTTCGATAAAATTATGCACTTTTCGGATGAGTATATCTATTATACTAAGAAATGAGAATCCTAGAAGTTTAGCTGGTACTTACGTATTAACTCGTCGACAGCGAAATTGTCGCCAAACTGCGCGATTTATCGCCAGTTATGGATAAGCATGATGTAACAACTCACTCATAACATCCACACTTTCGTCAATATAACCCTGATTGATTCTTTTAGCCATGTTTTGTTTTAATGAGCAAGGATATAATAAATTAACTATTATTGGGGTACTTTTTTTAACGTTTAAAAATGATAAAATATGATTAATTTTATACCTACCTTCTACAGAACAGCAAACAGTGGATTATTCTTAAAGTTTCTATCATACGTTGTGCATTAAAGAACATGATATGGTGAGCTGGTCGACAAAACATTACTTAATTGGAAAAATTACGCTTGCGAAGCTTATATTTATAGCATTCTAAACAGAGCTTCCTGTAAAATTAAAGAGCCTAATAAAATAGGAGAAATAAACGAAAGCACTTTTATGAAGCTCAGAAGCAAACCGGGTCGAAGACTGCTATTTTATCAAAAAACGAAGCTCCAGTTTCTTCAAGAATTCTGCAGAAAAGATAAACGGAACTTTAGTGGAATTTTCACCAACTTTCATAATTCGATCGTAGCCAACTTTCATTATCGGTGGGATTACACATAATTACCCAAAATTTTACAAAGAAATGTGCATTGACCGAATCTGTAACCCCAACAAAAATACATTGTAACTTAATTAATAATATTACAAACTTGTTGGCAACCATGTAATCTCTACATAGTATAATAAAACAAAGAGTCTGTGTGTGTGTCTTTCGTTCGTGTTGCGAGTAAGCTAATAGACCCAGGGGCACGAAATTTGGTACATAGGTGTATCTACACAAGAGCCAGTGCACCTCGAAGCGATTTTTTCGAAATTCGAATTAGATTTTTTTTTTTTTTATGTTTTGTGACCAAATCGCGTCATTTTGAGACATAATGGGCTACAGGAAAGCGAGATTTCACTCTATACATTTCATTTTTACATCGTCGTGAAGCGTAGAGACTTAGCTATTTTACGAAATTTATTTTAATTTCGTATTTCAATAAATCGATTAAATACGAATTTATTTAGGAAGGCGAGCTTAACACCTTTTCAGCGGAATTTTTTTTTTAAAAACTTATTTTAAAAAATGTACTTATTTCATTGTAATTTTTTTATATTATGTTTTAATTATATATAATTTTAATTACAAAATAATTTTGCATGACTTTTTTTAGGAAGTAAAGCTTTTAATTTCTTTATACCATTTGATTTCTTAAGATTTTGCAAAGGGAAGTTGGTTAATTTATTTATTAGGATAAGTAATATTTGCATTAAGGGATACTGCTTATTTCATCGTCATTTTTTATATATATAACACATTTTTATTTTTATTTATTTATTTATTTATTTTGATAAAGTTGTTCTGCAGAGTAAAATTCTGCGCGGAAGTTTTTGTTTTTTGCGTTTCTTTCATGTTATTTTTTGCTTATTTCACTGTTTGTAAGGTATTGAAAAGTTTCGCATGAATTTTTGTCAACGGAAAGTTGGTTAATTTTTTTTATTAGGGTAATTAATATTTGTATTAAGGGATATTGCTTATTTCATTGTAATTTTTTTCTCTTGAAAACATAAGATAAAATATTACTAACAAATTAAATGGCTGCGACATAACTGCTGGCACATTTTCTCAGAAGATTACCTAAAGTATCATAACATTTCAAAATTTCAGAAAAAGAATCACTCAAACTATCAAGTAAGAAAATGTTTAAAAAATTTTGACTCATCAGAAATGGCATGGAGTTATTTATATTATTGTAGAATTTTTACATAATGTTTTATGCAGTTACGGTGGTGGTTAAGAAGGGGGATATAAATTAGGTTTTAACAAATGTTTAATACACATCTCATGCAATCAGTTTGCTAAAAATTCAAGATGTATGTGTTTTTCTGGTAATACATCAGGGCCGTATGCAAGGGAGGGTTTTATTCTTAACAAAGAAAAAATAGTTGGAAGAACTTACGGAGCCATCGGTCCCAGGTGTGTCTTACAGGCATTTTTCCGGTACGTTTAAAAGTCAGACGAAGGCTGGCCGCATAGTGGCTAGTATTATTAATAAAACCAAATTAATAATATTACATGGTTGCCAACAAGTTGTTTATTTCTTGTTCCATTGTTTTATTTTTCTTCTTTTTGCGACGAAGAAAAATATCATCGCAAAAAAAAGATTAGCAAGATTTGTAGCGTCTAAAAAAGAAAGATTTTTAGCGAAACTCTATTTCGCTAAAAGTCTGTGTAAGGATTTTTAGTGAAAAAGTATTTGGCACATCCTATTTGCCTAAAAACAAGGTAATGCTTTTCTCTTAAAATAATAGCTGCCTCAAATGTGATGTATCCTTACGTGTAAAAAATATGTTAACGTCATTTACATTTTAAATTAATTGAAAGTATATTAAATTAGTTTTTCGTTCAAGGTATCCTTTTTCTCATTTGAGAGCAATCAAATTTCTTTAATTGTAAGCGATTTTTCAATATTATCGAGCTTATATATGTAAGTATCCCGTACAAGCTATCCTTTTGTAAGACACTTAAGAAAGGATTAAATTAAAATTAGGGCAAAGCAGGAGAAGACTTTTATATGTAAGAGGAGGGATGCCTTTGTGGAGGACTTTTAAGAAGAATCTGGCCCGTCCTGACGCTGCATATGAGGGTATCATGAAGACTCCCACGCAGCCAACTCCCAGGCCGGGATTTGAACTCGGGTTAAAATTCCATTATTCAGATGCTTATCTCTCCACTTCTGACACGTCCTGATGGGCTGACACGTAAAACAGTGTAGTATCGTTATATATGTAAGGCCGTTTTGCATTCGAGCTGATGAAGTTGTAGACATATTAGGTTATTTTGAAGCAGAAGACATGAAAAATGAGCAATGCCCTCGCCGGGATTCGAATCTCGGACCTCTCGAATACGCGTCGAATGTGCTGACCATTACACCAAGAAGGCATGCTAAAAAGGCGAGAGAAGTACCTTATATATGCCCCCTTTTAAAGGGCGACTGGGGATTAGGGGACCCAGTTGCCAAATTCTGGTGGTGGAGAATCATCATCCATCACCTTTTTTATTTCGGGCGCTACTGTAGAGAAATTAGATTATTTCGAGGTAGGAGACATGAAAAATGAGCAATGCCCTCGCCGGCACTCGAACCTTGAACCTCTCGAATACGCACCGAGTGTGCTAACCATTACCCCACTAAGGCTTGCTAAGAAGGTGGGAGAAATGCCTTACAAAGTACGCAGATAATGTTTCTGTTTTACCATTTCTCAATGAACTGCAAATATATGCTGTCTAGTAAGTTACAGTAAAAGCTAATGTATTATAGCGCCGATAAGTATCTGAGCTCATTTAAAAGGAAAACTAAAAAGAACATCTTCATCTGATAATAATTTAAACAAGCAAAGCAAGCAAACAAACAAAACAAAAGCAAAAATTCTCGAAGTTCAAATTAACACTAAAGCCTTTTTTATTACCTTGGAATTAATTTTTAAAAACTCTATGCTTAAAAGAGAGCAAATGTCTTTCCTTAAAAAAAGGTCTAAATTCATCTGCTATCTGGAAAAGACAGGATTTCTAGGATATGAAGTGGAATCTTCATCATAATAAGCATGTTTTGTGCAAGTGCAAACAAATAAACGCTGCAATTTCAAATCACCTTGGTCTTTATTATTGGTCTTTCACAGAATACAAGAAGATAAATCCTAAATGATGAGTCACTAAACAGCAAACAGGGATTTAAAGCGTTTTCTACAAAAATGTGGACATTAATTAAATAAAGGAAATGGATTTGTAATTATGCGAAATGAAAAGAACTATTTGTGTCCCAGTTTGTAGCTTTTAGTAAAACTAAAGTATTGAAAAGAATAACTTTTATCTTGAAGGCCTTGGTGGTCAGTAAAATAAAACGACAAGAATGAAAGCAGGAATAACCAGACGACAAGAAAGACTTTCTTCAACAAAAACAAAAGTAGACCGCGAAGATGCTCTTTTCAATTTCGCGCTCCAGACACCCACAACAGAGACCTTTCACTGAATGACCCACATTCCCTCTAACTGCACGCATTTGGCAAAATTTGGCGGGGGCGTTGGCTCCCACAAAGGTCGCCAAATTGTGCATAAATCACAGCTGCAGTGGTGCGGGTTTGGTGAACACAGTAACGTGACAACAACAGGCGTTATCCTATCGTTTCATTCATTAACGGTGTCCTTTAAAAGCGAGAAAACTGCATTTTAGAAACTCACCTAACGACATTTTTTAATAAGCTACATTATGAAAATAGTATTTTTGCATGTCCTTCCTACATAAATGGGTAAATTTATAAAAGTTTGGGAAGAGAATTCGTAAAACATTTGAATAAGAATGTAAAACCTTGTGGAACGTAGTATATTATAAAAGCAAAAATTTTAATGGACGAAATTTCCATGCACGGTATTGCTCATCGTAATAACTTATTATCATTGGCTTCTAACCTATCCAGCTCTGTAGCATATCAGAAAGTAGATATTTCTGAGACAGTTTAATAGCAAGAACGATGATTCAAACGATGTTATTGAGATGTGATCTGAGAGTAAATTAAGACCCTAACTGAGTATGTAGACAATCTTTAATCTTTCTTAGTTTTTCCTAAGAGTAACGTTTTAATATTTGCCACCTTCTGGTAAAAAGTGGAATATGTTTTCGGGCATTCAAAGGCGGTATTTAGAATCACCGACAAATTTTGTAAACCTTAGTCAGGGCAGAAGATATGCTTTTTGCCGTCCAGTGCCTCCAGGATTCTCGATCTCGGTCCTAGTCAACACTCAAAACTTCAGCAAAAAAAAAGATGCTGTTATATAAGAAGATGATGTTTAGAAAAGCAAATTGGCAACATGATAGAGTTTGTGTACCTGTTCGGCAAGGATGGCAGTTCCATTCTGTGAATTTAATTATCAGTACTGAGACGACACAGATTTAAGAGAGATAAATTACCACTTCATGGATAAATCATTGACCTTTACATTCTTAGGATACAGAATTATTTTCAAGATGAGTCATCGTTCCGATCAGCATGATGAATGTAGCTTGATAAATAAAAAATATGATAAATGTAGTCCATGGACTCGGGGTTGAATCCCCAACAAAATTAGGATATTTGTGATTATACCACCTTTGCGCAATAGGAATGTTTAAAAGCATCTTGAAAAGGTAATCAATGAAAAGTGGTACCAGTCATGAGGTACTCTCGACCGAATGTAGTTTAGAAGTGACCTCTTATATCCAATGCCATGGTTGAATAGTTATTCAAGCTGTAGACGCGATAATTTTAAAACAGCAATGGGCCAGAACTGATTAGTTATAGTATACTATAAAGGACGAGGTTCATTTTTATATTAGATAGAAAATTAATAAAATGTTGATCTGTGACTCATAATCTGGAAATTCTTCGGGCATTTTTATAATCGCGCATACAATCAGAATTAAATTCAATAACAATTAACTGTAACTAATTTTGAACTTCATGATTACCGAATTGTTTATTTAGTTGCCCGTATGTATGCGCAGTTGAATTTACTATCATATGTAACTATTGTTTGAGCTGTAGGATTAAAACTGACAGCTATGATTATAAAATAAAAAAATAAAAACCGTTAAGTTAATAAGGCAAAGTACACGAAGGCTACCTGCCTCATGGAAAGGATGTCTTCGTGGAGGATTTTCAAAGAGAAATTAGCTAGTATCTGCGTTACGCGTGGGGAAAACAGCAAAAATAACCATACAGACAGACCGTTCGCCGAAGTTCGAACGCGGATTGAACTACCATACCTCATCTGTTTGAAAAGCACTCGGTACTGATGGGGCTAAAATCAAAAAAGGTTCAAAATTATTTGCATTCTTATAGGTTAACGCAGGTACATCCTGAAGAACATATATTGAAGCATTGTTGAAGAAATTAAATTCAGCACTAATTTTTAATGCAGTTTTGAAACCACTGCACAGGCCTTCTGTCACTGTACATTTTATTACCACACTTTATATTACACTTTCTTTCCATTGATTTATAAACTTCTTTAAACTTTCTTCTAACTCTATCAAAATCCTTTTGAGTTTAAAACCTTATATTCAAAATTACAACAGTATTCATATCTGATCTTTGGGACTTTATAACAGCTATTGTAGCGTGGGTACGTATTCGTAACGAACTTAATGCAAACGGAACCGATGACAGCATGATAAAATTTATTTTCACAAAAGAAATATTTTATAATTCTAGAACTTTCCACAAAAGTATTCGTATAGCTTTTCTTACTATCATAGTGCAGAATCAATAGTTACCACTTCAAACTACTAAGAACGTTAAATACGACGTGATGAAAACCTCATCTAAAGAGTGAAGCTCGCACGGAGATTTTTCAATACTCCGAACTCTACTATAAACTGAAAAACTGAGAACTGATGCTCTCTCCGGTTTTCTATAGTTTTCCGCCGGCCGCCGAGAAATCTCTAGTACCTTCCATTTCTTGAAATGGTATTGTTGCGTGCCTTCGTGTTTGTAATGGATTGAATGCACAAGTTGTTAAAAAGTTAATAAAATTTATTCTTTTCACAAAATACTGAAATATTTCCTCAGAGACATTCGTTCAATATGACAATATCTCAAACATTAAACAGAACTCAATTCAAAACAGAGAAAGTTGGTCCAATCTCACAGCGAATTCGCTACAATCAATAACAGCATTAAGTAAACAATACCAGTTCGCTTAAAACAAACTGAACTGAGATGTTTTTAATCTGGCTTTTATAAGCTTTTTAGTCATCACGAGAATATTCTGATATAATCTATTTTCTCGATTTTTCTGGATATTAAAACAGTACAATTACGAGATATTTATTTATTAAATATTAAATGCACTCGATCTTGTATTTTTACTTTTCTCGCGCAGCTTTCTCTTCTTTCTCTTCGCGCTGCGTTGCACGGGAAAATAAAACAATTTTAATTACAATTCTATTAAAATAGCTACATAAATACAAATCATAAATACAATACATAAATACAAAATCCGTAACAGTATATACGGTTAAAGTTACATATAAGGGTCGTATACGATTACAGTTACACATAGGAATGAGTTACAATTATATTCAGTTACTGTACCAATTCGAGTTATACAGGGACAGGTCCAAAATGTCGCCAAATGATTGCCTAATTTGGCGACTTTTGGCAATTTCTCAGCAAATTTAGCGACAAAAGTTAGTCTCCAAAACCACTGCCAGGTTGCCCATATCTCGCCAATGTAGTGAGATAGCCATTTACCTCAATGTTAAATAAACTTGCTACTGTAATCTTATTTTTCTAGCAGAGTTTCGTCTCTTAAGACATTCTGTGTTACGCCATACAAAAGATACTACAATTTTACGTATAGTTTGACTAAATTATTTACATGTCATAAAAGTGAAGCAACAACCTTTGATAGACTTAGATTTTTAGCATAGAAAATCTGTCGATTTCGAGGGCGAAGAAAATCAATCTTCATCAGGAGCAAAGAAATCTGCTGATTTATTTGAGGACTTACTGCTGAATGATTTATTTGAGGTTTGTTTCTCTTTTGTCTTCATTTACAAATGTATAAAATTCCTAACAACATGTATATTTGCCTTTTCTGTCTTCAGTACACGTAGATGAACATAAATATATCTTTAAACATATATATTTCCATATATAAAAGAATTTTAGATCGTCTAAATTTACATATATTTATCTATATTTGCTACAATATATGTGATTCTTTACATCTTGTATGCTAACTTACCCATTTTTAGAAAAAAACTTAAGAAAGGGAGAGATATCATGAAAAGGAAAAACACTTTCTTTCAATATTTTTTTCCCTCACAAATAACTATAAATTTCTTTTTTCTCACGTTCTGTTTCGCTCACGATCAGCATTTTAAACAACAAGAAACAAAACTTCTCCGTAGGGCCATAAAAATGACTGACCGACGAAGCTATGTTCAATTTGATACGCCTCAACAAATGTGACGTGATTCAAACTCGATAGAAGGCCATCAAGGGCTTCTCATAATCCAATAAAAATAGCCAATGAAAACTCGATTTGTGAGCTGAAATTCAGAACGATTTTAAGTTATAATAATCATTTACAATGTCATAAAATACTGGCAATCCGAGGTACAATAAGCATTTTACCAGTGACGGCGTTTTGACAGCAGTGGCGAAATATCATCATAAATATAAAAATGACTGATATCGAATGAAATTATGTTTTCCGGGTGGTTTCCGCAGAATTGCTGGTTAGTGCTCTGATTATCACTGTTTTCAACAGTCTCATAACAGCCCTAATAGATACACCTTAAAGAATGATGACAAGTAAACCTGTTTTCAGTTACAGTGCATGTGAATTAACATTTTTAGGAATTTGTATTAATTTAAGTAAAGGATTAAGCCCTTCTTGTTACCTGAAAGTTTCGAGGCTCGTAAAAATTATTTACAAGCAGAATTATATAGGGTCATAACTTATTATTTTTCACTAATCTGTTATTATATGTTTTTGGATCTTTACTTTCACCTCTTGTATCCTTTTCACTACCAGAATGCAAATGAGGGTGAAAGAGTTAATATTTAAAGGAAGGTTTCGGGAGTTTAATTCAAAGCGTGTTTCTGCCTCTCGAGGGCACGTTACTTACTAGGTTTCACTAACTCTGATAAGATTGTATTATTCAGCTTTACATTATAGTTGCCGATATTTAAATTGTTACGCCGGCAAAGAGTTTTGAGCCAACTTTGCGTTAATCCGGCATTAGGTAGTCTTGGACTACTAGCTTATTAGCCCAAACGACATTAGCCCAGAAGGGTTATTAATTTCAAAACGGCATTTTGCGTCGATTTCAAACTGTTGCCACTAATATTATTGCCATGCATTATATTTAAAGAAACTAAATGATGAAGAATCTGCATGAATGCATGAATGTTTCTCCCATTGTGAAGAAACAACGGTACCTAGAGCCATCAAATTTTGAGTAACATAGTTCTCCAACCGAACATGGGCACTTGGAAGTCCGAATTTTGAATTTGTTTTATTAGTTATTTAAAATTTTCTAAAACTTTAACGATTTTTTTTATTAACAAACTCAACGATTTCAAAGCGAGCAAGGGCAACGACTATACGAAAAAAAATATTTTTATCGCCAGTGCGCTAGATTGTGTATCTGAAATTCTAAACATAAGCTGTTTGGCTGTTTTTAAATATTTTGTGACATTGCTGTTGAATTGAATTTTATGTGTTTTAAGTGCGAAGAAAATTATATCTAATCAATAAAAGTAACACACAAAACGTTAAAAGAAAGCATTTTTGGGTGTAATATAAAATCTGAAAGCTTTCCCATTTTTTAAAAATTTAAATTCAAATTTTACTGTTATTTTAAATTTTCTCGCCACAAGTGGTTGACCGAGTTTGTAAACACAAGTCGTGCATTTATATCCAACGTTCTGATTTAATAAAAAGGTTTGTTTAAAAATTTGTATTCCTTCTTTCCTGTTGTTTTAACATCTTTGTACCTAAAAATTCTGGCTAGATATTGCGATCATTCGCTTAACGCATTTTAGGTGTTTGATTCTAGTTTATATTACTAAAGCAAGTCAAACCTTATAATTAATTCAAAAATAATTTTAGAAGAATCGAAAAATTATAGTAAAGATTTTATGAAAAAAAAAAAAAAAAACTTGTTCGATATTCTAAGACTGGATAATTTTTTTTAGCAATTTTTATGCAACCATGCTGGTTAATATTCAACATATACTTAACATATACTCAACAATACATAATATGGTTAATACTCAACAACTTTTGATTACAGACAGATTTTTCACTAATCTTATTCTTTAATGTTTTGCGGAAGAAAGTACGGCTGAAAAGGAAGGTACTCGTTTCAGCCATCCCTTAGACTATTTTCCTGCATGTTTCGTAAGACACACAAGTGATAAATGAGAAGGGAGAGTAAGGTATGATTCCAGGTCATAGAAATTACATAACTCTTACGTAAGATGCTGGATGAGTCACAGACAATGGGAATTTTATTTGCCATCGGTTCTTATTCCGCAGAATAATTCTAACCTGACATAGTATCGTACATCACGTTGTTAAAAGGAATTATCACATATTCTGAACATTTTATCATTTTGTAAGCAATATACAGTCTCCATATGCCAAATTCAGAGAGTCACTTTAAACGTACGTATTACGCATCAACTAAAGCTCCACTGACAGATGCAAATAATCTAGACACAGTATCTGCTGGTATCCATCAGTTGAAAAGCATTTGTGATGTCACATCGTTGATCGCAGGACAAATTCAGATATATAAGCCTACCATATTATGTTCAGGTATATTCTCTGGTCTTAAAAAAAGGCTTTGTAAGAAAATGCAAGTAGAATTAGTTGATTCTGCTAATCAGGAAGTTCCAAGCTCTGAAATACTAATCATGTCTCCAGTTCTGTATTGAAATCATTCATAAATGCCCGGGACATCATACGCACAGTAAGGCGAAGAATTTGTGAAAAGTTTTATAAATATACGTCTCATTTAACCACTCAGCCACTGGTGGGACTCTTAACCACGTAGCAGAAACCAGAGAAGTTTAACTAAAGCAATATTGATTCATTAATTAGGTTATAAGATATTTTCTTCCCCCTTCCAGCATGCCTTCGTGGGGTAACGGTAGCATACACAGCGCGCATTCGAGACATCCAAGTTCGAGTCCCGGCAAGGGCATTGCCCATTTTTCACATTTCACATTTTCACATTAAAAAAACCCAAAAAACTGAAGGCTGTACAGGAGGCGCCCGAACTAAAAGATGGTGGACAATAATTCGTCAACTCCAGGATTTGGTGACTGGATTCCTTAATCTAGTCGCCCTTTAAAAGGGGGATTGTACAAGGTATTTTCTCCCTCCTTCTAGTATACCTCCCTGGTGTAACCGTAGCACACTCGGCGCATCTTCGAGAGGTCCAGGATTGAGTTTTAGCGAGGGCATTGTACATTTTTCACATCTCCTACTTGAAAGAAAAAAAAAAACTCTACGAAGGCAAAGAACAATCGAAACGAAAAGCAACCCTCTGGAGAACTAAGTAAAATTTACTAACATTTACATTATTTACAGGGAAAGACATGAAAATCCTACGGGTTTAACAGCTGGGAATCGAACTTGATTACCGGAGTTTTAAGACCACTAGTGAGCCTCAAATTAAACGAAATCGGTTCGCTGGGAAATGATATCCACAGTTCATTAGATGGAATTATAACTAATCGATAAATGGTGAAAGGGAAAGTTAATTAAATAAGCACTTATACATTAATGCGTAAGCTATTGGACACGATTTAGAGACGATTGTTTGTGAATCCTCCTTTTTTGACTAGGAACTGTAGATTAACCAAGCTGGTATTTCATATGGCTCGCTTACATTTAACAGCTGAACCTTAGTGGGTCAAATACTTTTCAGCTAGGGATGCGCACCCTTTGTTCAAGATTTTAGTAAAATTATGAAAAGTACTGGAAAGCCCGCAAACTGATGGCTTAAGGGCCACAGTTCAGTGATTGTAAGAAAGAAAAAGAAGGGAGGGGGAAAACTAAGGACAGTCTAAACTAGGGGAAGAAATTATTTCTCCCAAATTTAATGCTATCGGGAAGAGTCTAAAAGAGACACAGATGATTTTATTGGAAAGTAAGGATAAGAAATTCTGCAATTTAAAAACAGAATAATTTCATTATGTTGTAAGAAGTGGGACTAGTAGAAAGTTTCTTCCCTTAGCTGTAACTGTGTGAAGAATGGTTGGTTGTTTCTGAACAATGGAATTCTTTTCATTCAATCAAATTATTAACGGTGACTTCTTTTTGGTCCTCAATTTTGCCAAAATACTCTATTCTTTTTTTATCTTTGTTAACAGTATATAATAATATTCCTTTTTTCGTCTTTTTCACCTATATTACAATAGACAATGCCCATTCGATGTCAGGGGGCAGTGACAAAAAATGAATCGATGTATAATTCAAGCCCATTTTCACCGACTGATGACTGAAATCATTTCCTCGTCAGTTCAATTTGGATTTTATTCTATGCATGCGCATTAAAAATAAATATACTTTTCTATCAGTGCAGTAAGCGCTAAAAAAAATCAACACTACAGTCTCCTTCTGCAAGCTGTTTACTGTCTGATACAGTATCATCCAGTTTACAGTTTTATTGATTGTGTTTTAAAATAAATTTTTTTCTCTTCTATTGACTTCGAATTTCTTTAAAATTATTTTTCCGCCGTATGGAAAACAGAAAGTAATAATGTCCAAAAAGTCTGAAAATGCTATGTAATGTGTGGAATGAAAAGGGATATTATTTTTAATAGATAAATATTATTAAATCAGGAACTTTACTTGATTTAATGTTATTTATTTACTAAAATAATATCATCATAGAAAGTTATTTAAGAGCCGCCTAGACGGTATAGTGCTTAGGGGAGCCTTCTGCGGTACAGAAGAACCCGGCTTCGAATCCCAGAAAAAAGGCATACTTTTTTGTAAATGTATCGTGTCTACACTCTAAATATATGGCTAGCCGAAAGTCCTCTCGTATGTTTGCTGGTAGAGAAGAGCGTTGCAATACCCTCAGACCACTCCCCGGGGTGCTCTTTTCAAAAGTGGGGTAGGAGTAGAAGTCCAACCTCCTTCTGGCAACCATTCTTCCATGAAGTACATGGACAAGACAACAATTATTTAAGTTTAATTACTATGTACTGCATTTTAATAATAGGTAGCATATTATATTTTTATACAAACAGGTGAATATGCAGTGAAACATTAAGGAAATGTTGATATGAAAAGTTATACATATTCTGTAGTTTGAATTTCATTTTATTTCTTTTTTAACATGTATGTAATAAATGAGTTTTATTTGTTAAATTTAATAACTTGATATACTAAATAATACTTTTTCTCGTAACTCACTGAAAAGTACTTTTATAAGTCCAGGTTTTAGAGCTAAAACTTCTGGAAACTTTGAATGCTGCAAATGCAATGGAATATTATCAATATCCATATCCGTTAATATATCTCAATCTATATTATCCTTCATGTAACGTCTTTTTTCCTTCTTCATTTTAGCCTTCACGTAACGTCTAAAAACGTGTATGTAAATAATGCCCCTTGTATATGTAGATAAAACTACAGTTATAGGATAAAAATAAGGTGATAAGTTAGTCGATTAACGTAAGGATAACCATAAAATTAAATGTTGTTGTTGCTCATGCTCACTTGTCTGACAGAGTCAGCCCACGCCCACGAGAATTCTCGTGGCAAGGAGCGCTAGATTACGCCTGTCGTTGGCAATAGTCTTGAGCACCTAACAGGTGACAGTACGATTTGGCTCAGTTCCGCCCCCAATTTTGATGGAGAGCACCCCGGGGGGACGGGTCCCAGGGTCTCCGACCTCTCTCCCCTTCCACCAAACCACATGAGAGGACTTTCGGCTCTCCGCATATTTAGCCGCACCGACACTATACATTTACAAACATCCATGCCTTCTCCGGGATTCGAACCCGAGGCCTTCGGCACGGCAGTCGGCGACGCTAACCACTATACCGGTTGGGCGGCATAAAATTAAATGTAAACAAACTTAACGATAAAACGCAAAATTAACTGTAGTATATATTGTACTAATGAATCAGTTCGCAGCCATCTCTGTTGTTTGTTGTGGCTAACCTCACTTATTTGTTCTAAACAGAACAAGTCCACAGATTTCACCATTTAAAGCAGAGCAATATTGCGTCTGTCGTTGGCATGGGCCTTGGTGACCATAAAGTGACAGTGCGACTTATCTCCCAGTGCGATAGTGCACATCTCCGTTCCAGTTTCGATGGAAATTACTTCATGGCACGGATCCAAAGATCTTCCCTTACCACCAAACCATTCGAGAAGACTTCCGCTCGCCGTGCATTTTGAGGGCCCCCTGCCACACAGACACTATGCGCTTGCAAGTATCTGTGCTTTCTCTGGAATCGAAACGGAACCCAAAGAACGATGCAACTCCAAGAAGTACTAAACACTATAGCGATCGGGGGCAGCGCAGTCATCCCTTTTAGCTAGTATGGCGGTGAACTTAACGTAATATGTTTATCGATTCAAAACGTATAGTACTAATCATTTTTTCCTGAACCAATCCAGGAGAGTGAGCATTGGAATAAACTACCATCTCCCACAGCTTTCTTTGTTGCCTTACTTCGTGTTTTAAGAGACATGGCAAACTTAAATAATGAAGTAATTCGACAATATGCCAAAGCTCGCAAGAAGTCAAGAAAAGTTGTAATATTTCAACAAAGATGTAAATCACTTTCTGTAGATTTTATAAGCATTTTATCTGCTACAAAGCTTTCCATTTTTGATGTCTAATGTTAGTAATACATATAATATCCACAGTATTTTATAACTGGGTAAGATAATGACAACATAGATGTTCATAGGCAACCAATTTGCAATGTAAACGCATTTATTGCTACCCTGAATAAGGACAATAGTATATACGTATCACACCTTCTTTGTGATCTTCAATTTTAATCCATTTTCTTTCCTGCAGTTTATTTTGTTGAAAATGCACAACATACGTAGTATCTACACTACACAAAATTGTGTCAGTGGACTTTCGTATTATAATACTTAAACCTTTTAGTCAATAGCAAGACAGTAATTATTAAGTTTTTAGGGGGGGAAAATATACCCGGGTTTGAAATTAAACAGATTGCTGGAGCCTCTAATCTCCGCATCAGTCTTTGCTTTAAGAGTCAACTCTGTTTTCCCATACTAAAAAAAAATAATTTAAAAAAATCTGAAAGGTTTCAGATTTTATATTACGCCCAAAGGTACGTCCATTTTAACTTTTTGTGTCTTACTTTTAGTTATTAAATATCATGTTCTTCGCACTTAGACCATAAAATTCAATTCAACAGAAGGATCACAAAAGAATTAAAAAAGAGCATATCTTTACAATATATAATCTCGCGCCCTGGCAATATAAACGTTTTTTACCCGTACAGTGTTGCCACTGCTCGCTTTGAAATTGTTGAGTTTGTTAATCAAAACTTCGTTAAAGTTTTAAAAATATGAAATAGATAGTAAAAGAAATTCCAAATTCCAAATTTGGGCTCCCAGATGCCCATATTCGAGTGGAGGATTAAGTTATTCAAAATTTGAAGTCTTTAAATACCGTTGTTTTTTCAAAGTGGGAGAAACACACATTCATTCATGAAGATTCTTCCTTATTTAATTTCTTTAAATATAATGCAGGGCTCTAATATTTGTTGGCAATAATTTGAAAAGTGAAACGCCGTTTACAGTGAACCAACTCAAAATGCCAAAGGGGAATTAATTGACCTTTTGAGAAAACTGCCCCTTTGGGCCACAAAAAATTTTATTTTATTAATTAATCTTATTGTTTTACTTTGTTTTAGAACGAAAAGTAATTTAGCGTTGATCAAAAAGTAAACACTTTTTTTAAATTTTAATTAACTTGTATTGAATATGTTATTAATATTTTACATGCATCAAAAATAAAAAAAAATATGTACTAAACCGTTAAGTTTCTAACAGGAAGATGTTAAGCTAAAAGCTTTATTTAGTTAATGATTATTAATTTTTTAGAAGTAATAATTGTTAGAAAATAAATAAATATTGTTAGAAATATTTTCTAAATTGGTATCCCCATAAATATTTAAAATTTCATCTGCAACTGCCAGGCTAATCCTTGCTTCGCGATGATACACCGAAAAATCACAAACTGATGGTCAGACTCTGAGCGTATTAAGCGTGAAGCTTAAGCATTTGTTCCGTTAAATGTCCAAGGAAAGAAGTTCATTAAGGTTGACCCAAATTTGGAAGTTTGGGTCCCGCCAAACTGAAAGCAGTAGCGCTTTTTGACGGAGAAAAATACTTCTTGACAAGCCCCACTTTAGAACTCGTTGGGCTGGTATAAACAAAATTTGTTTTTATTGATTTTGATGCTCGAATAGCTACGTTATTTATTACTACTTTTAAGTTATATTAATATGGTATGTGGGTTTGGATTTGACAGTTAGTCCTTGTGCTATATCGCTTGAAAAGTTGCTAACACCTTTGTGAAAAGGATTAAAGTAATAAAGTTTCATTTCTGATTATTTTCGCTCAGTGCAGTAACTCAAATATCAATTTTTTCTCACAAACTGTTATGCCTGTTGACTTAGAAAGATTTTCCTTAGTGCCTTAATTAACTAAGCATACAAAATGTCGAATTTAGAAGCTTTTAAGGTTTTTGTTTACTCATATTGAATTTCATTTGTAACACCTCGCTGGATACATGACACTTAGCAATCGTGTAATCGGCGCATATCCGATCTATACGTTACCATGCATTCTATAATAACTCCAAACGTTTCTTGCCTTTTGTTATCATAGATCCATCAACGTCCAAATGGCTTGTAACATCTGAAGGTTTGTAATTCAAATAATTTAACAAACCACTAATTCGTCGCGAATTATATCTAAACGGGATAGCCTATTTGCTATGTTCAAAGAGTATTTGTGGATTTTATCATGCACAGTGAAAGTTAAAAAGTACTGATTATGAAAATAAACTCAATGTCATAAATTTTATGTCAGTCTAAAAATGGCGTACCCTATCATAGAGAGGTAAAAATATTGTTTCCCTTAAGCTCTTCAGCTAATTTCCCTTAAAACATTTACCCCGAAGATTATTACGAACGAGCTGGCTGTATGGGCGTTTTCGTAGTTTTCCTCGTGTATAACATGCATACGAGCCAGTGTGGCTTCGGAATTCTTCCACGAAGGCATTCCTCCGCTTATGCGGATAGCCAAGTGTGCTTTGTCATAGTAATTTAAACTAAAACTAAACCAACCCGAAGGTTACATTTGCTTCTCCACTTTCGGTGCTAAAATTATTTTTATAAAAACTCAGTATCTTATTTTGAGACTCTTGGGATTGAAAGTGTATGTTTAAGATTAATATTTAAGAAATTAACCCCTATGGTCCCCTTTTCTCGAACACTAAATAAGCGACAACCAAACTACTAAACTCAGTGGTACAACAGCCCTAGCAGGCCATGGCCTACAGTGCCCCGATATCTGCTTTCCTGACTGTGAGCCCCGGGCTGCATGAGAATATGCTCTGCACCAAGTGGTTAGCTTGTCGCAGGACCTCGGTGTTTAGTCCCCAAGCGAACTTGGTACTCAGGAATGAAAGGTTTAGTCAACCTTGTCCAGCCCGGGGATCGAACCCGGACCTGTGGTGCTGCTGCGACACCGGACCTTAAGCAACAACTACGCAATCATTATATTTTAATCCAGCATTAATATTTTGCTTAGTTTCGGGAAACCTGAAACATACGAATCCATTAAATTACTGCAGTTTTCCAGTTTTTATTACGACTTTATTGTAACTCTAGCAACTTAGTAATTAGAAATTCTAAATTGCTTTAAATACGCAACGTTTCATTTCTAATTTATTATGAGCGTCAAACAACAACTAAAATCATGGCTTATTAGCAACATCTGAGTAAGTTAGATTGCTCCAAAAAACGAACCAGTTACGCCTGTTACAGTTCTATATAATTCCGGAAACTCGAAAAGCATTCAAAATGCATTTCTATGTTTTTTTTAACATATAATACTGAAACTAAAACCGTTCCATTCTGATATTAGATACAATCACATTTCAATAACTCGTTGGTCACGTTTCGAGAGAACCTCTCTTTAGACGAGAGGTACCAATTCAATTAGATCCAAAACGTATAATGCGAAAGCGAAACACATATTTTCCTCTTTTTTATAACTTGAGAAACAGTATTCTGAATATCGTATCTCGTTTAGGGCGTGGTCAAAAAACCCGTCTGAATAACCCTCGATATTCTTTTCACCCAATTTTTAAATTCCCGAATCGATAACCAAAACGAGTCTTTTTTTTTTTATTCTGGTTCGATGGCTGACACCGTTTATTTCCATGACTTTCGCTTGCGTACCTTAAGGGTAAGATCTATGAAGTGTGTTTCATGCTTGCTGTATCTCACTCCTTGCAATAAAAAAGAGAGTGGTTAGAAAACAACACGTAATGATCTGCCCACCATCTAGGATCACCTTTTTTTCTGTATAAGAATGCTAATTATGTTAGAATTCATTATTATATGTTGGTCCGAATCCGTGTGTATGTTCTGTATACGGTTGTCTGTTAAAATAGAAGCTAAAATGCTAACCAGTTCAGTAAACAGAGAAATCTTTTAAACAGGATTCATTAGCTAAATTTATATAATTCCTTACTTTAGTATCTATTTCTACAAACTTACAATCATTAAGATGGCGTTCACGTTACAAAAGAAAGTAAGAAAGTAAAATATCTTAAATTCTAAGTTCATATATACCAATTGACAAAAAATCTCAAGACCGGATAAAGTCGGTCATGCCAATCAAAGATTTAAGTTAGTAATTGAACTAAAACAGATTTGCGCAATTTTAACATTCTGAAAAGTGTAGTGTGTAAGATTAGCAGTCTATAATATTTAGAAAGTTTACAACAAGCAATCATTTATAATTTATTCGTATTAAAATTTCTTCCTTTTAATCTAAATGAGATAGTAATGTGGAACAAAATGCAAGAGCTCTTTTGAGTAATCACTTCGATTAGAAATGCAGTTTATTCCGGTTAAGTTGTTAAGCTACGCATGCGTGATTTATACGAACCTCTTACTTATATACATTGAAGCAGGCCTGTCCAACCTCCGGTTCGCGGACCGCATGAGGCCCAAAGCAAGTGTCAATGCGTCCAAAGAAGCGAGCTCGAAGAGCAAAAGAAATATCGATCAAGATCCCCGATGATACATTTTACAGTTGCGACTGGAGTTCGAGGCTGGATTTCAACATGGAAGGACGTTTTGTTTGACGTTCCAAGTTGGAGCGAAATAAAATCCGTTTTAATAAATGTGACGGTTCCAAATATTCTTTTGACTTGTACGCCAAACGATTATCTTTATTTTGACCCAAGGCAAAGTATCTCGTTGCACAGTCATGAACTATGTATGTCATCATAATTTGCCAGCACGTAAATTTGTGAACAATTAATTTCAAAAATGAAGCACACTAAGAGTAAAATTTGAACCAGCATATCGGATGAACACCTTGAGATCTTCCTGAGACTGGTAGCTACTTATATCGACACTGATGCATTATTTTCTCGAATTCGAAGCCAACTATCACCTTAATTTTGTGATTTCTTGTTATATCTATAAAGATATAAATAAAATTTATAATAAAATGTGAAATAAAATAGTTGAAATAACTTTATGTTGCTCTCATTATATTACAAAATTCCTAAATTAATAACTTTTAAATTACTTAAATATGCTTTTCTTTTTTTTAACTTATTAGGCGGTGCTAAGCAGTTCCGACTCGCCAAATGAATCAAGTGAATCACTGATTCAGTTAAAATTTTCTATCTATGAGCTTTATTAGATATAATACTCTCTGAGAAAATTTGAACTAACGCGATCAAACCTTCCCATTTCTCTTCTAGAGGTGAAATTCAAAAATTTATTTGAGCCGTCAAAACCCGAAAATGTTCAACAAATATTACGTAATAGTGTGATTCACGTATTCTGGAGATCACAAGCTGCCACTGGTATTAAAAATAATTTGTATGCTAAGGTAATATATTAATACCACTGCTAATGTAATAAATTCTACTAAAATATCTCGTCATCATCCAGTGGGGACATGGGAAGTTAAAAGGTTGAACACCTCTGCCTTAAAGTCTAAAATCTGAGGCAAAAACAAGGAGTCATCCCAGCTGATGTACGGGCAAAGGAAAATATATGATTATAACGTCAGAAACGTTTGATGGCTAATTGAAGAGAATAAAAAGAGCAAGTCAATACAGCTTTCCTCCACCTTTGATCGGAACGCAAATTGTTCTCGATGTGTGACGGATTCAGGAAGTTGATAGATGGTGTCCTGCGAAATGTTTTGCAAAATTATCTCCAAATGTTAGGCTATTCACTGATATTCTGGGATGGTAGGGGATGCGTTCGCATCAGCTTCCAAATGTGCTCTGCAGAAAAGATCTGGCAACCTTGAGGCTAACAAAATATTTGCCGAGCGCAAAAATAGTCAGTAGAAATGCGTGCGATATTTCGGTGGGTATTAGCTTGTTGAAAATAAGCCCGGGATACAGGTAAAAGAATGGCAACACATCAGGTCATATTATTTCGGCAACTTATTTCTGTATGTAAAGATTCCGCATATGACTACCAATGTGGTTTGGTTTATTCGATTACAGAAAAGTACGTGAGAGCTATCTATCTAAGAAAAGGGATGTCTTTTGTGTAGGATTTTTTAAGGGAAACTCTCGTATCCAAGTTACATACGAGGAAAGGTACGAAAACGACCACGCAACTAGCTCTTTCGCCGGGATGTGCCACCAGGGTCGAACAACCAATGTTTACCGTTTGGTCGATGAAGAGCGCGATTAAAAACGAGCACTGGCTATGAAAAGAGTTAAGTTACTTCGGACCAGAACTCGGTTTGTGTGGCGAGCGAAAGTAAAGATAAATTCCAATGGATTCTCCAGACACGTATGTAAGGTCATTGGTACTCAGATAGAAACGGAACTCACCACTGAAGACAATTATCTCTAGCCGGTGCAATTACAGGAGAATCAAGCCCGGCAGTACTGCAGTGGCATTCGATGATATACGCTGATGAAGTGTGATGAGCTCGTGGATTAAGCCTCTTTAACTCGCATATTCATGATACGAATGTTCATTTTTAGATTACGCCTCGAATTGTTGGCACAGATGAATCGGATGTTGTAACAATTGCACCGATAATCATTCTGTCTTCCCATTTTGTTGTAGTGTTAAGTCGATCACTGCCCTTTTGAAGTTAAAACCTGACAGTGCTCACTTTGTAAGGTATTTCTCCTGCCTTCCCATGCCTTCGTGGTGTAGTGGTCAGCACACTCAACGCGTAACCGAGAGGTCCGTAGTTCGATTTCTTCTGCTTCTAAAAAAAATATCCTAATGACTCTACAAGTGGCCCCCGAACATCCACACCACCCTTTCGGGGTGGTGGATGATGATTCTCCACTACCACGATTTGGCGATTGGGCCCCTAATCCCCAGTCGTCCTTTAAAAGGGGAAGTATATAAGGTATTTCTCCCGCCTCCTTCGCATGCCTTCGGGGTGAAGTGGTCAGCCCGCTCGACGCGTAACCGAGAGGTTCGTGTTTCGAGTCCCGGCGAAGGCGTTGCTCATTTTCATCCCTCCTGCTTCGAAATAACCTAATGACTTTACAACTTATTCCTGGTAGTCTTACCTATCTCTCTGACCCTTATCTTTAACTAATCAAACTGAGGTTATGATACCGGTATAAAATTATTGCCATAAGTTTTGCTACAAAATCTTTATCATGAAATGTCTCAGATCACACACACACACGCACACACGCGCACGCACGCACACGCGCACGCACACACACGCACGCACGCACACACACACGCACACACACACACACACACACACACACACAAAATAAAAGTATCAGAATAATAAAAGTTTCAGATTACGAAGAACATAATACAAGCTTAATGAATGAACTTGAGAAAACTGTACTTTCGTGGAGTTCGTTTTAAAGAGGGATGGCTTGCTATGGAAGAGGCACTAACAAAATGGGACTATTCTTTCTTCTTCATTAAGTAGAACTGTGGAAAGCAAGTCTATACATAACTAAGGCAATTTTATGCGTATTGTTATTATATGCATTCAGTTGGTATATTATGCAGCATTCAGTAATCTGAAATGGCGAATTTGCAACCGCGTACATATTTCAGCATGTAACTCTATCAATGCATACCTGTTACATGTAGAACACTGAATATATAGCATTATACTGAAGTAACAAATGAGAATCATCAGTTGAAAGTCAACAAGCAACAACTTATCAGTAGACTTTTCAATTAAAAACTCATTAACTTGTCTTTAACTTTTACTAACACAACGACGAAAAAATGTAACAATATGACAAGGGCCGCATGCATAACTGATGAACTTCTATTAACAACTCTAACATAATTATTTCGATATTGCGCTTGGAAAAAATATGAACATAACATACTTAATGTACGGTGTAATATAGATAAACATAGAATTAATTGTAAAACGTAGAGTCAAGACGTTTGTCAACTATTGCTCTTATTATACGTTTCGTATGCTTCATGTGAGAAAAGGCGTTTGCAATATGCATGATTTTGAAAAAGAGATGTCATAATCAATGGATGCTTAAGAAACACAGCAAATTTAAGTGGCTAAGACTTAAGTTCATTGAATTGTATCTTTACATTGCGTTTTTGACTGTAAATCTATGCATTTCCATTTGCAAGTTAGCAAAAAGTTTTAATGCCAACCGAGAATGGAAAGATAAATATATTGAAATTCTCTTGGTGTTGTCCGAAATTTTGAAATACATTTTGAGAATCTTCTGATAAAAAAGGTTTATGAAAGCTGCATGTTTTTTGGTTCTGTTTTACACGCTTTGAAGTTTTCTAGCTCGGTACGGGGAAAGCACGAGAGCTATTTATGAAGCACGGAGAGACATAGAGTATAAAATAAATTGTAATACAAAATAAATATTGAGAATAACAAGGCCATTGCAGAAAGAGAAGTATCTTCCTCGGAAATTTCCTGTATAGTGGGAAAGTTTATGCGTAATGGTTAAAAAACCCAAGAATAACACGGAATTTCTATGTTAGAATGTATTTCGATGGCATAGGCTACACTGTAAAAAATTTTAGTCCAACGTTACACCATTTAATGGTTCAAAATCAAAGATAGTACCAAAACATGGTTCACTTGATTTTACGTTTCACTGATATTTGGTGAAACGATCCAACTACGTAAACGTTTCACTATTTTTAAGGAATACTTCGTAGCCAATCAAACCGAAGCATTCAGCGCATGCCTGGTCTTCCCGTGATTCCATCTTTAGAAAGTTTAATGGCGGCTGTTTGAATCTGTTAACGGATAGCCGGTTGTGTATTCGATAATTACAAGGTACGTATATTTTTGGTTTGTTTCCTTTTTGATTTATGTATTAATGAAATGTAAGATACAAAATAGTGTTAAAATGCATTCGCAGTAACTTTTTAATGATTTTGTTGGAATGAGTGGCGTTAGTGCTGAAGCCTACTTTCACCATTTGGTTATTACTACTGTATAGAACGTAGCTGAATAGAAGTCTAAAAAGAGATTCCCGAACATTCTTAGTGAAAACATTATTATAACATAATGTGTAGTTCTGCATATATTACGTAATATGTATTGCTATAAAATACGTTATAGTCATTCTGTAGAAAATAGAATACTACAATACAAACATAGAATGTTCTGTCAGCATCAGTATTGGAATATAATAGTTCTTACGCTGTTTGTGAACTTGAGAAATAAGAAGCACATAATTCATCTAAAACGTTAAAAAAACTTTTTTGACATGAAAATTTAAGTCTTGTTGTTTAAAACTAAATTTATGGTTTAATTTTTCTCTAGATGAAAATCTTGGTACAGTGTCAATCATCATTGAAAGTGCTAGAAATTTCAGATTATGGTCAGCTTACTGTTATTAACTACGCTTAATATCCAAGTTTTTTTATCTCTGTAAAAATGTGCTGATGATTTCAAAGAGTATGTTGATTATGAAAACTTTCCCTGGGGATCCCAGCAAAATTGAAAGTTATTGATTGACATGATAAAACTGTATTTGGAATATTTTGTTGAAGTAGCAAGTTTTTTTATTGCTTTGTGAAAATTTTTGTTTATTAAATCTTATTGTTTGATTAAAACCATTTTGAAATATTATCTAAACTTTCCTTTTTACGAGAAGAATTTTTTGATAAAGATGCATTGAATTATTGTTATTTAGCCATGTTTTTAAATATTCTGTTCGAAAGCATGCTTATTTGGCCAAACTTGGTATTTAAAAATTTTGTTTTTCAATATTTCATATAATAATATATATTGAACTTGAACAGTTGTGTTTATTATGCATACTGTTATGATTGCTCACCAAGCTACTACAAAAATGCCAACAATTTATAGATTTTGTTCTAGGTACTCATTCAGCTTAGCATCAAACTGCCACAAATGTTGGAATTTAAGAAATTCTGTACATTTTCTCTGCCAAACTGGGAGTAAATTTCTGTTTTACTTATCATTCAAAATGTATCTTAATTTGTGCTTTTACAGATACATTGTTAATTTGTTGAATTTCTCAAGATCAAGAAAGATTTTGCCAAACTGGTAGTATTTTTAATAGCCGAAATGACAAAAATAATTATCTCTTAACCCCTCTTATAATCCTGCAAAATCATGTTTTGTAGTTTGAGGTGGAACGTAAATGAATTTTGACTATGGTTTCTGATTTTAAGAAATAACTTTGCATTAAGAATTTAATTAATATCAGGCATTTAAAATAATAGCAAATAAGAGACTTTTTTTTTTTGAAGTAGTTAAGATGTGCTATTGAAATTGTATTTATTTGTGTTTAAATCTGCAAAACGAAGTTTGATTGTTTAAAAATATAATTGATTATTTCTAACCAGTTAGAATATGAGCTAAGTGTTATTTCTTCATATGTCATTTCGTTAGTGGTAAATATGGCAGAATATTAGAGTAATTGACATTGTTTATTTTTTATTTGATATCAATAATTCATAGATGCATTAACTTCTTTTATAATTGGAGAGCATAACACAAAGATTTAATTTAAGTACTATTTTTTTAACTGTGCAGTATAATTTATTGTTAAGGGTAACAAATATTGCCAAATACGGTTAACGTCATTTAGAAAGCATTACATTAGTGTATGTGAGAAAAGAGCCTGTTATATAGGAAATAAATGAAGATAATTGTGCAAAACTGATGCTGTGGAATTTCCTTGAATATTTTTGCAAGTTGATTTTTGGTTTATATAATCTAAACCTTATTTTTTATTTGAATAATTTAAACTTTTTGCTTAATTTTACTTGTGAAGTCATCCAAAATAACATTTTGTTTCGAAGACATCCATTTTTTTTAATTCAAATAATATGCAGAGGACTATTTGTACTTTACCTTTTTTGTAATTATTTTAGGTAACTTTTAAGTGCTTATACATGAATACAATAAAAACGTTTGATAAATTTAAATTAAATGTATATTTTATAGTTATTTTGATGTAAATATTAATATTCTTTCAAGATGACAGTAATAAAGGTAAAGTAAATTTTCAGTTTAAATTCTCAGAGTATAAGTCTCTGATTTGTATCAGTAACTGTACATGTAATTGCTCCAGTTTTCTTTTTAATTATTTCAAATTGCTGAAATATTCAAAATATTCAGTTTTTAAGCTGTTATATTTTCAAAATATATTACTACAAAAAGTTGTGTTTCTGAAAATTTCCACTTTCTTAGCTAACAGTGCTTTTTGCAATCATATCATTGTATCAAGGGATCCCAATCGCCTCCAGGCGGGCAAGTGGCCCCAAGGTGGGCATGGAAATTTTATAGGGAGTCGATGAAGATCTGGACATTGACAGCCGAATTTGCAGTGGCAATTAATCAGCATAGTCAAGATTCCTATTGATTCCAGAAGTGCAGGTACGTATATGCTTTATTTCAGATTTTAAATGTCATACAAGAATAATATCCCAAAATAAAAGTTGTTACCAAACCAACATTGCCTTTTCCCTCTTCTAACCTAGTATAAGTAGATTTGAGTCAAGTCAGCAATTTACTATGGGAAGAAAGAAACAGGTTGAATATTTGTAATGGAAGTGATTTGAGAATTGAGCAATTTTATGCCAAATGCTAAAAGAATTACATGAATGCACAGATCACATTAATTATTCATACTTCTGTGTAATTAAAATTGAAGTTTTGTGCAGTTAAAATCCGTTATTTTGTTTCTGGCAACTTGTTTATATTTGTAAAATTAAAAATAAAGATTTAAAAAAAATTAATCCAATAAACCATTTTTTTAAAATTTTTGTTCAAAATTTTAGTTTGCTGTTATTTATTTGCAATTATTTGTATTTTGATTATGCTGCATTACAGAGAAAAATGTAAGGGGTTCGATGAAGAAAACGTTTTTCTAAAGTTCTTTTAAAAGGGGTTTATGTAAGAAAAAACTTGAGAACCCGTGCTTTACATAAGAAAAATTTTCCAAAATCTAGCTTCTCTATTTTTACCTTTACTAACTTGTATTATTCTTATTTTTAAATGTAATGTCATATATTACATATAATTTTCAAAAACCTTTTGGTATTTTCTGATTATTCATCCCCATTAAAAAGTCACAAATTGATTGCTGACTGGAGAGAGATATTTGTTTAGATATCCTTATTTCTAGTTCAAAAATGCTGCTTTCATAATTTCTTTTCTTTTTCCATATAAGACATGCAGTCTTTTTGGGTTTTTTCCACTCTTCTTTTCACGTACACAGCGATCTGCTTTCACTGAAGGAAGCAGCAGAGAATTCCAGAAACTTAGCATTTTGAACAACCATGGCATCAAAATCATAAAATGACACACATGAAAAAAAAAGGCACATGATGCCTTTAAACAAGTCTTATTGCACTGTATGTGTGTAGGAAGTTGAGTCTGAGATTTCGCCGATGAAAACTGCAATATGCTATTCACCGCTATACTGAAACACAGAAATTCCCACAGAAGGGATCATAATCTGCCGTCGTACTGGTGAAATGTCTGGAAAGCCATTTGGGGTTGCTATGGGCACAACTAAATTGCCACATAAATATATTTGGGTAATATTGGTAGGTTTATAATAGTAAAATAAACACTTTGGTGCTGGTATAATAATGTAATCCAGCTAATTTTCTTAATGTTTTGTATTTTTTTAATGCTTAATGTTTTATAATTCTTATAATTGTGTATTTTTTACTAAATATACCTTTAGATGTGTAGGCATATTAATATACATTATATATTAGATTTTTTTAAATACCGGTGGAATGTATGCTCTACCAGCAGCAACACATTTCAACATAAATATTTTTTGGCGGCATGATGCAATGCCTCATCAGTACATTTTTGTGCTTCTTTGCTGGGTTCGGGGATAGTCTTAATACCTCCTTTTTTAAAAAATAAAATCCTCAATATCTCAAAGTATTGATGTTCGGCCAGCCATATATTTGATATTTAGCCCTGGTATTTGACAAAAATTGTTTTTAATGCATCTTCCTTTTTTATTGTGTTTTTGTTTCTTCTATACTTTTTATTAGAAACTAAAAGTAAAACTAACATTTTACTACCAGTAATGATATGGTTGATACTGTTTAACACTGGCATTTCGACCCAGGTTTGAATCCATGCAAACGCACTGCCTGCATGTTTGGCTTCCTCCATGTGTAACATGAATGCAACCCAATGTACATACCCTAGTCAGATAGCAATCGAGTGGCTTGCTGCATCCAAATAAACCAATCAAAATGAATATTTAAGTTTTTATTAATTAAATTTAATATATTATGGATGCTTTATGTTATTTTTAGTATATATTGCAATGATAGTATATATTTGTTGTAACTTATATACTAAAACACAGAAACATCAGTCAGTATAACCTAGTAATACTAATAGTAACATCAGTCATGATACGAGGGTGAGAATTATGAAAGAAAAAATAAATATAAAATTAATAGTTTAGATAATGCATGATGTTATGTAGCTGTGTATTAACGCTTCTTTTTTTAGGTTCCCAATGATGTTGAAATAGAGCTACAAACAGTATCTAAAAGATGTTGTCTTCTTTCAATCACTGGTTGTGAAGGCCTGACCCTGTACTCCCCAAGACTACCTCGACATCCATGCAAGATCAGAATGTGTTGTGACTTATCTCAATTGGAACATTAGAACAAGCTTATGAAATTCATCCTGGCAAAAGAGTGCAGTCACCAAATGGTGCGTTATGAGGTACACCGTCGCTGAGCTTGATATAATGTGCTTGTCAGACCACTGTGCCCACAAATTACCACCCGTTGCATTTCCGATACAACCAACAGTGTGAAAAATCACTGATCTAATGTTGAGTACCATGCATTCTTTGCGTCTCTCTTCTAATGATTATGAACTGCAAGAACTGTTTAAGTATATGAGACAACCATTAAATTGTTAAATAAAAAATTCTAAATTTGGGTTTCATGATATTGTTAAATATCCTATTGAAATTTTCACAAATGTATTAAAATGACTACTACATACACTTGTGTTTTCTGAGATTTATTGGTTTAAATACTCCAGGATATGAAACTGCAAAATGCTTTTTGTCAATATTATAAGTAATGGTAAATATCCGCCCATGCATGCTTTACAAGTACATTTATCTTATTTATTTCATACAATTAAAGTTTTCAAGTTAGAAGAATGTTATTGATGTATGTCCTGTTTCTATATAAGCATAATAATGTATGCTAATTATTCAGAAGTACTTGTTATTAAATTCTGAAAAATAATGATTAAAATATTTATAAAATATACGTAATCATTCGACAGGTTTTATGAGTAGTTTCATTTTAAATTTCTTAAACAGAATATAAGTGATATAATTTATTAAATTATGCTTACATGTATGTCTGTGCAAAATTCAGCATAAAATATTTCTTAATGAATTACTTTTCTTACGTAGCAGTTGCAGAAAATTTGTCTATGTGGATTTAAATGTGTTCTTCATTAAAGCTTTGCCATCTTAAGTTATGTTTTTCCTCTGACTTATTTTACATGAAATGTTGACGTTTCTATATAACATGCTACCAAGAGATATGTTTAATCTGCAGAAAAATGGAATTTACTTTTGAATTTATTGAACAATATTAATAGCTTTGGAAAATTTTCTTTATTGTATAGGTACATAAGTATTATAATTTATCATGCTTCATAATATATTTTAACATATTGTAAATAAAAAATTACCATAAAGTAAAACTTGTTTTTGTGTGAGGAGGGGACATGGGAAACCTTACAGATTCTAGCAAACACTTCTGGTCTCCAAATTTTAAAGGTAAGTGTCATGGCATGTGAATGAAAATAAGAATTATGCATGGAATAATTTTTCTTTATATAGTATAATAGTAATTAGTTGAATAGCTGTTAATTACACATTACACACAATGTATAATATCAATTTTGTCATGAGAAAGCAATTTCTGTTGTAAAATTAAATACTAGAGACCTTGAATCTCAAAGCTAATTCAATTTAATTTACAAGTGAAGGCATATCAAACATGAATTTTTAAAATTCAGCTCTTGCAATGAGCAGTTACATTTTAACTTATTCCTATTGGTGTGTAAAGCATTTAGTTTTGTAAAAATATATTTTTATATACATGCTAATATATAGCAAATGTGTATTTTAATGATATATATTTTATACTTCATTCTCTCAAAAGTGAATCAATCTTATGCAAGTAAATCTGCTGTTCTAGCCAAATTTTCAATAATTATTGCTATAGATATGCTGATTTGCATAAGCAATTTCTAAATATCTTAGCCACAGCAGTAATGAATTAAAAAAAGTACCAGGAGAAGGGTGCCATAGCAGTAATTGAATAAAAAAATACCGGAAAAATGGATAATAAAAAATTTTATGACTGAACTCTCAAATAACTTCCTATAATTTACAGTTAACGGTAAACATAATTATAATTAAGGGTTTAAGGTATTCTCAATCCATATTGTAATATAGCCCATTTAATGCATTTCTAATTTATGGTTCAACATTCCCCATTCTTGCTTTAACATACTGCCAATTCTTGGTTAAACCTATTAACAAATAATGGTTCAACCTATTACCAAATAATGGTTCAACCTATTGCCAAATAATGGTTCAACCTATTACCAAATAATGGTTCAACCTATTACCAAATAATGGTTCAACCTATTACCAAATAAAGGTTCAGCCGAAGCACCAAATAATGGTTCAGTGTTTTACCATCTTTTGGTTGCAACTTTTTCAGCACCATAGTTTGGTGAAACTTTGAACCAAATTTTTAACAGTGTAATATGGTTTATTTAATTTTTTTACTCTGTTATCATTCTTATTTTGCTTTTAAAATTTCTTTTAATTGATGCTACTGAATGCTTGGTTTATATAAAATGCTAAATTTGTAAATGCAGATTTGCCTGCAATTTATTAAACTTCACAACCAACTTTAAACACTGAATGCGGCTTTTTGATTCTTTTTTGTAAGAACTGACCATAGATGTGTAACCTACTATTTTAATACTTAACTCATATTTTTGTGCTATCAGCATTTTAGGAGAGAAACATTACCTAAATTAACTAATATTACCAGATTTATTTTGTTTGATAAAAAGTGCTGTAACATACAATTTATTCAAAAATCTCCACGAAGAAAATCATTTTCGAATATTTGCTCAATTATCTCATATAAGACACGGCATGGTCTGGGTTTAACTAATTAAAACCTAGTGAGGCACCCAGTGATCAGTGACTCTGACTACCGTACCGAAGGGCCCAGATTCGAATCCCGGAGAAGGCAGGGATTTTTTAAATGTATAGTGTCTTTGCAGCATGGAAGCACTAAATATATGGCGAGCCGAAAGTCCCATCGAGGGTTTCAATGGTAGGAAAGAGGAGATGGGAGACCCTTGGATTCCCTCCCCCCGCTCACAGGGTGTTCTCCTTCAGAATTGGGGGGGGGCGTACTGGGCAAAACCGTACTGTCACCTGTATCGTGCCCATCGCTATATGTGCTGTACCCGCACTGTCACCTGTATGGTGCCCATCGCTGTATGTGCTGTATGGTGCTACTAGTACCTGTATGCTGCACCTGTTACCATCGACAAGCTACATCTTGTAATCTTTGCCACGATGAATTGCGTGTGTTTGTTCTGATTCACACAATAGAGATTAGTCATAACAACACAAAATTTAATGAACATTTTACTAAAAATCTGATGTGTACACCACGTGACTTCCTTGTAGGGAATATTAAATTCTACGCATTTTTTTCCTGCGTTTCGTTCAAACTTATTTCCTCGAATTTCATTAGAGATATATTTCTCATTCAATTAATTCAGTTCTCACTTCGCGGCAAGGCAAAAATACATAAAAACTCAAAATAGTTTTAATAAAAATGGAAAGATATAGAAAAACATAAAATACCAAATACAGTTCAAACAATTAAAAAAATTGCTATTAAAATTTCAGTTTCTACGCAAATAAAAAGGTTTTAATCTCAAGGTGTAGAGACATTAGGTTATTTTGAAGCAGGAGAGATGAAAAATGATCAATGGCTTCCCCGGGATTCGAACCACGGACCTCTGGAATACGCACCCAGCGTGCTGACCACTACACCACGAAGAGATGCGAAGAAGGCGGGAGAAATATCTTATAAAGGTACCACAATAACTGTTAATTTTACATTTACAGAGCCTTCCGCTCCAATGTTAAAAATGTTTTTCAAAATTCTTCAATTTATTTTGAAAGCTTTGTAGTAAGAAGTACATGTTTACAATCGCCATTTAACGAAATAAAGCCTGTAGTTATGTTTCCTAAACAGCTTTTTCACGTACTGTTATGAAATGACCTGAAGTAATAATGCTTTTTTAACCTTCTTCCCTCATAAAAATAGCAAGTAGCTAATATAAAAGAAAGCGATACACATACCACTCATGACATTATAGCCACGTGATTGTTATGTGAAAAAAAAGAGAGAGAATCAAATAACTGTCATATACGTGACACGATTTTATACCTAATATATGTCACCAAAATATGAATGAAATATTTTGCAGAAATCTTTTAGAATAAATTTCAGTTATTACGCATTTGTTATGAAAGGTTTAAGCAAATTAACGAAGTTATTATGTATATTTCTAATATGTATATAAAGGATAATATCTATTACATGAAGGCTTATCTGCAAGGTTAGTTTAGATTGAGTATCTTCATAAAATTTGTTGTTTCTTTCCCAAAAAGACTATTGAACGTGAAAATGCATTTCTATTTCTGTTTTTAGATCAACAAACTTCAGAAAGCTAATTTTTGCGAGTTTTAAACATTTCATTCGACTTGCTTAAAATTAGAAAACGACAATAATTTAGTTTAGTAGAACACTCTTGAATATCTACGTCATGCAATTTTTAGAACCTTCCTCTAATATATATTATTTAATGCTCAGAAATTGTTTATTTTAAGAGCAGAAATACGTTTCAGGTGGCATTTATTATGTGTCAGATGAACAGTTATGTTAAATTGGTTCAGAGTTTTCAGAGTAAAACTAGTTCTATCCTTACTTGGTATCAAACTGCAGTATCTGACAGCAAGCAAGTTGAAAGAATTTCAACTGATAACAGATGAATTACGAAGAGATTCCTCGCTTATTTTATTACGGACAATGAACTGAATAAATATACTGTTTCGTGATACATAAAACTTCTTTCATTATACATCTAAGAATTGCATAAAAGTTTTTCTGCTACTGGAAACGTCATTTATAATCCAAAGTTTAATGACTGTTTTGAATGAGAGAATTCAGATTTTCGGCGGCCGATATCAAAGCTACGAATCTGAAACTAAATATGTAATTCTAGGAATTTATAAACTAGAGTTTCATACTGCTAGAAATGTAGATTTAAAATGCGTCAATATAAAATACACATAGTTTGGTGGAAAAGTAAAAGTATTTTTGCGCAGTTTTCAATTAAAAATTTGATCCAGCGTTGCAAAACAAAATTAAATACATTCTCTTACTATTCATGAAAAATCTTCTATTAGAGCTGCTTTATTAGTTACCATATTTTATAGTGTAATAAACTAATGCGGACATTTTTCGCTGATAACACTTAAGATGTCATTACAAAAGACAGTAGAAGAGCAAAGTGAGGGTTACCTGCTTTACTACTTATTTTAAAACAGCTCTTAAAATTGTTATTATATATAAAAATAGATGGTTTGGTTTGTTTAACTGCGGCAAAGCACACGAGAACTATCTGCATATAGGAAGGGATGCCTCCATGGAGGACTTTCTAAGCGAAAGTGGCTCGTATACATGTTACACTTGGGGAAAACCATAAAAACGCCCATGCAGCCACCCCGTTCGCCACGATTCGAGCTCGGGACGAACTACGAGTGTCCAGTAATTTTACCACTCGGGCACTGGTTAAAAAAAAAGAAAATAAAAAATGTAATGATTTTAACCAGTTCATCTATTGTAATTTCACGGATCTAGCTAGTAATTAATAATAACGTAGATGGTGAACTGTGTTTATTGCTTCGAAATAGCTTAATATTTTAATGTGGTAAACTGATTAAATTTGAAAGAAAAATTAAATATATTACTCTTCGTGGAATGGCAACACACAGGTCGCAGTGTTTGTTAATCAAAACTTCATTACGTTCGCAAAATTCAAAATTTGGGCTTTGAAGTGCTTATGTAGGGTAGAAGATTATGTGTGTCTAAAATCTGATGCTTTCTAGACGTCATCATTTTTTACAATACGAAGAACGTTCACATACATACATACACACGTACAGATTCTTAATTATTTAATAGAGAGAGATTAGATAAATCTTCATAATTTAATAGAGATCATAGAAAAGAGATAGATGTTTCTGTTATCTTCCTCTTATTTTTAACTTTTTAAAAGTAGAAACTATAAAAAATTCAATTAAAAGCTACAATTAAAATTACTTTATGATTACTTGATGATATTCTAGAGTCTTATCTTTATTAATACACAGTAATTTATAAGTGAAATAGTATGTCTAAACTAAAGGAATGTAATCAACAAAGAGATTAGGATTAAAAAAAACCCACTTAAAATATTTTCTTTTTATTAATAGTTAAACCTTTTCCATAACTAGACAATACCAGAATAGAAAAAAAAGTAATACAATTCTAACTGTAACTATCTACTGCGGGTAAAAGTTGCGTTAAGTTAAGCAAATAGTACCTTGAAACACCAACAATGATTTTATGCGGGAACTTCATACATAGAAAAAATTATGCATTGTGAAACAATGCTTTTCGTTTACTATCACAATAGAGAAAATGATTCTATGATTTCTTAAACTTTACACTGTCCATTAAAATTTAAATAATTTAAGAAAAAGAGAACGGTGCTCTCCGATCTAGAACGATTTCTGGCGCAAGATGTAATGGTTACATTTACGATAGAGATCTAAAGCACGAATCTGAAGGTATTTCTATAGAGGTGTTTTCTGTGCGTTTGCAGATATGTTTTCCATGCAATAAATGACGGAAACAAGTTAAAAATGGTTAACAAAATTGCGAAAGTCTTAAATTTCTATTTTCTGATTAATTTAGATTTTTTTCTGTTACATACTGAGGAAGTGTTACATTAAATTTCTTTCGTGAGGAAAAATATACCAGCTTCCCCTTTTGTTTCTTTTGCCGTAAGAGATGATATCTGAAAAATTCTTTTTTTTTCTCCCTCTCATTCTCCCATTAATGAACTATTGTTATTAAAGTTTCCACTTCCTATATCTTAAGAGGAAATCTATTAAATAAGAAAAATTTTGATTTCAGAATTTTACGGAAACATAATCTACCCTGTTTTGAATCAACCTTAGATTTCCCAAGTCAGTTGACAGGCGCACATGTATGATAATGTATACACCCATTCATGCTCACTAAACTGAAAACAATATATCAGGAACACAGAAAGTGTTTGAAAAATCAAAGTAGTTCTAAATAAGTCTAAATCAGAGATTCCCAATCTTGTTCTTTCATCGACCGCTTTTAAAGGAATGGATTTTTTCAGCGAGCCCCTAACATTTTTCTCCATAGTACACAGTATACGACATAATCGGAATAAAAATAATTTCATATGAATAACTTCAAGATAAATTAATAGTATAGCTCTTCATTTCCTTTTTACCTTCCTTGTACGAAGAAAAAAAGAAGTATTGTAATCGCGAAAAATTTCGGGTACCATTATTTCAAAGAAAATATTTATTTTGATCAAAATAATATCGAATGCAATTTAACGATGTTTTTGAGTGACATCCGTACATAAGGACAAAATAAAGGAGATTTAAAGTGGATTCTGAAGAGATTTTTTATGACGCCTGTGCGTACGTACGTACGTATTTATGCATGTATCTCCTATAAGTCAAAAATTTGTAGCCTCAGAACGTTGCAATTTTGTATATAGGGCTGCTATAACATGTAGATGTGCACCTTGCATTTGGGTTGCAATCGGCCGCACCAAAAGCATATATATATATATTCACTCTGTTACTTTGCTCAGTGAGCTCAGTTTCTTTGCTCTTATAAGTTTGTAAACTGTTCATTTTTTGCTTTAAAAATGATTGAATTATGTTGATATTACCTTTCGGTTAAGAATTTTATGCCCTTAGTTAATCTGCATGCAATAATTATGGAATTATCAACAATTTAAAAGTTTTTTAAGTGCGACTAAGCCTAATTTTTGGTTATAATAGTGGCCATATTTGTTTGCATTTGAAGCTTAGTAGAATAGTGGATTTGTTGCCAATCTTGAGAAACTAAGCTTCGCAACAACAAAGTAATGCCTTCTTTTATTATTGCAAAATAAATTATGCTTGATTCATTCTGGAATTATAATTTAAGCTATTAGCTGGTTTTTGCGCACAAATTGTAATTTTAATTGTAATTTTTTTTAATTGTTTCAACTGTACTTGGTGCTTTATGTTTTTCTATACCTTTTAATTTTTAACGACAATATTTAGAATTTTTATGTATTTTTGCCTTACCGCGAAGTGAGAACTGAATTTACTAGTAGCGCATGCACCTTAGGTAAGCGGTGCTAAATCGTCTGTGAAAAACTGTTTCTGTTTTATTTGTTTAATTTCTTTTATACATCGTTTTATATTTATTATAGTATTTGAATAGAACTTGTGGTAATTATTCAGAAGCTATAATTTTTGCTCACTCTTGAGTTATAAAATGAATGAGACGTAACGCTGTTAAGTGAACCTAGCGAAGTGTAGCTACGGTAAATAAATATAGTGAACTTTAAAGAGTGTATTTATTCTACTGTGATTTATGCGCTATCGACGAAGTAGATTTAATTCAAAATTCGTTAACTGTTAATTCAATTTATTTAAATGAAATGCAGGAAAATTGAGTATAATTTAATATTCCGTACAAGGAAGTCATGTGATGTATACATCAGATTTTTTTTTCTTCTGTCGAAATGCAAGAGTAATATAAACAAAAGCATTGTACTTTCTGTTTCTGTTATTTTCTGTTTGTTTCCTTATATTTGTTTTAATACATATTCTTAATTCTTCTTAATACATACCTTCTTCTTTAATACATGATACAGCTTTATATCAATAAATAATGAATAATAAATAATTTTTAATAAAAACATATTTTTTGTAATCAGCTGGATCTCGATTATGGCGGTCAGTTGCCGGGACTTATTCAGCCATCGACCTTAAATGATAGAAGTCTTAAATTTAACTAAAGATTTTAAAAATAAATTTCTTTTCTATTATTATTGAATAATACTGGATTTTTATACCATATATTCTTCTATTATTATTAAATAATTTAGCATATATGTTTAGTACAAATATATACATTTTTAGCTCAGAAATTTTAAGAAAAGTTAAATATTTTTTAAGCTACAAATAAATTATTACTTTAGTGCAAGAAAAACGTGAGGCTTTGTTCAGATGTCATGAAATAAAAAATTTTTTTTCCGTGGAAAAACGTTTAAAAATCAAGACTGTTCGTCTTCCTTTCGGAAGATTAAAAATTTTTCTGTGATTAATAGAGCGTACAAGGAAATCTACATATAAACACAGATGGACACTGTCACAAAAAGAAATTTGAGTTCATCGAATCTTAATGAATACCGAGCAAATTTAATGACGAAACTACAGTTGGAAAGAAAAAATGATTCGAAAACTTAGATATTTTAAAGAAAGACAGGTAGTCCAATTTGTTCATAACGGAAATAATCATCAGTTTCGTCAGTTTTAAAAGCATAATTATTATAAGAAGGCTTGAAAAATTAGCACAAATTCGAAATGAAACTTAACAAGTTGCTAGCTAGAGGTACACGGAAGACAAAGATTTGAGTACCTAGTACTAGTTTGAGATTAAGTACCTAGTACTAAATTAAGGAATTTACATAATTTGTCGTCTGATTTTCTGTACTAATTCAGACTAAAATGAAAATATTTACATCAACAAATGAGTCTCAGCAAGGATAAAAACCTGGTCTAATAATTATTGCAACTTAGTGATAAATGCACAAATAAGTTTATCGCTAAGAGAGTTTAAGAAAACTAACAATTAGAATAGGTCTTACAGAAGAATTCCATAGATATTTGGCAATTCGAAATCAGTTCAGTGCACTAAATTTCAAGCCACATTATTTCGACATATTTATTTTAGATAACATAAACTGTATTCTGTTTGCTATACAAGCTATGAAAAATATTTTCGTTTCTTAAAGTTTGGTTTGTGCTTTAGAGATATAAATTTTGCTAAATAAAAACGTATTTAATAGTTGTTTTCTGTCTTGAATGGGCAAATATGAAAATATTTATTACGCATAAAAACACATAAGCCATTATCGAGTGCAAAAAGATCAAAAAATAATCAAATATTTCACTGGAAACAACTTACAAAAGGTATTTAAGTTGAAAATTAGGAACCACGAGTTAAGAAAAGGCGGGAATTGAATTTTTTAATTTTAATCTTTCTCTCAATGTTTAACATCGAACATAAAGTTTAATTTGCATAAGTTTAAAATTTGATACTTACCAAATGTTAACAAGATGCAGTTAACGTTAACAAGCGTATGCCTTTGCATCAAAGACATTTATTTATTCTGAAGAATGATAAATGCGAAGACAGCTGACAAGTTTATTTCAGGTAAACTATTCTAATGCATATGAAGGACTGAATATATCGATTCACATTAGCAACTGGGTTACCTTGAATATCCATGTCTATCATTCTTGAATGTTATCAACAGATATAGTACTTCGAACATATGCTATGTACATCATCAAATTGAGTATCGTCAAGAAAAATGAGTACCTGTATTAGTAGATGGAACAATATGTGCGTCAACAAAAGAAGTGCTTTGAACGTCAATCTGTATCAGCAGATGAAATATTTGAACTTCTATGTATAACAGCAAAGCAAGAAATATACAATATAAATAGTGTATAACACTGTAATGTTATTATTTAAATTAAACAGTTATTTATAATTTCAGTCTTTACTATAATTTTTTCCCGTTTTTTCACTGGAACCTACATTAGTTAGCTGATATTTGAACTCAGGTTTTTTTATTTTAAGACAGAGCGTGTTTCTGGCTGTGCGTGCATGCAAATGTTGCGTTATACGGGTTGGTGGATTTGGAATGTAATTGATGATAACACTTGATGGAAAATCAGAACACAGTTTATTCGCTAGTATTACACAGGACAGTTCGAAAGACACGTTTACAGTCGTCGAAAAACTACAATAAACACGCTGTAACAATCAGCAACACAGCCTTCAGGCTATCAAGCTATAACGGTGAAAACAGCTTCACGGCAAAGCACTAAAGACTCGATCGATCGCTTTCAAGCTAATCTCTGAACTGAAGGCACACTACTATTACATTACTGAACTCAATACTTTCTGCGCGTAAAGGCAGGGTATATACAGCTTTAACCTACCTTCGAGAAACATTTCCGAGGAAAACCGCTAAGAATGCGTTCTGGAATGCTCTCGCTCCATCTGTGGCATATCGCCAATTTTGTCGCCAAATGGGCAACTTCGCACCTAATTTGACAATTCTGCCTTTCCCTGCCATTTTTTGGCAACCCTAACCCCGCTTTGCGAGGAAGCTATCTCACCGCAGCTGGTCATTTCGCAACACTAGGTTTAGTTACTGCCAGTTCGGTTAGTTCTAATTATTCAGCTTTGCGTTATTCCACTGCCAACAATTTGATTTTGACCCTTCGGTTAGAACTACTGAGCCAGCTTAGAGTAAAATTTAATTGTGTATTCTTTGACTACTACTCCACGTTTAATTTGAATGTGACTGTTCCTTTAGTTGCATCAGTATAAGCTGCGGTAGATTTTTATTAGCTAAAGAAAGTCTGTTTAAATAAAAAGTTTGTTTAAACTTTTCCACGACTTGTAATTACTTTCAGACATAACGATAATTCAGTTATGTTTGCTAGAGGTTTTGGAGAGATTACCAGTTCTAGATCAAGCAAAACCCCATAACATTAATCTGATTTTAAATGAATTTTAAATTTCAATTTCAAAATTTCAGATTGAATGAAAATTCGCTCGCGAATTCACCGCCGTCAGTGAATTACCTACGCCTTTTTAAATGAGTGTATTATAATAATATTAACATTCGTTAATAGTGTGGCAAATTTATCGAAATTTTGAAATGCTACATTTGTTACAAGGACCACAAAAAAAGCTTTCAGCAGATTTTAACGTCTAATCGGTTAAGCCTAAGATCTGCTGAACGATCATCAATTATTGATAATCTGACCCTATATTTTACTACTTCAGTAAAGGAATTCATCTATATTAAATTTTTGAATTTAAGATGACTGTATCTAAAGCGAGTATTTTAAAAATATTCAAAAAACATATATCTGATTTCACACCTATAATAGTGAATTTAAGAATTTATTTTCTGTACGTGAAACTTATCATCCGTTTAATGTTCCAGAAAAAAATTAAAGGAAATCGGATCAAAGCCGAAACATTAAAAAAAATGCTTTAATTCGAAAGCCTAATTTAGGTTTATTGTTTCGGAATTAATGGTCTATAAATACCACCACTTGCAGTTTAGTAGAAATACCAACGTCATGAAATTATGTTCACGGTAGCGTTGCAGTAAACATTTCACGAAGTCAGAGGTCATGTGACCTAATGTACGATGCGTAACGGGGATTATATATTTAGCTAAAAAAGGCACGTTTTTCATAAAGGAAGAAATGCAAACCAAGAGTATTTTTCAAAAAATAAATATATGCTATATATGTATAAAGCAGTACTTTTCTCATTTTTAAATGTAAAGTAAAATATATTATATTAAGCATAATTTTCAGTAAAGAAGCATAAAGGCATAAATCAAAATTAATAAAACTCGCAATTATAAGAAATGATGTGTGCGTCAAATTTTAATAATCTAAGAAATTAGATTTTACTTCATACATCATCTTTAATCAATCACAGAATTCGAACTTCTCTAGCATCATTTTAAGAGTTTATTTTTTATGCATATAATCCACTAGAACTACACTCATGTCCATAAATTAAGGATAATGCAAAATCAGGCAAAGGAAGAGTTAGAAGCAAAACAAATTTGACTTATTTGTAAAGCTTATTTATTAAAAAGGTAAAGGTAAAGAGGTAGGTTCACAAAAGGTAAAGAGCAAAAAAAGATGCTATATGTTTGATATTATTAAAAAAATTGACGATTTTTTCTCCCTGGAGCAAATTACAAAAAAACCTATTTACAGAAAACCAGTATTACATGTTTGGTATGATTGTTAATACATTGTATGTCTCCCAGACGATGCAATACAGTCCGTACAACGCCTAAACATGCTGAGTATCAAATTATCGATTTGATCTTGGGGGATATTACACCACTCAAAAAGCAATGCTCTCCGAAGTTCCGGTAGACATGTAGGAGGAGGCTGACGGGCTGCAACTCGTCGGCCAAGCATGTCCCACACGTGCTCTACTGGATTCAAGTCCGGTGAAAATGCTGGCCAGTCCATACGGGTGATATCCTCCGATTGAAGGCATTCGCTTACGATGTTTGCACGGTGAGGACGGGCGTTGTCATCCATAAACACAAATTGTGCGCCCATGGCGCCCGAAACAAACATACATATTGTTCCAGAATGACGTCCCGATAGATTTGGCTTCCCATGGTTCCAATTTGAACATGCAGGTCAGTTCTGAAACCCAGAATAATTCCACCCCAAACGAGCACTCCTGCACCACCGTAACGGTGTTATTCAATGATGTTTTCTTGGTGGTAGCGGGTACCTGGAGCTCTCCATATGTCTCTCCAAGTCCGGCGAGAATCAGACTGCAAGCTAAACCTGGACTCGTAGGAAAACATCACACAAGCCCACTGTTGCGGTGTCCACAATGCGTGCTTTCTACTCCAGGCTAACCGCAGGCGACAGTGAGTTGCAGAAAGTGGAACGCATCTGACAGGTCTACGAGCATATAGACCAATCTGCCCTAAGCGTCTGTACACGGTCTGCCTTGAAATTGTCGTACCAGTAGCTGAAGAGAGTTGACGAGACAGTCTTGAGGCTGTGCTCCGCCTGTTTCTTTTGGCAGTAACTGCCAAATACCGGTCCTCATTCGGCGTTGTAACTCTGGGGCGACCTGTGCTGTAACGTCTGCTCACATTACCATCATCTTGGAATTGTTGCCAAAGCCTGGAGATGACACTCTGGACAATTCCAAGTTCGTCTGATACTTCCAGTTGGGTACGTCCAAATTCCAGACGGCCGATAATTCTATCACGTAAAAAATCATCCAAATGCGTCCTTTGTGTCATAACTATTCGGTTATTGCACTGAAATGCTTATAAAGCGCCTGCGAACAATTTTACTTCTCTGCCTGTATTCCTTATATATCACTCTCTTACACTCTCGTCATTGTGACGTACCATCGGTGTCATCTGGTTACTTCCTGAAATTTGCATATGATTCTTCAAGATGTGTGTAGTGATTTTACAAGTGATATATTTATTTTAGAGTTCGATTTCCGTGTGACTCCCAATTATCCTTAATTTATGGACATGAGTGTAAATCTAAAACATTTGGTGTAAGTCCAGCATGAAGTGAAAGAAAATGTCGAAAACTGGAAACTTAAGTACTAAGTTTTACATCGAATGATACCTTTTCTTTTGAAGCTTATCAATGGCTGAGTGGATAAAATTGATGAACATTGTGGCTTAATGTGATTCGAATTCCCGTAAAAAGACCGACAAGATACGCCATTTCCGTGGTTTTGCCTATGTGTAAAATGAATATGAACTTCTTGCCCTTGAAAAGGTCATCTATTGAAATATCACTTATCTTAGATAATTCCGGGTGCATGGTCATAATCCACCTAAACTTAGTCTTATGTCGAAGGAAAATTTTGTTTTATATCGATTGGTACTAATATCATATCATTTAGAAATTAGACTTGATGCTATACTATTATTGTTTATGAATCTGTAAGTTATGTTTCCCAAGTCTTCAAATTACCGTGGCTTATTACGACGATCTTTTTCTAAAAGGTAGCCTCACAATGAGAAATTTGAGTGAGGAAGTTCGAGAAGTTCAAATACTGCGACTACTTCGAACTACTTTTTTGTGGTCATTTCTTGAAACTATGCTGTTTCGAAAGAACCTTCTGTTTTCGTCATCGATTTTCAAAATGCGTGGAATATAGCACCATACTGCTGCCGTCTATCTCAACAACGGTTATCCGGCTGCTTGTTGTTCCACATTCCCTGAGAAAATCACTAAGTTACAATGAATATACAACCCAGCATCAACTTATGTTATTGTAGGAATTGTGCTATCGAAGCAGAAATAAAATTTCTTCTATGTTCCTTGAAATAAATCTAGGTTTCATCAACTGGTTTATAAATCTGCATTCTTTTTTAAACACTATATTAGTTTCATCATCAAACAATGAATAAAAAATCCAAGCAAAGAGTGTCAAATTTATTAGTTACTTGCACTTTCTTAATCTTTATATATAAAGAAGAATGTCTGTTTGTGTGTTTGTTCGCGATTAACTCTGTCACTACTATAGCTATCGTCACCAAACTTTCGACAATTCTTTTCTGGGTCCTGCAAAAGGTCGATATCCACTTCCTTCCACCTCCAAAATAGCTAAATTCAGAGATATTATTTTAAAACTCTGAAAACGCTAATGTTCGCCCTCATTTTCCCGACTGACAACAGTCTCGCACGCTGGAAATAAATATCTGCTTTATTTTGAAAAGTGTTGCCATTGCTCGCTTTAAAATCGTAGAGTTTTTTAATAAAAAATTTCTAGGTTTTACGACGAAATAACAATAGCATTGACAAACATTAAATATATTGTTCCCGATTCCAAAACTCATGGGAAGCCATTTCGACTGTTTACATCTTCGTACGACTTTAATCAGCCGAGATATTAATTAAAAACTCTGAAAACATTAATTTTCGCACTCATTTTTCCGAGTGGCAACAGTCTAGCGCGTTGGGGATAAAAATACTTTATTTCGAAATGTGTTGCTACTGCTCACTTTTCAAATCATTTGAGTTTGCTAATGAAAAATATGTAAGTTTTACAAAATTTGTATATATAGAGAAGACTATTTATTTGATGTGTTTGTTTGTTTCTCAGCATTACAGATTTCTGATCAATTGTGATGAATTTTTTACCACATTTCATCGACTAAAATTAAACAGAGGTGAAATATTCGATGGAACTTGAGCTTTTACGACCATTTGATTAGAAAGACGAAAATCATTCAAAACTGTGTGCCATTGTTGCTAATATAATGAGAGCGAATTACTTTATTTTTCAATCGAAATTTTGTATGTGGGTTCCATATCGCATGAGCCTGAAAAATGTATGATTATGATTCGTACTTTTTGCATCGTTATTAGAGAAGGTTTACAGTGGTATCGTTCTCTCTGTTGTTAGATACATTACTTTCAATCTACACTCACGTTTGTGAAAATTGCAACACCATAAAGGACTTACGCGAGTGAGCTGAAATTTTCAGGAAATGCAAAGTAGCGCATGATATGCAAATGATTAGAATTGCAAATCCGTAGCGCATGCGTATGCTGAGCAGCGCCCTCTGAACGGCTGATGGATCCGAATAAATAGACGGCTGTCGCGAGGCGTGTATGGTTATCGGTGGTTATCTGCTAGTGGTAAACGTTAACTCAATCTGTACTTATGCCTCGTCGACGAAAGAGAGCGAGATTTGAACAACTCACAGAGTTTGAACGAGGGAGAATCATCGGCCTTCGTGAAGCTGGATTGTCGTATCGTGCAGTAGCCTCTCGTGTGCAGCGTAACAGCAGCACAGTGATGCGCGTTTGGAAGCAGTGGACGGACGAGTGTCGGACAACTCGGAAATCCGGGAGTGGACCCCGAAATGTGACGTCAGCTCGCGATGATAGACACCTGGTCCGCATGGCGCGGACGGACCGTACAGCTTCCTCTAGACAATTGGCAGCACTGTGGTCAATAGCTACAGGTGTTTCATTGTGTGCTTCATCAATTCGTAGACGTCTGCTGCAGTGTGGACTGCGCGCACGGACTCCTTTATACAGGATCCCCCTAACGCACGACCATCGCCGCCTGCGGCTACAATGGGCCAATCAGCATAGAGACTGGCGTGCTGATTGGCAGCATGTCGTGTTTTCTGACGAATCCCGCTTTAATTTGTGGTACCATGATGGCCGCATTCGTGTCAGACGCTATGCCGGTGAACGCCACCTTCCGGAGTGCATTATCGAACGCCACAGTGGACGAACACCCGGAGTTATGGTCTGGGGCGCCATAGCATATCATAGACGATCTCAATTGCTACGAATTGTGGGCAATCTGAACAGCAACCGGTATATCCGTGAAGTTCTACAGCCCGAAGCTGTTCCCTTCCTTCAAAGCTTGCCAGGCGCTGTATTTCAACAGGACAATGCCCGCCCTCATACTGCTCGGATTGTTAAATCCTTCTTTGCAGCGCAGCAGGTACAGCTTCTTCCTTGGCCTGCGTGTTCCCCGGATATGTCGCCAATTGAACATGTGTGGGATGTCATTGGTCGGCGTCTTGCTCGTGATCCTCGTCCTGTTGCGTCTGCAGACGAACTTTGGGTACGCGTACAAACGATATGGAATGCTCTTCCTCAGTCAGACATTCAAACTTTGTTTGACTCCATGCCACGTCGTGTAGCAGCACTTATTGCGGCGCGTGGTGGCCACACAAAATACTGATTCTGATCTCTTGTTCTCGTTTGTTTGCTTTGAACATTTAATCATTTATTTGTACCACTACCACTCAACTGTGTATTAAATTGCATTCAATTATGACGATTCCTTCTTGGTGTTGCAATTTTCATAAACGTGAGTGTAACTTAACTATCATCGAGTATTTCCGCTAGTTTATAAATAAACAGGTACGTCAACACAGATTTGATTTCTTCAGGAAAGCATTTCTAAAATTTCACACTTTCTTGAAAGGCTTAATTTCAAATTAAATTTGGATCTACAAGTAAAAAATTAAAATATAAGACCGACCCTCAACATTTGAAACATAATCTAGATATAAGAATCCGCAACTCGAAAAGAACTCTTTTAGAGCAGAACAGAATGAAAATCCGTTGAGCAGTGAATGTTGCCAATTAAGATTCGCGAATCTTTTTTCTAGGTTAAGAGACTATATTTGGTGAATGAAATGGAAAATATCATACACATGAATAGGAAATGGAATTTAACGCATCGTTCGCTTCACGTCGCATCTCCAGGAAACTTGCAAAAAAAACGTCTATTTGTGTCATTTTCATTAGAAATGACTCCTTAGTCATTAAATGATAACTTGAAGCAAAAACCATAATGCTGAAAAAAGTTTTAGTGGCTTTGTCTAATTTAAATACTGTGGTCAAACTGTATTATTGTTGAGAAGAGAACAACATAAAACGGATATACAATTTTTTTAAAGGAAAGGAAAGCTAAAAATAACTAAGTTAATGAACTATTGTTTATCGGATGAGAATTATAATGCAGTAACATCTTTTAAAAATGAGGGAAAATACAGTTTTTAGAACAGAGAGAAAAACGACAGTCCTTTTTTTTTTACAATACTTTAAATTTTGAGATTAGAAGCGAATAATAGTATAATAAAATATTAGTCTTATGATTTTCCACGTATAAAGAAGAGTGTTAGTTTGTGTGTGTTCAGACAAATCTAAAGTTTTAATTCCGATTTTGATGAAACTGTGCACACTTTCTCTTCAAAACAAGAGGGCATCACTGTACACTTAAGATTTCTAAAAACACTCCCATGGAGGTCACAAAGCGTTTATATCAGAACGTTGCGCTCAAGTCACCCATTTTAGTTCACGTCGCCGTTGTTGAGTTCCCGCTATCAGCGGAATGCTAAGCAAGGAATTTGTAATTTTTTTTACAAAAAGTAAATTTTAATATTTCTACATAGTTTCAGTTTTGAAATCCCATCACCCATCTTAAGTTCACGTCATCATTGTTCCATTCCCGCCACCAGTTTTTGCTAAAACCATTTTCATTTACTCTTTAGAACAGTACAGAACCTTCAACTGAGAATTCAAGGGCTTTATCTCTCTCCGTTTTCCTCGAACATTTCGAAAACGGTGAAGAAATCGGCCAGAATATAAAATGATTTTCCGAAAGCTCATTTTTCAAAATGAGACACAATCGATAACAAAGTAAGCACAATTTTTATTAAAACCGTTACACAATGGTTTTACAAAGTTCTATATTTCGAGTTTGGTAAAATTACGAACAATTCTTCTTGAACCAGAGGAAAAATTCACTGTCTACCTAAACTAGTGACTGGTGGTGGAGGGCGGGGATAACTGATGTCTAACATAGTAAACAGGTGTTATGTGCTACACCAGAGCAACACTTCCAAGGAACAACGAGAGTGTCGCTTCGAGAATTTATGTATTTTGAGCATAAGGTTCGCATAGCTAATAGTTTTTGTCTTGGTTACAATGGTAGATGTAGTACAAAATAGCATCTATGGTTTGCTCATAGAATTATAAAATATTCCATATATACATAAATATATACATACAACATGAACTTATAAAATGGACATAAGCATAACACAGACATATACACTCACTTCCAAAAGTTAAGCACGAAGATGTAAAATGCAAAAAAAATCAACAAATACTGCTTTTGTTGACACAAAATTCGGCAGGAAAGTAGCATATATATTTATGCATAAAACAAAACTAATAATTATATACAGAAATGAAAACAATATTAAATTTTTGTAAGGTATCAGATAATGACATACTGGAGACTTAAACAGAATTATATATAAAGTGAAAATAAACAGCATAAAATGAAAAAAAGGGACATTAATAGGGTATGTGATCCCCCCTCATCTATACAAAGTTTACACCTTGTGACCATGCTTTCAATTACCGCAGAATTAAGCAATCGCCATTCTTCTTGTAGAGCAGTTTCCAGCTCAATAAGAGTGACTGGAAGTGGGAAACCTGAAGATACAAGACGGCCGAGAGCATCCCAAAGATTTTCGATGGGATTAAGGTCGGGCGAATATGCTGGCCACGCCATACGCGCAATCCCTTCACTCTCCAGGTAGTCATCGACGATGTCAGCTCTATGGAGACGTGCGTTATCGTCCATTAAAGCAAAAGTAGGGCCAACTGCTGCAGCGTACAATCTCACAATGGGTTCTAAGACTTCATCTCGATACTGGACAGCCGTCAAAGAACTCCGTTTAAAGATGTGCAGGTCGGTGAGGTATCCTAATGAAATCCCTGCTCACACCATAATGTTTCCGCCTCGGAATGCTTGATGTTCGGTGATGTTTTGGGAATGATTGCATGTTCATTGTTCCCGCTATGTCCTTTTACGGTTACCATCTGGCTCCAGAGCAAATATTGACTCATCAGTAAACATGGCATTGCCCCAGTCAGAGACATTCCAATTGACATGTTCCCGGCACCACTGTAATCGTGCCCCTCTTGATTGGACGGATAGAGGAACACAAAGTCGAGGTACCCGGGCGTACAGTCCACTCATATGTGATCTTCGGCGTACAGTAGCTGCAGATATCGCTTTACCAATGGACGCTGTAACCATAGATGTCACACGTGGGGAGGTCGCTCTGCGATTCCGGTTACGCTTGTTAATATATCGATCTTCCGCGGGGGTTGTAACCCTTGGACGACCGACTACGGGCATACGGACAACTGTCTGTTTGGTTTGGAAATGTTTCCATAAACGTGAAATTACAGAATGATGAACGCCGAAGAAAAGAGCAATATCTGTGATCAATGCGTCCCACAGCTTCAATGCGCCCCAAAGCACGCCAGCGCTCAGAATCTTCTATTCGTCTTCTGGAGGTCATAGAAACACGTATGTCTTGAAAACAAATTGACGAAAGTTTTAAACACCTTCTATCAGCACTTACAAACAACTTCAGTAACACTTCATAAAGCTGGCTTCTTATAAGACTGCCTTTTTTGCAGATTTCTTGACATGAAAGCGCGATTGGCTGTTACCTAACATATTTGCATACTTCCATCTACCTCTGCAGCGAATTGAATCCTCTTCAATTCTGATTGGCTTCCTGGAATTAGCTTTTTCCTCTCCGTGCTTAACTTTTGGAAGTGAGTGTACATGAATATAAACATGCAACATAAAATGTACATGTAAAGAAATGTAAAACATACATGTAAAGAAATGTAAAACACAAACAAATAAAAAAATATAAAAAGTAAAGCACATTGCTGACTGCATTGTTACTCTATATTGTGCAGCTGTTAGTTCCTGATTTAGACTTGGCGCTTCGAAAAAACTACTACCATGCCCCTAAATGGAGGCTCTTCACTTAGCGTAAAGTTCGAGGAACGCAAGATATTTCATCTAGGGTGGCGTTCTGTTATATTATAACGCCGGTAGTTCAGGGTGTCATCAGTATAGTACGTTGCAAGGATAGGGGGAATGAGGAGGAAGAGTAGAGAGGGAAGAGATCGCGCTCAAGGAGGAACCAATAAATGCCACCATGAGTAAGATCGTGGTGGGACGCACTTAAAAGAAGTTATGAAAACGCCAGTATGCTTCGTCAATTTCTGTGTTTAGATTGTGTCTTTTACGTTGAGAATAAAACTTTAAGTGTTTAAAAATTGCTCGCCATTCGTGAGGGTATGGAAAGGGTATTTAAGATTGTCAGATATATAAAAATCAAAATATTTCTCCATATATAATACTTTACACAGGAAAATAACAATAGTAGCTTTAAAATATGTTCGTGTCAGAATAAGAGGCGTGTAAATAAATCGTACAAAAATAAAACTATGATCTTCATCACATAAAATTTAAAATAAAATAAAAATAGTTTAAAGCTAAAAATAGTGGGAGATATTTTACAGAAAAAGAGTATTATGAATCTTTCAATACTATACGTATTGCAATATGATACGTGAGAATAAAAAAACGTTTCTCTGTATGAGATACTTAGTAGAGAAAACCAGTGATATAAATCTTATAATACTGAATGGATTGTTAGAGGGTACAAAGAGGATTAAACCTATGCAATGATTAATGAGATTAAACTAGTTCTCACAACATAAAAGCTGCTACTTTAAAATATCAAATCTAAAGTTTATCGTTTATTATCTGTGTCAGGAGATCATCTTGATAATTTTAATCTTTAACACCACGCGCCCAACACGTTTCTTTTCTTCATTCACAAACGTTATTGTATTGACTATTTCATTGTTTTTACACTCTTGTTAGCACATCTCCAACCCTCTTGTGCACCCAGAAAGTGCTCTATTGATGGCTTGTAATTGTATTATATTTTATGCAGAAGTTATGATTCGCTTCCATTGTATTAAAGACTCATCTTCATTAAAAAAAGAGGCATAATGCTACTTGATTGGTGTTTACTTTTTATGCTGCTTCTTTCTGCTAACAAGGGAATATTACCATTATTTTGTTAGCTTTAAAACTAGCGCACAATCATCGTCTTTTCCTTTTGTCTTCGCGTTACTGAAGGGACAATAAGAAAATAAGCTCTTTTGTGCAGCATGGTATAGTAGTTAAGTATACATTTAGAGAAACGGAGCGTGAAAACATAGTAGCAAGACCGCTATATAAATATAAATTAGAATAATGACACAGAATCTTGGTTCAGTTTAAAGAATCATTATTAGTTTATAAGGTATTGAAAGTCATAAGAATTATACCCCATAAATGATGAATCGTAATAAGATTTATGGGTTTTATTGGAATTATAAAGTGAACTACAGACCACTTAGTTCTTTTAACACTAGATTTACGGGACCCGTCATTTTGACGGAATTCGAACCATGAGCAAAATTACAAAAACATTTATTTTTATTGTTTTCTAATTTACGCTGACAATTATCAAAGTAATGAGACGAATACATACCCAAATTTATTTCCCCTTCAGCCGTTTAATTTCAGAGTTCTGGATGATATATACCTATCTCTACGGCTACCAGTTTTTTTATGAATTTATATTTTTCTGGTGGCAAATGTAAAAGTAGTCGAAACGCAGGTACTAACTAAAAATCATAATTCAACAGTATCTTTCGATAACTTTGATATATCAACTCACCGCTGTTCGTCAGAGCAAGGGATGTGTCACGTGGGGAATTCCAGTCAATGTATCAAGACGTTTTAGAGAAAGTTTCAGTTAGTGCCAGCAGAGACGATTGAGAAGAAAGTATTGGATTCTTATGAGTATCAGCAAAATCATTACATAATTAAAAGAAAGTACTAGTTTTACTTTATCCTGACAAATCATTCTTCTTTACTCATCATTCAAGAAGGGATACTGAATTGCTAGAGAGAATAGCTAGTATCAGCAAAGACTGCTGCCATACAAGTTCTGATAAGTCTATTTATACTAAAAATTACCGTAACATTTTTACACAGATAAGAACAACTGCAAATTCGTCTAATTCACGGTTATTCATTTATCTAGTGTTAAGACTGTAAGTATTTTTAAATTAAATTAACCTGTTTTAGAAAAATGCAGAGTTTCCTATACCGGCCAAATTTACTGGTGTTTGCAAATATACGTGCACAAATATGTCCATAAACCCAGTGTTTATAGTAACACAGTTCATTGTTGAACGATGAAGATTTGCAGTATTTTTATATTACCATATGCATACGCTTATAAATGATTTGAACTTAATTATAACGCTATGTTACATATTAGTGTTAATTTAGAAACAACGAACGTATTCCTTAATAGCTCTATCTTTAACTTCTTAAATTCTGTATTATAACAGTGTATTATTTTCCAATGTAAGCACAAATTATTTAAAAAAAATATACATTTTTCTTAATGAGTGTAAAATATAGCAATTAAATAATTATAAACTTTTATTTCCAATTCAACAAGGTCCAGAGTTAAATAGTCACTAATTAGGCTGATTATTTTCCCTAATATTCATCATTATCCTGCAAGACTATACAGTTGTTCTCTTTCTACTTCATTTGTACGAAGTAAAAAGGAAGTATTGCAATCGCCACAAATTTCGGGTATCATATTTCAACGAAAATATCCATTTTGACGGCTATCGAATGCAATTTAACGATGTTTTTTGCGTGACACCTGTAAGGACAGAATAAAGGACTCTTTTTTCCCAAACGAATTATAAAAGTGATTTAAAATCGACCAGAAAAGATTTTCTTTCGTGGCGTCTGCACGTATGTATATATCTCGCATAACTCAAACACGGGTAGCCTCAGAACGTTGAAATTTTGTACATAGGACTGCTCTAACATGCAGATGTGCAATTCCTATTTTGGTTGCAATCGGCCGCACCAAAAGTATATAAATATAAATAAGTATATATATATCACTCTGTTACTCCGCTCTGTGAGCTCAGTTTGTTTATTCTTATATGTTTGTAACTTGTGAATTTTTTGCTTTAAAAATGATTCAATTATGTTGTTCTTAATCTTTCGGTTACGGTTTTTATGCCTTTAGTTAACCTGCATGTTATAGTTGTAGAATTATCAACAATTTAAGAGTTGTTTAAGTTCAGCTAAGGCTAATGTTTTACCATAGCAGCCACATATGTTTGCATTTGAAACTTAGCAAAATAGTGGATTTGTTGCCAATCCAGAGAAACTAAGCTTCGCAACAACAAAGTAACGTCTTCTTTTATTATTCCGAATTAAATTATGCTTAATCCATTCTAGAATCATCATTTAAGTTATTAAATTATCCCATATATTGACTCAACATAGCATCCACAACAAATTATGTCAGTTTCTGCGCTTTCAGTGTCTTTTTGCCAAGTGAGACCAAAAGTAAACTTTCAGCTTTGTGCTCCAAAAAATCTGCCTTCTTGCCCGCTGGCCGAATTGCTTGTTTTTGAGTAGAAAGACTAATTTTAATTTTGAAATTTTTTTGATTGCCTTAACTGTATTAGGTGCTTTATGTTTTTCTATGTCTTTCAAACTTTAATATAGATATTTTGAGTTTTTATGTATTTTTGCCTTGTCGCGAAGTGAGAACTGAATTAATTGAATGAGAAATATATCTCTAATGAAATTCGACGGAATGAGTTTGAATGAAAGGCAGGAAAAATGCTTATAATTTAATATTCCGTACAAGGAAGTAATGTGGTGTGCACATCAGACTTTTTATGAAAGTAGTTGAAGTAGTTTTAAGCAACTGTAATCTGTAAAATGCCGAACTATGTTTTCATGAAATTTATAGAATACAAAAACTAATACGTTTTTTTCAATAATGAGTCGCAAAAATTTGAATTGTCTAGATGAAAATCCTACGCAAATATAGCTGCAAATTCTGCGCAAATACAGGTTCTTTCACAGTAGAATGCATTTAAGAGATAAATGAATGAAGCAAAAAATACAAAATTAGATTTCTTTTAAAACAAAGTTTTATCACACGTAAAATTCCATCGCTTATTAATGTAATTTACAGCATTTAGTACAGTGTAGCAGTTCACACAATTGTCAACACGATCTAAATATTTGTTGCATGTTGGGCTTTTTGTTATGAATGTTCACTAATTGAGCTTTGTCATGAATTGACAGCATGCAAACGAACCTTATAACTTTTTTAACAGTAGATATAAAACAAATCGGGAACACGGTACATATTAATTGTCTGACCAGTTCCTGAAGCCGCACATCGCGTGATCGTGAAATAACCCTCATTAAGGTGTCCCGTTATTATACAAATTGCTGTCCTAGACGGCCTCGTCCATGCTGTTTACCTCCAGAACCTGGGAATAAAACATTGACGCGTAAATCAAGGTTATTTCCGGTACACTTTTCTTATTAGCGATGTTTTGTAATGAGGAGTTTTTTATAACTTTTCAATGCCTATGTGATCAGTGCATAATAAAACTCATAATTAAATGCATGTCATCTTTTTCGATTCAAAATGTTTAATAGTGTTACTGCGTGAGTGTTAACCGAATTGTTTTGACAACGGACACTTTCTAAAATGAATGAGACAAAGATGCTTTAATTCCACGTATTTCAAAATGAAAGTATTCGAGCACCATTTTAGCGGGAATATCCAATGCAGTTTAAATTTTGGTTTTACTTTTTTATGGAAATGTTTAAAATCTTGGATTTTGAGAACTATTAAGGTATATACAATATCAAATATGTTTTTAGGGATTTATATTTATTTTAAATAACCAATTTAATTTAATTTTACGTTACTTTCCTATAAGCCTTCATTTCCCCTAATTGTCAATGCCAGAATATTTAAACTTGGTAGCGCACGTGAATGAATGCAAATTCTACCTTGAGGGGAAAAGGTTTAAATACTGAGTTCTAGAGGGAAAGTTAGAGAGTGTGGGCGAACACTGTGCTTTTGTAGCGTGAGCATTTATTGTTGATTAACGTGGCGTAATAGCTATTACTTTGTTGCCACTAGATTTTCAACCCTCCTTTAGCAAACAAGATATTCTGAGCCCTGTAGCCTAATTCTAGTACTTGTTAATATATTCTAATTTTTTTAGTTTAGTTCTTGTTATTTGAGTTACCTCCCGAGTGAAGCGTAGTGTGTTAGCGTCAAGTCGACGCAATGTGAATTTTTAAAGCGTTAATAAAGGGTTCTTTTACCCTTCTTCTGTGTGGTATCTACACGCATTTCAGCCGTTACATTACTAGATAGACCAGAGGGTCCTACATGTTAAAAAATCTCATGTATTCAGAAAACAGTTAAAATATGCTTTCACAAATGTAAGACTTTCGCATCGGTAAAAGTTTAAATCTTTATCTCTCAAACACCTGAAAGGCCCGTGCATATGAATTTTTGTTGGAATTTATTTCCTCCCCCCATGCCAAGTTGAACGCTATAGTGTTAACAATAAACTGAAGCAATTACTTTCGTCTTGGGGATATTTTGAAGGTGTCATTCACAGTGTGCAGTTCCCCCTTAGGACAGGATTACAATTGCAAACGTTAAAGCTAAACAAAGGAGAGGGAAAGTGAATTCAAAATTCAAATCACTACCTTTAGCCAGTTCAAAAAAAAAAAAAATGACTGGCAGATTATTTACCAAATCCTATGATCAAGACCTATGTGCCATGCACTAAGGTGATGGGAGGGGGCAAAGCATCAGTTAGAAAATGGACTCAATCGTTCGGGCGATCTACCGATGTCTGAATGCTCGGGCGTTTCAGGCGACTCCGTTGTAAAAGAGTTAAAGCTATTCAAAGCGGGCTATCTAGCAAAGGAAAATAAAACTCATAAATTTTTAAATAATTGCAAAACTAATAGGATATCATAATCAGTAATTAATAGCAATGGACGTAATTTTTCCACAGAAATTCTCTAGTAACCTCCTCTTAAGTATGCTCTGGTATAAATGAATTAGTACATGAACAACTTCGAAAAGGAACCTTCACCCAACTGAAATACGTATCGAAAGTGCTATAGCTGAAGGCTTAAACTTGTAGGAAAACTTAAAAGCCTGTCACAGAACTTAGATTCTTTTGAAATCTATTTATTTCGAGCTATGCAGTAAATTAATTGCTGAAAAATGCCTTAGTGATAAAATCCAAAATCCATTGAAAGTTTTAACAGATGTTGGCAACAATGTGAGAAAAATTAGCACTTGTTTTTTTTAGCACTTTTTTTGCAAATACGTCATTGCTACTGGCTTTATATCCATTAATATTGATACCAGACATATATTTCCAGTTAAAACATTTCAAAATAAGCTACATAATGCTGTGAGAACAGTTCTAGCAAAGTTCATAGAATGGTTTCGAAAACACAAAATTATTTAATTTTTATGTGAATCCCAAAGAACAAAAATTTGAGAAAACAATAGAAAATGAAAGAATATAAAAGGTAAATTGCATAGACTATTTTGGATTGAGTGGCAACAAGCATATGAAACAAAATTACTTTATTAAAATAATTTCAGAGCAAAAAAAATCTGAAAGCTTTCAGATTTTCAGAGGCGTTTTATTAGGGGTTTTGTGTGTTACCTTTATTTATTAAATATCATGTTCATGCACTTGAACCATAAAATTCAGTTTAACAGGAATATCGCAAAATAATTTTAAAATGAGCATATCTTTAGAATTTCCGATACACAGTCTAGGTCGCTGGAGATAAAAATGTTTTTTTTTTTCGTACAGTGTTGCTATTGCTAGCTTTGAAATCGTTGAGTTTCTTAATCAAAAATTCGTTAAAGTGTTACAAAATATGAAGTCGATAATAAAACAAATTCCGAATTCTAAATTTCAGTTTCCAGATGCCCACATTCGGAGGAGAATTACATTATTCAAAATTTGAGGGCTCTAGATATCGTTGTTTTATTGAAATGTGAGAAACATACATACATTTATGCAGATTCTTCATTATTTAATTTCTTTAAATATAATGCAGGGCTCTAGTATTTGGTGGCAACAATCTGAAAAGTGAACCGACATTTATAGTGAAGCAACACAGAATGCTAAAACGAAATTAATAGTCCTTATGCGCAAATTGTCCCTTTGGACTAATAAAAGAATTTATCGTCTCTGAATTATCTGTTCTAAATTTACTTTTAATTCCTTGATATTAAGTTAATTAAGTAGAAGAAAATTTGTTCTAAATAGGATTCTGTGCAGCTTAATTTTTTAATATCGTTTCTGCGAACAGTTAAAAAAGACAAAATAATAATTCTTGATTATGTAAACTAAGATAACAAATAATAAGATATTATCTTTCAAAACAGATAAACAACCGGTGATATCTCTCCTTGCATATAATCTGCTTGAAAATGAGATAATCCGGAATTAATTAAATCTTTCACGCTCTTCTGAATGGTTTTAAGAGCTTAAGAAGCCTGCAATACAAGCGATATCACAGAGAAGTTTTTAACGGATATCCTTAATATGAGTGTTGAGCATTCAAGAGTAACATTTACAGTTACTTTAAGATTGACAAAGATACTTGCCAAGAAGCTACTTGTTACCATACTTTATAATAAATTTACACTTCCTTACTTATTTATTATAAAGGCATTCTCCATTTTACTTCATAATTTTTATTTAATGGCACATTTCATAGGTTTGCAGCTACAAGCGTTGAATGATAAAAACACTAAATCGCAGCTTATTATTTAAGTGAATATTCATGATTTTAATCTCGAAGTTTATGCTAGACAAATTTATCTGAATAATAGAAAAATATTATGACTCATGTTTATAATCCAAATTAACTCTTACATGTTACTTACAAAATAGGAGAATCTGTACAATTTCTGCATTTCTATCAGCTAGAAAAAAACCAAATTTCTTACCTGAAAAGAAAAACAGAACGTAAATATTTAAACGAAATACTTATAAAGAAAAACTAATTAAAAGAGTTAAGTTCTCGTATTAAAATTTTTCTAAATGGTAAGTAAATTATAGTTTTTATAAGTGTACATAATTATATTTTTTCAGAAACTACTTAAAATACTTACTCTAATAATGTAAAAATATTTATACGATTTAAAAGTTAGATATATTTTAAATTACATCAAACATGTATATTACTAAAAACTAAATAAAAAAAGATTTTATGAAATATGTGTAATACTTTCAAATTTTTCAGTTTGTTAATTTACTTAATTTGAAATGTAGCTCTATAATCTGAAAGATAAAAATCTGATGTAGACACCACGTGGCTTTCTTGTATGGCCTCTATCAAATAATGCACATTGTTTGCTGCATTTAATATAAACTTATTTCCTCGAATTTCATTACAGACATATTTCTCATTCAATTAATTCAGTTCTTATTTAGCGGCAAGGCTAAAATACATAAAACTCAAACATCTTCATTAAAAATTGTAAAATACAGAAAAACATAAAATACCAAATACAGCTAAAGACAGTTAAAAACTTACAATTAAAATAAGAGTTTCTACGCAAAAACATGCAATTCAACCAGCTGATAAGGAGACATATTTTTCGGTGCACAAAATTGAAGGTTTGCGTTTGGTTCCAGTTGGTGAAAAGACGCTTAATTTGGTGCAGAAATATATATTTTTCGGTGCAGAAAATTGAAGGTTTACGTTTGGTTCCACTTGGTGAAAAGACACTGAATTTGGTGCAGAAACTGGCTTATTTCACTATTTATTCTGCTAAGAGTTTCAAACGGGGGGGGGGGCAGAGAAGACGGCTTCATTAGGCTTAGTAGCACTTAAACGACTTTTAAATTGCTGATAATTCTTTACTTATTGCATGCAGATTAATTAAAGGAATAAAAACCTTAAGCGGAAAATAAAACCAACATAATTCATTCACATTTAAAGCAAAAATTGCACAAAATGCACAATTTCCCAACATATAAATATAATAATAAAAAACTGAGTTCATCAAACCAGGTAACAGAGTGAGTATGTATGTATGTATGTATATGTTTGGTGCAGACGATTGCAACCAAAATGGGAGTTGCGCAACTACATCTTATAGCAGACCCTTAGCAGTGAAAAAAAATGAACGTTCTACGGCTACTCGTCTTTGAGTTATGCGAGATACATACATACGTACGTACAGACTTCACAAAAAAATCTCTGCTGAATCCATTCCAAATCCATTTTAGAATCTGTTTTAGAAAAGAGTCCTTTATTCTGTCCGTAGGTGCACATATCACGCAAATACATAGTTCAAATTGATTAGAGAGCGGTCGAAATGGATATTTTCGTTGAAATATGATATCCGAAATTTTTCGCGAATTCAGTACTTCTTTTACTTAGTACAAGGAAGTAAAATGTAAAATAATTTTACACTTCTAACAGAAAGGTGGTGAATATCCAAATTTTAAATGACGATGTCAGAGGTGAAAACAAGTTTGAAGAAATGTAAAAACAAGTTTTTTACAAATTTTCTCCAAATTTCCTGATAGTCAGCGTGATAAGTGCAGACGTTCTGTAAATTCATTTCATACTGCAGACAAGAGAAATAGAGAATAGGAGAATCAGCGGTCCGAATGCACGATTTCTAAACAGCTGACGGGCCAGAATTTTGGTTTAACAATATAAAAAAAAATTATTAGCAAAATTTAAAAATATTTTAAATAATATTTAAATTTCCCTTGGTAAATATTCCTCAAAACACACATAAACAATAATAATTAAAAAAAACAGATTTACATTTATTTTCTATGTAAAATCTACAGTTTGGAACATGAAAAACATTTTTATTGGTTACACTTTGGAATTCACTTATATTGAAATATTAAATTCTTAAATGATAACTCTTTCAAATTATTCTAACGGGTTTATTAATTATTAAATAGCTTACATTAATTCAAACTAAATATAAACATATTATGAAACATTTCTAAATTTCAGAGAAACTTCATTAAGTGAGACAAAAACTTAAGAAAAATAATAATAACCCAGTATATTCCTATTACTCATTAAATTTTCCTTCAAAGCATAAAAAATTACGTACGCTTATATGTAAATAATCATAACCTTCTTTATTTCTTACCATAACTTGACACTTGATGGCATTTCGATTCTGATAAAGCGGGAAAAAATACTAGAAATTATCATCATCACATATTGTACGCTTATCGATTAGTCGGGTTCTTTTCTTATTAATTATTTCCCTGTACGAAGTAAAGGAAGTATTGTAATCACGAAAAATTCCGGGTACCATATTTCAAAGAAAATATTCATTTTGACCACTATCGAATGCAATTTAACGATGTGTTTACTTGACATCTTTACATAAGGAGAGAATAAAGGATACTTTTTTTCCAAACGAATTATAAAACTGATTTATTCAGGAGAGATTCTTTTCGTGGCGTCTGTACGTAGGTATGCATTCATCTGGCATAACTCAAAAAACGAATAGCCTCGGAACATTGAAATTTTATATATAAGGCTTCTGTAATATGTAGTTGTGCACCTCCCTTTTTGGTTGCAATCGATCACCCCAAATATATATATCCATTCTGTTACTCGCTTTGGTGAGCTCAGTTATTTTTGTTCTTATAAGTTGGTAAATTCCGCATTTTTTGCTTTAAAAATGATTGAATTATGTTGTTTTTACTTCTGGTTAAGGTTTTTATAACCTTAACCTGCATGTTATAGTCGTAGAATTATCTACAATTTAAAAGTTGTTTAAGTGCGGCTAAGTCTAATTTTTGCTTACCATAGCAGCCCTATTTGTTTACATTTCAAACTTAGCAGAATAGTGGATTTGTTGTCAATATAGAGAAACTAAGCTTCACAACAGCAAAGGTAACGTCTTCTTTTATTATTGCCAATTAAATCATGCTTAATCCATTCCAGAATTAACATTTTAGTTATTAAAGTATTCCATTTATCGACTCATCATAGCGTCCATAACAAATTAAGTCAGTTTTTACGCTTTCAGTGTCTTTTTGCCAAGTGAGACCATAAGTAAACTTAGTTTGGTGCAGCGAAAAATCTGCCTTCTTACCCGCTGGCCGAATTGCTTGTTTTTGCGTTGAAACTGCAATTTTAATTGCAAAAGTTGTCCTTTAAATTGTTTTAATTGTATTTATGTTTTATATTTTTCTACATTTTTTAATTTTTAATAAAAATGTCGAGAAGTGAAAGCTGAGGTAATTGAATGAGAAATATATTTCTAACGAAATTCGAGGAAATAAGTTTAAATGAGATGCAGGGGAAAATGCATGCAATTTAATATTACGTACAAGGAAGTCTTGTGGTCTATACATCAGTTTTTTTTTAAATTGTGAAAAAAAATGTTGCTCACATATAAATGATTCGTAATTGAGGCGTATTTATCTTTTGACAACAACGAACCAAAGTTTATCAAATCTTCAAATCTTTGAATAATATTTATATTACACTGTAAATTAATAACAGAATTTCTGATGTATTATTCTAGTTTATTTTTGATGTTAATGAAAATAATATAATTTCGAGCTTCAGATATCTAAAATTCTGAAATCGTCGCAGCACCGTATTTACAAAAACGGATACTGAAATTCATTCGTGGGTTGCTTAAAATTGTTTTCGTAACCGCATCCGGCTCGCTAGTCCTATTCTCTATTCCACTAATCCTATTTACTATTAGAGATCATCTCCTACCTTTATATAATCTCAGACATAGATTCATTTGCATCAATACGAACTCTAAAGTATAGCTACTCTTGAATACAGCGTTCATCACATCTTTTGTATTTGTTATTGTTGCTCTGCTAGTTCCTCATAACTTCGATAAAACTTGTCGAACTATATGATGTTTTTGTATCTAAGTCTTTCTAATTTAAATCTAGATAAAATCTAATTAATCCTTTAATTTTGAACTCCAAGTTATTGGATGCCATTAAGAGTCCCAATCATACAACACTATGTAATTTTAGAAAATACAAATGCAATCTGTCTATCATAAGAAAAGCTCTCGCCAGATAGTCTGCAGCTGTCTGTTGCCGTAGAAATGAGTCTTGACCCATTTTCCGTAGGGGTCTCTTGAAGATTTACTTTTCAGTTTGCCATCTTGGCGCATTTAAAGATGAAATGGCAACCCTCGATTCGTCCCTATTTGAAATATTCTAGCCCTGTTGCTATAGCGACCGCCACCCGCGAGACACTGTCGAGGGAACTGTTCTCTTAGATAGACAGTATATGTTCCAAAGAGAACACACAAGAAACATAAATATTCTAATTCCAAAACACAGACTTTCAAATTCCTTAATAAACTCGAAATAATATGGCTCAATGATACGGCAACGTAACTTAATATAATACGGTAAATGAAAATTACAGGATGAGTGGTTAACTTGTGTATATGGGAAGCCCAGTTCAACCACAATATATTTTGTTCGGAAATATTTAGAAACGAACGCTAGTGAATTTACATTAGACAGCAAACATTTTAAAATTTACTTGAAGCAATCTCTGTAAATACTTTTACAGAGATAATAACGTTGTTATGATGCCAACAACAAAGTAAAAGTATACCTGTAGGAAATGCAAAATGCCATTTGGAATGAATGTTTCAATACAATATTTGCACTTGTAATAAAAGCTAAGGAGAAAACTGTGGAATACAAGTTAAGTATAACGAGCTCACTGATTCCAAATTTCAGTTTGTTTTGGGAATTTTCAATGAGTTCTGTCGATGGCTAGTGCACAGCTGATATTTTTGCAGTAATTTTGTACTGCTTTAATAACCGAGAAAAAAAAAACTATGGGCACCGTTCGCATACTAAAAGCACTCAACTGCGATAGTTTTCCTATGACACCCAGTGCCTCTTTCCTTGATTATGAAAACGGGTCAGCTTCCCATCCATAAATTGCGGTCAATAATAATAATAACAATCATATGCATTGACCTTGTTGCAGGATACATAAAAAGAAAACCCATGGACTACATCTGGCCCACGGACTACCAGTTGGCCATCTCTGCACTAGACTACAAAATATTTCTAATCTCAAGAAGAAAAATTGTTCGATTCAATTACTCTGATTTCCTTCATAAAATAAACTGTTGTTTTTTATTAAAATATTAGGTGAGAAAACAGATCACGAATAGAACAGTTGCTAATGACTGAAGCTTATGCAAAAATAATAGATAAATTCATTTTGAAGGCTTGTATTAAGATAATGTGATTTATGGTAATTTTTCCAATTTCAGAATAGATTAAATATGTCTTCTAAAATAGCCTGTGGTAATTTAATGCTTATGAATGCAGCTGAAGCGTGAAAATAGAAACGAAAATTAATGTAATTCTGAATTCATTGGAATTAATATCGCGTAGGAAATATTTAGTTATTAGATACAGAACAATTTTTTCCCAATTTCCTTTAGTCAAATTTATTTATATGAGTTGAATATTCAATGTAAGTAAAATGATTTATTAGCTTCGACTGACTACGTTTTATAACACTCTCCCTCATACGATCGTCTTGCGTGATTTTATTAAGATTTGATGAAATGATATTTGAAGTCCCCCAAAACATTTTTAGAACCTCCAACATCAAAAACTTTATTACATAGCAAACAAAAATAAATTATACTTCACTAATATAACTGACACGACAATTGCTGCTTACGCCAACATAAATACAGGATGTAATTGTTAATTTAATAAATATTAAAGATGAACGAGAGCAAAAATACAGCATGTAATTTTTAATTTAATTAATATTAAACATGATATTAAATTATCCACATAAAAACAATTGAAAACTGTAAATGCTTGTGTCAGTTTGTCTCCAATTCTACTTGTTCGTGATTTGGAGTAATTGATGATAACACTTGATGAAGAATCAAAACACAGTTTATTCGCCAGTAAGCACTATTACACAGAACAGTTTGAGAGACACGTTTACAGTCATCGAAAAACTAAGATAAACACGCTGAAAAAATCAGCAACACAGCCTTCAGGCTATAACGGTGAAGACAATTTCACGGCAAAGCACTAAAGTACGGCTCCCGACGCGGTCGATGGTTCTCAACCTCTGAACTCAAAATACTTTACTACACTACTACTACTACTATTCGTATAAGCATGGTATATATAGCTTTTATCTACCTTCCAGAATATTCGCAGAAACACCGCTAATAATTCGTTCTAGAATGTTCTCACTCCGTCCGTGGCATTTTGCTAATTTTGTCTCCAAATGGAGTGTTCGTGTCCAATCTAACAACCATAACCCGCTTTGTGAGGAAACTAGCTCACAGCAGCTGGGCATTTCGCAACAATATATAAAAGATGAACTGATAAATTGATAAATCTCATTGATAAATAAACAATGAACATCTTTCTTCAGGCAGTACAACTAATAAAAATTTACTCTGCTGAATTAATTTTAGCTCAACATCTTAACTGTACATAAAACGCTTTTTAATTGAAAAATTAATAAGAGATTTACAATAAGCAATATTAAATTCCCAGGATTGAATTAGAGAAATACTTATTTTACTCCTGTTTCCGTATTTTGGAAACTTATTTCACAAATCGCGTAATCGTTTAAAAATGGGCGTTGTGATTCATGAAATCAATACATAATTTGTTAAAAGTTTTCTATGATTAAAACAGATTACCTAATACTTTGACTGACATGAAATTGTTAGTCAATGTATCATTTAATCTATTAGTCTTCCAAAGCATTACTCCTGCGCCTTTTTAAAACCTCTTACCATCAGTGCTGCCGAGGGCTATGGGATAATGACACGTATGCCCTGACAGTAATGACGACAAGACTTTCCATGAATCTTACTTGAGGTGGAATCTGATAAAAAGGAGATTTTTCTGGAGGAAGGAGACTTAAATAACTGTATAAATAAACCGGGATCGGCCAAATGATCCTTACATGAACACAGCAATGATTATAATAAGAGAACATGTCATATATGAAGACAATTTCCAATACGAGTATCATCTGAAGCTTGTATACCATAGTTATTATGTCTTTTTATTATGCTTTATTATTCTTTATTATCTCTTATTAAAATCAATTAAAATTTAGAGATAGATATAAAAGTAGAACATTCAGCAATATAAAATGCTTATTATTTCCCCTTTCTTTCATCAAACACAAAACTTCAAATGAACACATTGGGAAATATAATATTCCGTAACTTGAAAGGATGTTTAAAATATTTTCGTAATAAATAACTTGAGGAGCAAAATGCCGTAGAAAGGTATAATTTTATTTAGAATCCATAATATAATTTTTAATTTTCAGCTTAGAAATCTTTTGAGGAAATTTAGCTAACTATACTTTAAAAGTTAAATTTTTATTAGCAATAAAACAAGATTTTTCGTAAACCGAATGGCGGGCGCTTGTTTTTTTTTTCCAGCATTGGCCACTACTAAGGGCAGAAGTGGTGGCCATTTTATTGTGGAGGCACCTAATGGGCGGCCACCATTGTCTCCTATGAGGGGACAAACAATTCGCATCCATGCCTTCTCCGGGATTCCAACCCAGGTTCTTCGGTACCGCAGTCGACTCCCCTAACCACTATACTGTCTGGGCGGTATAAAACAGCATCTTATTCAGAATGTTCTTAATGGTTATAAAACGAGCATATGATACTACAGTTATCTCATCTTAAACTGAAACAAAGTTAAGCTTGTTTAATTAGGTTTCTAGACAATTAGGTATATAATGTAGTTAATATGCATCGTTCTTTAAGCAATTTTCTATTAAAATACAAGCTCGAAAATTTTAGTTGTGTATTTCTGTCATTGCAGTTTCGTAAATAATTTACTTATGCCACAGAGAAAAAGATTATGCCTCCTTATTCTTCTAATTTTCTTTCTTACATCGTGACCTCGGCAAGCCGCCTTCTGAAGAACGCCTCTTCTTGACCATTGGAGTTTTGTTGTTTTTCTAGACAGTAGTTATGACCGGAAAACAAATGATATTCGAAAGTGGTGTAAGCATCATAAACATCTTTCCTCAAATGAGTCATACATTTTATTTTTATGTATCGAAAAACCTTACTGTAAATATTAAAAGCTTTAAATATCGAAGAAAATTTAAGTAAGCCAAGTAAATGTCTTTAACTGGAAATACGTAGGAAATACATAGGAAAAATCAGGAAATACGTAGTCTGATTTCTTTCCTATTTAATAGAAAAATAAACAGAAAATGAGCAAAATATTTTAAAGAGCGTTCAAATCAAGGCTGTTTTGAATTGATTTGTGTTGAATAAAAATTTGTCTTTTTAAATGTAGTAAGTATTAAGTAACATATCAGATTTTTTGTCGCAATGGATCCTTAACTGGAAAACGCCACAAAATATAATTTTTTTTTTTGTAAATGGACCTTCAAAATACAGCGAACTTAAGTTTTCAATGAGCCTTTAATACAAACTGCTCGCTTTTACGAATTATAACGGTACTCCTGCAAACTGTACCGTAGAATTCAAACTAATTTGCATCCCATTTCACGAACTAAATTTTATTTTTTTTTAAAGAACTTAAACTACCAATTTTTCCGTCACTATTTCCGTTCGAAGATGAAAATTCTAAATGGGAAAATATTTTTCAGACTTGCTTGAAAATTTTCAAGCTTTTGGACCTCTCAAGCTGATAAGTGAAGAATACATGTGTTTGCTTAAATAACAGAAGCTGGCACACGAATTGTATATATGTATAGAGTGGAATAGCTAAAGAATCTGTCTTCTTCACAAAAATAACTGCTTTAGCAGATTGTCCTGTAGGAACAGAACTTATCGGTACTAGTAAAGAAATCTATATTCTGCCATTCACTTGTGCCCAAAACCTTCTAAACCGTTTCTGAGCTTCTTTTTGCTCGATGCATAATAATTTCCTAACGATGTCAAACAGAGAAAAGAAAAAGTATTTTCTGTTAATTAAGAGGAAAAAAATTTTTAAAAAATAAAAGCTGTCTTATCAGGATTGAAATAGCCAAAGGCACAAGATTAACATCGAGATTAACGATGAGCTAGATAACTGTGCAATTTTATTAAAGTTATGCGGAAAACAAAAACTAGTAATCTTATTTAATCTCTAACAACTAAAAGTGAGTGACAAAATGTTTTAATGCCATTTTACAAACGTTCAATTTTGTAAATTCCTTATTGGTCTGCATGCAAACTCTTAAAATCCCAAATTCATTATATTTTGGAATAATTCTGTGTTACAAAATAAACTTTGGAGAAGGCGTCCAAGAAAACAAACTGTGTTTTTGACAATTTCTAATAATATTTAAGTAAATATTAAAATGTAACTCGAGCTCACGATAGTCAGATTGCAGAACTGGTGTGTTATCTAATACACTAGAAAAGTACCTCAAAATAAGCTTTAATTCTTTCTGTCATTTTATTATACCAAATAAATTCCTTTTTACCTTAAATATAAATAATTAAATATTATCAGCATAAGACCTTTCAATTTTAAATAAAACAAGTATGATTTTTAGGTCTCTCAACATCAAGAAAAATCATTTCAAGGCAGGATTTAATATACAGGGTGTTTGTAAAGTCTCGAACCCATTTTGATGTTTAATAACTCATAAAATAATAAAGATAGATTGAAATTAATAACATAAATGGTTAGATAGACTCAAAAAATTTCATGACCCTTGTCAATGAACTTCCACGTGTGCCCCCTTCGTCGCTCGGAGAATATCAAGTCGATATTCAATTTCACGCCAGGTACCGGCAAGCATGCCGGCATCCACAGAGGCTATTGCGGTTGTAATTCTGACTTTTAGGTCATCAACGTTCGACACTCTCCTCCTGTAAACGTTGTCCTTTACAAATCCCCAAAGGAAAAAAACCAGCGGCAATATATCAGGCGATCTGGGTGGCCAAGGAATTGGACCTCCTCGCCCAATCCATCTCTTGTGGTGTATGCATTCTCCTTAATATTCGATCGAATAAAACATCGCATACAAAAGTACTAGAACAAACACATCAAAAGTAAACATAACATTGCAATAGTTGCCAAAAACAAAAGAGAGAAAAGTGCAATTAATAAGCAGACGATATTTAGGAGAGTACAGATATTTAGACTGGAAAATGAAATTATCTGAAATTAACCACACGCGCAGACGATATTTGCAAAAGTAAAGATATTCAAACCTGAAAAGGAAAATATATAAGTTATTCCATCAATAAATGCCATAAGTTTGTTTATATCTTCATTATTTTATGAGTTATTAAACATCAAAATGGGTCCGGGACTTTATAAACACTCTATATTTTTTCAATAATACAAAACAATTGCAAATATAAGGAATTTAATATGAGACTAGACTACTAAAATATAGAACATCCTGAATTTTAGAGTTTTAATTATCTTAATATCATTTTTGTAGTAAATTATGATTTACTAGTAGTAAATGATTTACTTTCAGAATATCATTTTATTTCATAAATGCCAGGAAGTTATTTTTGTAATAACACTTTACAGTTTGCAATAATATATTATGTAATAACATTAGGTTAATCATCTGAAACTTCTAAACTTCAAACGTCAAAATCGAATTCTTTTTGCAACTATAACGCCTCGTTCCTTCAAATTTTCGTTGATAAAATTTAGGTAAATATCAACACATTTAATGTAAAATAGTTGTGAATTATTATAACAATGGATAACTTAAAAAATAAATACTACACTATATAGTGTTCTGCGTTGTAACCAAGACAAATATTCTCGAAAATAAATTTGGATCTGCTTTTAATCACTAAAATTTAACAACAGTTAATATATGTGCTTGAATTTCTTGACATTACCCATAAATTATATAATGATAGATGAATCAGATAAAAACTTATTTTACCGAGAGTGCGGCATATTAACTCATAAATCCGTAGGCGAATTTAGGACTTTGATGACTACAAGAAAATATAAAATTGTTGGTTTCACATGATTTACTTTCATCCTGGTAACAACAAAAAGTTGCATCGAAGAACAGCAAGTAAGAGGTAGATTAAAAAAAATCAGAGGCAGCGCATAAATTAACGGTTGTTGCAAAGGTGGGGTAGCATGCAATTATTTTTGCATGTGTATTAGGATACAGATAATTTTGCGGAGGCTTACGTTTAATCTACTCCTTCCTGACAGTTAGCATTCTTGAACCCTGTCAACCTGCGCCAACGCTGCACTCTAACTTCGTCCCACGCCGAGGTCCCGAAATCATCACCATACGTTCTGAAGATTAAACTTGATGTTATCAGAAGTTGAAGCAATCGAAAAACATCATCAACCGTACATGGGCATGATGGGCATACCTTCACACAAGAGGCGCTTATTACTGTTCTTAGCAAATTCGGTAGTTTCGAATATACTTTTGTATTTTTTGAAATCGCCAAAACAGACGAGTCAGAGTAAGGACATAATAGAAGGAACGAAACAGAAAATGAATAAATAAATTTATTAAATCTTCATTTATATATAATATATATTTCATCCACAGCGTCTGCGTTTTAGTATTACACAGTGTTATAATAATAAAAAATTGGATTTTTTTTATTTAAAAACTATGATGTGTACTCCACATGACTTCCTTGTACGGAATATTAAATTGTACGCATTTTGCATTTCATTTAAACTTACTGGATTGAATTAAATTTACTTCATCAATAACGCATAAACCACAATAGAATAAATGCACTCTTCAAAATTCACTACATTTGTTTACCATAGCGACACTTTGGTGCTAGCTTTACTTAACAACTTACATCTCATTCATTTTATAACTCAAAGTGCACAATTTATTCAAATACTATAATAAATCTAAAACGATGCGTAAAGGAAATTAAACAAACAAACAAAAGAAAGAAAGAAAGAAACAGTTTTCCACAGACGATTCAGTATTTCTCATTCAATTAATTAATTTCTCACTTCGCGACAAGGCAAAAATACAGAACTCAAAATATCTCATATAATAAAAACTCAAAATATCTATATTAAAAATTACGCAGTAAATCTTAAACACTTATTTCCTCGAATAAATTACAGAATGGATTAAGCATACTTTAATTCGCAAAAATTAAAGTATGCTTATAAACAACGCGTTATCTTTGTTGTTGCGACGCTTAGTTTTTCTAGATTGGCAACAAATCCATTATTCTGCTAAGTTTCAAATGTAAACAAAGATGGCTTCTACAGCCAAGCCATCATTAAATTGCGTTCTATAGCGGTCAAAATAAATATTTTTGTTAAAATATGATACATGAAATTTTTTGTGATTACAATAATTCCTTTTTACAAGGAGTAAAAAGGATTAATTATTTTCCTTTTATTTCTTATTGGTAAAGTCTGCTTGATATGCGTCTAGTTTGGCATAAATCCGAGGGTGTAAAAGAATTAATGATGTATCTCGAGGCGCAACTCTATTTACAATTAATTTTTTCCAATGGCGATTGTTAGCCGTTAGAGACATTGGCCACTAGTAAGGCCGGAAGCGGTGGTTACTTTATTATGAACGCATCTAACAGGAGAGCCATTGTTGCCTCCTCTGAGAGGACAGACAATTTACATATATGCCTTCTCCTGGATTCGAACCCAGGGCCCCCTGATATGGCAGTCAGGGTCACTTACCACTCTCCCGTTTGGGCGGCTATTTATAATTGAGAAGAATTAAAATTATCAGAACCTTTTGAAAATAGAAAAAAAAATGAGAAAAATTTAAAAAAAATAATAAAATGTCACGCCGCTAATTTATTTGGATTTTAAATTCAGTTATAGAATTCACACGTTACCTGCGATTGTTTTAACCATTTAATTTTGTAGCTCTAAAAGTCTTTTTAGGCATGTTTCTCGCATTGTGAAAAAGACTAGAGACATCTAATTTCATACTAGAGACATCTTGGTTTCTAGAGACATCTAATTTTGAATCCTATAGCTCTCCACTCGGAAATGAGCACCTGGAAGCCGACATTTGTTTAACTGTCTATATTTTGTAAAACTTTAACGAATTTTTGATTAAAAAACTCAACGATTTCAAAGTGAGGAGGGGCAACACTGTAGAGAATAAAACATTTTTATCTCCAGTGCGCGAGACTGTCTATCGAAATTTTAAATATTTTCAATTGAATTTTATGTTGTTTAAGTGCAAAGGACATGATATTTAATAAATAAAGGTAACACACAAAACCTTAAAATATATATTAATATATATTTTTATATGAATTAAATTTAATATTGGATTAAAATGGATTGAGTGATTAATATTTCCCCCTTGACTCTTAAAACACTAAAAACGTTTAGTTTGTTTGAAATTTTAGAAAAAACGCGCAAGATATCAGTAATGTGTTATCAGTTGTTAAAAATTTCCGACTGTCCTTATGGTTATTCATTTACATTAGTTAAGGAATATAATAGACTAAGAAATTGCATAACGAAATATGAATATAATTTAAAATTCTTCAGCATATTGTTTTAAGTTAATATGATTCAATTTCTTTTGAATTAGCAAATTATGGTTCTGGAATTTTGTAAAAGAAATATAGAGCAAATTAGGGTAATTTCCAAATCAGAATTCCATTTTTCTACCTAAATATCTTAAAACAACTTATAATATGTTGCCCGAGTTTGTTATTTAAGCACAACAGCTCTTTTTAAAATTCCTTACACAATAGTGTTTTGGTTAAAACAAAGGAATAACAATGTTTCCACTGAACCGGAAACGATTGTTAAGTTTGCGAACTCGGTGATCTTTGCTTCCGGCCTGCTGCGTCGTTTGGTTTTATTGGAAAGTCAACATGCACGGTTAAGATTCACTCTCGTACTCTTATAATGCTTCGCCGTGCTAACAATGCTTGTAATCAATTATAAGCGAACGGAGGTAAACAAAACATCTTTTGAATTCTTTTGTTATCCGATATCTATGCGACATTACATAAATAATTTTCATTCGATGCGGAAGAAATGAAATTCGGAGAGGAAGTTTTAGTTGACCAATTCCTTTATTCTCTGCGACTGTAACTGTTGGTATTGTTCATTGAGCTTAGATGATATGAGTACTTAGTCGCCCGAAGTCACGCGAGAGGTGAAAGAAGGTTGATAAACAAATAGAAAAAATCCCTATTTTCGATTTATTTAAAGCGTAACTCTTTCAACTGAACAATGTCTTTCAGAATTCTGAAGCATATAACTGTTCAGACTAAATTGAAATTGCATTTTAGTTACAGTAAAGCTCACCTAACCAAAATAGTAATTAAATGTAACATTGGATGTCCTTTCGCATCGTACCATTTAAATTTTATTTCAAATCAGCTTTTCCATTGTCTCATTATTTATAGGTAATAAATATATGTATATTTTATATTGTAAACTTGTGATATTTTATAGTGCATGTAAAGAAATAGTGGAGCATAATATGTCTGCCAAGAGGTGAATATAAGTAATATAACATTCACTGATGAGATTATGTCAAATAATATTTACTTTGAATTAGCGGAGTTATTTGCATTTTAATAAAATGTCAAAAGCAGATGCTTGAAAAATTTTAAACATGTAAAAACAGAGAAATAAATTAATCGGAAATTTCGACTTCTCGAGGAAAATCTTCTCCTTTACACGACAACACGCATCAAACAGTTTTCTACAGAAAGGTACATGCCAACATTACCTATTGGCCTCCATTAATTTAAAGGCGCATTTTTTATTCCTGATACCAATCTTCTTGTTTTCAGAGTAAATATTTTCAATAAAACGTTTTTTACGCCTACCATTCTGGATTTTCTTTTGTTGTTCATTAAAACGATTAATCTAAGAAGTATATTTTTTACATGTAGTATTAGTATTAACGGGCGAGGCCCCCAGTCAACCTAGCCGGCCGTATAACTGAAAGTAGGACCGGACAATCCAACCAACAACGTGGGAGCCAGCAGCCCGGCTGCACCCCCCCCCAAAAATAGACCAAATCAACAAAATTACGCTAGCCCCAGACAAACCAGCTCAGGTCCTCGAGTAATAGGGAGGAGGGGGAAAAGAAGTTACACACACACACAAGAAAAAAAAACATAGCAAACTCAAAATTACTGTTAGCAAAAGGTTGCAAAGCCAATCAATTAAATCAACACTCACGCAAAACGAACCTAAAAAATTAAAATATAATAGCGTTGTTAAAATTAAATAAAAGTCGTCACAGATCTCAAACACATATATAGCCCACTCCAAATAGAAACAAAAATAAAAGTAGATATACTTCTCAATTCCAATAGTTATCTTATTGATATTAATAATGTTCATTTTTTCCCTAGCATATCTTCTTGCCTTTCCATTTTTTTATTCATATCTTGCATACTGAATGATCTATAATTTGCCCTCACACTCCCTGTTTAATATACATTCCTCGACAAAGTGAGCTGCATCTCCGTAAGAATTACATATTTTGCAGTTCTCTTGGAGTTGAAATCTGTTTAGATAGGAGGGAAACCTACCATGATTGGTAATTATTTGGTTAAGGTCCATGTCATTTATAGCAATTTATACGTTTTTTATGCTTTTTACGTTTATGAAATTTTTGCGACAGTCAAATGAGCTGATGACTCGTCGGGAGTATCAAATTAGCGAATATATATCATTACTGGAATCTGCGGCGCATGTTGAAAGAAATTTTAAAGGAAAAGATACCTTTAAAGACACATTTAAAGGAAAAGATACTGCTTTGTTGGCATAATGGTAGGGAAACTGGCTACCATTTTTGGATCTGAGTCTGAATACGGAGAAAGCATGGATGTTTGTAATTGTATAATGTATTTGCGGCTTTTCAGGATCAGGGATCGAGCCGAAAATGCTTTTGAGAGGCTTGGTGGTAACGTTCAAACCCCGGAAAAGATACTGACTGTTTAGCATCTTTGCGGCATTAGGACACTTAAAATACTGTCAAGTGAAACGTTCGTCGACAGATTTGGTAGTAAAGGAAGAGGAATGGGAGGTCATCGAATCTGTCCCCGGGTGTTCTCCTTCAAAATTGGAAAAGAATTTCTCCTTCCCTGCGAGTTATAATACGCCATTCAGCAAGCAACAGCCATTCAGGCCCAGGAAGAGTACTCCATCCACAGTTATAATGGATTCTCACTCCGGAGGAGATTCAGTAGGAAACGGTGGTTTCAGCAAATCTCTCCTATACTGTCACTCCTAATACACGGATGTTTCGAGTTCAGCTCGAGGAGGGGTCGGGTTCGATCAGTCGCGTAAGCAAGACAGCCACTCACGCCATCTCCACTTTGAAGAAGAGCCCATGGAAGGGGTACAAGGAAGGGGTTAATCTTCATCATGCGGTTTCCCAGTTTCTCTGTGGGAAGTTGGTTTAATAATTTAAAACTAATTATAGAAAGAAGAAAAAATTAGCTTTATTTTTTAATTATAAATTTTAAAAAAATTTTGTGATTTAAACAAAAATAAAAATTTTAAAGGAAATTTCAGCCTATTTTATGCTAAATGTATTAGAAACGAATGTTATCGAATTTAATGTCTAAAAATGCTCCAAGTTTATTTACTTATATTTTTTTAAAAGATGCTTGACTATAAGTTATCCAAAAACAATACTATTTGAAAAGGCTAAGTTAATTCAAATAAATAGAATTATGCAAATTGAAATCTGATTTGTTGTTAAATTTTCGCCTTTAAAAACGCGAATTAATTTATCTTTAACAGCTTATACTTTTTTTTTTCTCAACCATTAATAGCTACTCTTAAATAGAATTATTACAACAATACTCAAACGACAAAAATAATAATACCGTATGATATTTTAAAGTTTTAACTGCTTGAGTTTAAAATGCTGTTTATTTTTCTTAATTTTATTTAATAAAAATTTGAAATTTTCGTTTGGATTTTGCGTTTAATAGTTTTACAATTTGCATTATTTGTTTCATCATTTTAAAAATTATATTATCGTGCCCATCAAAATTTATCACAGTTATTTCCTCTGATAGAGTCATTAAGATTCCAAGAAGACAGTTTTTTTTACATTGAACAAATTCATTGTAACTTAAACGTTATTTCCTGCATTATAAACGAAGATGTATGTATCTTTTTTATAGATTAAACGGTCTTAATTTTCACACTTGGTTTCCAACCCAGTTTTTTGTATCTTTTTAGTTAAACCAGAAGGAAAGGGAATTTTCATGATCCATACAATCAGACTCGCTTGACCGATAGTTTCCTGACAAAGCTTTCCCCTCTGACGTCACAAGAGGAAAAAATATCGATCTCGAGATTTCGACATTGTAATGGACTAGATTCAATTTAAAATCTTTTGTTGTAAGTTTTTTATAGCCTTAGGGATATTATTTATATGTGACAATTTTTGTCCAAGATAGCTGACAGATCACTGCTACAGTTACCGATTTATTTTGGGAGAAAGATTGGGTGGTAATAGCCTATTGTTATGATGTTATCATTTTTAAGTAATAAAATATCAGCCTGAGATTATTTATTTATTTTTCTTTCTATCTCGGATTATGATTTCCGGGTGATAGAGTACGATAAGCTAAGATCATTTCGTACATGTATACAGTATATGGTCGCTTATTAAAGTAGAAAAATCAAATCTCAATCAACATACTCATTCAAAAATAAGACCTTAAAATGCTTTGTATGATTTTAGGTACAGGTATCTAGGTTGTTCTTATTATGGTAACAGTCAACGTAATTTGGCAAAAATAAAATGTGAGATTGAAAAAGTAGGATGTTTACCATAACTCTACAAAACAAACAGCATATAAAGTTTGTATTTCTAAACAAACAGAAAATTAACTCTATTTTAGAAGTTAAACAAAAGTAACTTCATTTTAGAAAGCAAACGGAAAATAACGTTCCTCGAAATTTTATCATATTTAATTATTTGCCTCTAATGCTGAAAGCTCATCTTCACTATTTACCCCTTTTCCAATAACGTGTGCGAATTTTCGCATTCCACATACGCCTCCGCCATTATAAAATCCCATTAACAGTTGTAGAGACAATAGGTATTTTTTTTTAAAGTAGGAGACATGAAAAATGAGCAATGCCCTCGCCGGGACTCGAACCTCGTACCTCTCAGAACGCGCCGAATGTACTGGACATTACATCACGAAGACATGCTAAGAAGGTGGAAAAAATAAACCTTATATATTCCCCCCTTTTAAAGGAGGATTGGAGTTTAGGGGACCTAATCGGCAAATCCTTGTGGTGAAGAATCATCATTCACTACCTTTTAATTCGGGCGCCACTGTAGAGACACTAGGATTTTTTGAAGCAGGA
>KK122514.1:83072-137427 GCA_000611955.2 Stegodyphus mimosarum
AACAATCAGCAACACCCTCGCCGGGACTCGAACCTCAGACGTCTCAAATACGCGCCGAGTTTGCTGGCCATTGCACCACGAAGGCATGCTCAGAGGTCAGGAAAAATACCTCCTATTCCCCCTTTTAAAAAACGACTGGGAATTAGGGGACCCAATTGCCAAATCCTGGTGGTAGAGAATCATCATCCACAACCTTTTTCAGTTCAGAGCCACTGCAGAATTTTAAGGTTATTTTAAAGGAGGAAGACTTGAAAAATTAGCAGTGCCCTCGCCGGGACTCGAACCTCGGACCTCTTAAACACGGCCTGAGTATACTCGTCACGATGGCATGCTAAGAAGACGGGAGAAATACCTTATATAATCCACAAAATCAAATTTCGACGTATATGCGGGAGCAGTTGTACGTAAATATATAAAACAGTAATGCATAAAGCATTGTTTGGTTTTATGTTTTTAAAGGAAACATATTCTGGACCACTAAAGTTATTTGACATGAATTATTAAATTTTTTTATCTATAGTTTACGAATAAGAGCATTGCGTTAAAGGTATTACGGATATTGTGTTACGCTGCACAGGAAAGTTGTTATAAAATTTGTTATACTGACTGCTATTTGCTGATGATTTCCACTTTTTCCAATCACAGCCACATAGCGTATTTAGACAAAGACATATGTCTAACTACAGTAAAGAAATTAGTCTCACAAATTGTTTAGATATATTTTATTTAATGCTATATTAGCACTTACCTTCAGAAATTACTATATTAGACATAAAAAGTATTGCCATATTTATTACTATATTTTACGATATATATTAAATTATTCCTTTAAAACTCAAAATTCGCTGCGTAAGTGATTTTAATGCAGTTTAAGACAGTACAAACGCTTTCATTCACATTTAAACAAGCTTTGAAACATATCAAATAATCTTGAATTTTCTAAATTATGGCCTTGGAACCTGATACTAAAATTATACGGTTGAAAGTTCAGTTATCTGAATTCCACTAATCCGGAATTCCAGTTATGTGGATTCACTTTTTAGTTGTCATAAACTAAAAAAAACTGTGAGCTTTTAGTATATTTTCAAATTTTTCGTTGATTTAATTAATGGAAAAATGGTATCCAATGCACAAATTTCTAAAGAACTATTAAACCGTTAACGTTATATATATTATGAACACGTGATATATATATTATGAATATATATAACGTGCAGAATTTGCAGAAAGTTCGGTAAATAATTGCCTGTATGCACATTAACAGAAAATCAACTATGCACTGTTTGTGAGATTGCTTTATCTTTAATATTACAGCCAGGAAATAATATCTTTGTTATATTGTAAGATATGTCTCTGCTATTCCACATAACACTCATTTAGATCCTACAATGAACCTGGCGAATTCTCGCACAGGTGTGAATAAATTACCAGCACAGAAAAAGTGTGAAAAGTAACCCTTTATTAATTCAAAGTTTAAATAAAAGGCATCTTCGTACGTTACAAAACACGGTCAACTTGCGTTAACTTAAATGTAGAATACAATTTAAGTCGAATCTAAAATAGCATAGCTCTGGATTAGCATGTAATTTATACCTAACAGGTTAACTCACAAAAACCTAACAGGCGTGATGATAATCCGAAATGGCCAAGAGGCTTACTAGCGTAACAGTGAGATAGCAACGAAACGTGCGTTGGCAAACGAAAACAGGCTCTGAATAAACTCAGAGATCTACCTGTTTGAATATTCACTTAACTTTAAATTTACATCATGGCGAGAAAATGCAAGGAGAAGTTGAGAGGTTCAGGAAAGGTATCAAACTTAAAATAAATTTGTTATGAAAAATAATTGAAACCCTACAATATTTTAATTGAAACTAGATTAAGATAACGTGTTTAAGGAAATAAAATAATTCATTCTTTAATAATAAGGAAAAAATACATTTTGTACTTCATTTTATGGAAATAAAAATATTATATTTTTTTAATTACTCAATCTTTGTTGAAATAAAATGTGATAAATGAAAAAGTATAATTTCTTTGTTTCGTTATAATAAGTACACATTTGGCATTCAGAAGAAAAGACTACACAGTTTAAACAAATTTTTCGATTTCCATAACGGTTAAGGTTCCAGTTATTTCACATATTTGGAATTGCATTTTTTTAATGTACCATAGAATAAAAATGAAAACGTTTTAAAATAAAACAAAAAATTTAAAAAGTAACTAAATGCATTTAAAGATTAAAACATAATTTATTACATACTTAAAATAGTCCAGAATTAAAATGAGAATGTAGTTAAATTAACGATGCCCTGAGCCTTAAGTGTATTGTTTTTGCCTTGAAACGATGCATTATCAATTTCACACAATGAGAAAACTTCTTATCTGGATTTGCAAATATTTTATACTGGAATCATTTTTGACATCCAGTTATTCACGTGTTGAAATTAACATTCGATAAAAGAATTATTATTACGTAAGGTAAAAACATACCGCCCAGGTTCCCAGCACCGAAGAACCCACGTTCGAATCCCAGAGAAAGTATGGATATTTGTAAATGTATAGTACCTATGCGGCATGGGGTCACTCAATATATGAGGCGAGAAGACGGTCTTGTCTAGACGTTGATAAAAAGAGCGATGGGAGATCCTCGGATCCATCCTCCAGGGGTACTCTCTTTCAAATTTGGGGGCGGAATTGACAAAGTCGTACTGTCACCCAAGGCTCCCAGGGCTCTAGTCAACGACAGGAGCAATTTTGTCTCCTTGCCATGATGTATTTCGTATGTTTACTCTGATGTCCGACAAGAGAGATAAGTCAAAACAACAAGGTAAAACATGTCAACATAAGCAGTGTGCTATATACGCATAAGCGCTGCAATGTTGTGAATATACATAACTGCGTGCAGAAATGTTACACATGGCATATAAATATGTGAAAATATTTTAACAATCCAATATTTTTATAGGCTTAGAAATTTTTTTCTGGATGATGTGAAGGATATCTAACATAAAGTTTTCCGTTTTTGTATCAAATTGTTATTTTCTTACAAAATGTTTGACTATTTCTACTTTTTTTGTCGCTGTTGATGACCAAAGCTGGAATTTACATACACATATATGTTATGTTACTGCAGCATAGACATAAAAAAAGTGTCATTTAAAACAGCAAGAAGGCAGGTTCATAGATCTTTAGCATAAGGGCCTTTTCTCGGCTTGTTACGGTTTTACTTAAAACAGTAAAACAGGTGATGAACTATGTCAGAGTAGTTCTCAAAATCAGCGTGTAGAGTCATTAAGATTTTGTTTTGGAAGCAGAAGAATGAAAAATGTGCAACGCCTTCGCCGAGAATCGAACCACGGACTTCTCGGTTACGCGTCGAGTATGCTGAGCACTACACCACGAAGGCATGCGAAGAAGGCGGGAGAAATACCTTATATATTCCCCCCTTTTAAAGGGCGACTGGGGTTTTGGGGATCCAATCGCCAAATACCGGTGGTGGAGGATTATCATCCACCCCTTTTTAGTTCGGGCGCCAGTGAAGACACTAGGATTTTTTTAAAGAAGGAGAGATGGGAAATATGAGCAACGCCTTCGCCGGAAATCGAACCACGGACCTCTCGGTTACGCGTCGATCGTGCTGACCACTACACCACGAAGGCATGCGAAGAAGGCGGGAGAAATACCTTATAAGCGAATATCATATTTTTTAGAAGCGGGAATTATAATTTTATGTGAGCATTCTCTTGAAAAAAAGTAATCATTACATAATAATGTATGCTTTCTTAATGAGAAGCCGATGATTATTTAAATTAAGAATAATTAAGAATTTAAAAATTCATTTCAAAAACTCATTAATAAAATAACAAACAAAACATCTGAAAGCTTTCGGATTTTACATTACGCCCAAGGGAGTATTTCTTTAACGCTTTGTGTGTTACCTTTATTTCTTAAATATCATGTTCTTCGCATTTAAACCATAAAATTCAGTTAAAGAACAATATCGCAAAATAATTTTAAACTGAGCATATCTTTAGGATTTCTGATACACAATCTCGTACGCTGGATATAAAAATGTTTTTTTTTTTTTTTTGTACAGTGTTGCCATTCCTCGCTTTGAAATCGTTGAGTTTGTTAATCAAAAATTGTTTAATGTCTGACAAAATATAAAATAGATAATAAAACAAATTCCAAATTACGGCTTCCAGATGCCCATATTCGGTGGAGGATTACGATATTAAAAATTTGATAGCTCCAGGTACTGTTGTTTTATCACAATGGCAGAAACATACATACATTTATACAGATTCTTCATTATTTAATTTCTTTAAACATAATACAAGGCTCTAATATTTGGTGGCAACAATTTGAAAAGCGAACCGACATTTCAACGCAAAATGCCAAAACGAAGTTAATATTCCTTCTGGGGAAATTGCCCCTTTGGACTAATTATATTCCTGTGACTAAGTTTCAGTTCTCTTGAACTCACATTCCGCAAGAAGCATTTATGGTTACGACGCAGGTCACTGAAACACTCTATTGCTTCATTCTACAATAGCATCTCGTCCCATAAGTTCCAAATCGTTGCGCAGTCATTCTTGCTTTATTGTAAAACTTTCTCGATTCATTCACTCTCCGCTGATCCCATTGTTTTTCCGGCTGGACACTTAATTTTGCCACCACCTTTTTCGGTGACGCCGCTAAAGCGATAGAAAGTTCAAGAGATCATGCTTACTGTTATCTTAATTTTTAACAGAGCAACGGCTACGCCAAATACAATACATAAAAAAAGCTTTGTACGACAGAGAATGGAAAGGCTTGGAATTTTATAGGAGAATGTCTTGCGAATTCAAAGGATTAGCTCCGGCTTTTCAAATTGTATAAATTCGTGAGATGAGGATCAGTATTCAAATCAATGCATTATGACTTCCGCAAATGTTTTAAAACAAACGGATGTTGATCGTCATAGTAGATTTGTTAGCGCAGTGACACCATGCCGCTATAAATTACGGTCCTTAAATTTAATAAAAAAATTAAATTATTTTTGGTGTCTTCCGTAAATTCTGCCGCTCAAGCATATTTCAGTTTGCCAGCTGCAATTATTTCTAAATGTAGTTTAAATACTTAGACTAAATGCGTAAAAAAAAATCTGATGTGTGCACCACATGACTTCCTTGTACGGAATATTAAATTATACGCATTTTGCATTTCATTTAAACTTATTGGATTGAATTAAATCTACTTCGTCGATAGCGCATAAACCACAATAGAATGAATGCACTCTTTAAAATTCACTATATTTTTTTACCATAGCGACATTCTGGCACTAGGTTCACATAACAGCGTTACATCTCCTTCATTTTATAACTCAGAATACACAAAAATTATTTTTATCATCTGAAGAATTATAGAATCGTTGCCACATATTCTATGCAAATACTATGATATATCGAAAACGATGCATAAAAGAAACTAAACCAAAAAAAAAAAAGTTTTTCACAGACGATTTAGTATTTCTCATTCAGTTAATTTAGATCTCCCATCTCGACAAGACAAAAATACATAAAAATTCAAAATATCAAATATTTCAAATGCAAACAAATATGGCCACCATGGCCAAAATAATTAGGCTTAGTCGCATTTAAGCAATTTTTAAATTGTTGATAATTCTGCAATTATAACATGCAGGCTAACTAAAGGCATAAAAACCTTAACCGGAAGATAAGAACAGCATAATTCAATGATTTTGAAAGCAAAAAATGCACAATTTACAAACGTATAAGAATAAAGAAACTGAGCTCACTGAGCCGAGTAACAGAATGGATATATATAGTATATATATATATATATATATTTGTACACTTTTGGTGCGGCCGATTGCAACGAAAATAAAAGGCTCACATCTACGATGTATAACAGTTCTATGTAAAAAATTTCAACGTTCTGAGATTACTCGTTTTTGAGTTATACGAGATACATACATACATACGTACGTACTCACAGACGCCCCGAAAAATTTTCTTTAGAATCCATTTTAAATCAGTTTTATAATTTTTCTGGGAAAAAGAATCCTTTGTACTGTCCTTACGTTCAGATATCACTCAAAAACATCCTTAAATTTCATTTGATAGCGGTTAAAATAGATATATTCGTAGAAATATGATACCCGAAATTTTTCGAGATTACAGTACTTCCTTTTTTACTTCGTACAAGGAAGTAATAACGATATCTGTTGCTGTTGTTGCTATGATTAATCCTTCTGATCCGAGCATAATCTAGATGGAAAGAGTTGCGAATGTTGTTGGCAAAAGGCTTGAGTACCTCATGAGTGACACCTCGGAATTGCCCAACTTCAACCCAAATTTGATGGCAAAAACCCGGGGGGGGGAGGTCACATGGGTTTCCGACCTCTCTTCCTGTACTACGAATCTCTTGAGAGGATTTTCAATGAGACAGTATTTTAAGTGACCCCATACCACAAAGACACTGTACACTTACAGACATTCATTCCGTCTTCGGGATTCAAACCTAGATCCAGCATTATGGCAGCGGGCTTTCCAGTCACTACACCAAAAAGAACGATGTCTATTTTGCTCCAGTGAGCACGTGAAATTACTTGGATTTTTGGCACGACAGCCAATTAGTGAGGGTATTTGGAATTTCTGATTCTTCAGCTAACAAGTAAGCTAAACACGCGGATTTTATCAGCCCCTAATAAGCATCATACAGTAAAAAATTATGTCTGGTTAAACAAAGTAATCCACATTCCAAGCTCATAAACACTTGACGATGAAAATTATGCATATTTAAATCTTTGCAATATTTTGATTCATGTTTTCAGAAGTACTTATTTTATGCTTTAGCTCTATAATCATCAGTTAATTAGGGTGTCAGATTATTTGCTCCTCTGTCGCGTGTTTTAAAGCCCATAAATTGGAAATACTTTATTATTTCTGAAATAATTTATGAAAAGTAATAATCTAAAATATTTTTCTTGTAGCTCATTAACATTTTGTTGATTTATAACTTCCTTCATATGACGAACATTTGAAATTAATCTTTCCTTTAGACAGAAGGAAATAGCAGGAAATTATTCTGAATGGAATTTTAAAATAGATAAATAGTTAGCCGTAATGGGAGAATAAAGCTGGACAAAATATTCAACTCTATTATACTAGTTATTTATTATGATGCATTTCCCGATTATGCAATGAAAAACATACAGCTAATTTAATTTTGATATTTTTTCGATCTCACCGGACATATGGTTTGAAAACACATTTTCCAAAGGTATTTCTTAAACATATTTTGCATATTAAAGGATTCTGAAATCCTAATTAATTATTTATTTCATCCCACAGTGACATAAATGAGAAATTCTGCGAACTTTCTACACAAGTGTTATGAGTTTTAAGACAAATAATTTACGGTTTATTAATGTAAAGAAGAGCTATCGCAAAAATAAAAGCAAAGTTATTCTTATAATGTCCTTTTTAATTTGAAAAATACGTGATCCTGTTTAACATAAAATTTGAAAATTCAAATTCCTTCAGAATTTTTTTCATTTGACAATACCTTTACATAAGAATGCTATATGAAGTCTATAAGGGTAGTAAGCGAATAATCCGTCTCTTAACTCTGAGGCTATTACAGTTAAAGTCATGAAAGAAGTATTCAAATAATGGCGAAATAATAATACTTCTGAATGTATAAAAACATTTACTGAAGAAAACGAAAACAGCGAGTATGAGTCAAAACTGAAACCAAAAGCTATGTGTTTGGAGTTGTATTTAAAAACCTAAATGAATAACGAACTGAATTTTATGGTTTAATTGCGAAGAACATGATATTTAATAGATAAATGTAACACAAAATGTTAAAAAAAACGCCCTTTGGACGTAATTTAAAATCTGAAACCTTTCAGATTTTTTTTATTATTATTGTATATTTTTTAATGTAAGCATTTACATTGAGTATTGTTCACTCATCGATTATTAATTATTCATCAAGTACACAGTCCAATCACATTAATGTGACCACTACGTACTTTCCATGTCAGAGTTAAATAACCAATCACAGAAGGCAGGTGGCAGCACAGTGCAGTTGAGCGTATATAAAGGGTGTGTGAGGGCTTCGGAAAACATTTCAATTGTTGGCGTAATGCAGAAACGAAGCGATTTATCCGACTTCCAAAAGGGCATGATCATTGGCTTTCGGGCCAAGGGTGGAAGCATTTCCGAAACGGCTGAGTTTGCGAACTGTTCGCGTGCCGCCGTGGTAAAAGTGTACCGTGCATGGCAAAATGGGACTGTCCAAAATCAGCGACGTGGCAAATGTGGTGCACCACGGGCCATAGATGACAGAGGCGAACGACGGTTGCGGAGATGCGTTCGGGCAGATAGACGGGCTACCGTTGAGCAACTGACCACCAAAATGAACCAAGGGGCTACCAAAAGTGTCTCCCAAAGTACTATTCAGCGAACATTGCTGCGTCTGGGCCTCCGAAGCAGACGCCTGGTTCGTGCACCTATGCTGACTGCTGTTCATCGACGGCGAAGGCTAGAATTTGCACGCCAGTACAGCAGCTGGACGTCCACTGAGTGGCGACAGGTTGCGTTTTCGGATGAATCGCGTTTTATGCTCCATCGGACAGATGGACGTTGGCGTATAAGGCGTGAAACCTCTGAAAGGAACCACCCTGCAACCATTGCCGGAACGGTCCAAGCTGGAGGCGGGAGCATTATGGTCTGGGGAATGTTTTCCTGGCATTCTCTAGGTTCACTGATCATTGTGGAAGGCACAATGGATCAATACAAGTACGCATCTGTCCTTGCGGACCATGTTCACTCCTACATGCGCATTGTTTTTCCTCAGGATGATGGCATCTTCCAGCAGGACAATGCGAGGTGCCATACAGCTGCCAGTGTACGTGCGTGGTTCGAAGAGCACCAGGATGAGTTTACCGTCCTCCCCTGGCCAGCAAACTCACCTGACTTAAACCCAATCGAGCATCTGTGGGACCATCTCGATCGAGTTGTTCGCGCCATGGATCCTCAACCGCGTAATCTAGCGCAGCTGGCCACGGCATTAGAGTCGGCATGGCTCAACATCCCAGAGAACACCTTCAGAGACCTATGTGACTCTCTTCCTGCACGTCTCAACAGTCCGCTCTGCGAAAGGTGGTTGTTCTGGCTTTTGACAGATGGTCACATTAATGTGACTGGACTGTGTATTTTTCTCACTGTTTTCAAGCGATAGAATTATTAAGAGAAAACACAAAAATGCTCGGGTAAATATGACACACCTCTATTATTATGAAACGAAGAATTTGTATGTGAATTTGCTGTACACGAGAAACATGTAGAATCAGATCTACGAAATTTCTCATTCATATGAAGCGATGAGAAGGTGCTTATTTCGAAATGATTTTTTCAAAATTCGATTTAGACATTTTTTTTAAAAATTTAATGCTGAAAAGATTTTTTATAACATTTTTGCTTTAAGAAGAAATTTAAAATCTCAGAATTTTGTTTTTGAATCACCGAATATAGTGAACGACCAAATCTCTGAAATAAAGTTTATATAAATTTTTATCGTAATTCACTGATTTTTAGCAATTTTTTGTAAACTGATAATTTTTTTTCCAACGTTCGTGTCCATCAGTTTAAAATTTCAACATAAAAAATATATCTGTTATAAAGTTATGAAATTTTCACAAATTATTAAAATATGAATAATTCTTTTAAAATAAGAATATATTAATTAGTCCATTTTCTGGATTTTTTTGAACATGCTATAATACGGTTTTAAGTAGAAGAGGAAAATATTCTTTCTTGGGCGTCACGTGATTTCCATTGAAAACATGGTTTTGAGGATATGAAGTCATTGTTATATCTGTTTGTTTGCCTTTGGTATGGATTTCTCCAAACTGATTTTTTTCATTAACCCTTTCTCTCTCTTTTATTAGAAAAAATTATTTGAAAATAAGTTAGGTTTTAGCCTTTTATAAATATTTTTCTCTTTTTTGTTAAATGCAAATTTTTGAATTAACCATTAATTTCATTTTACTAATCTCACTTTCCCTTTCTGATTTATGGTATAAAACAACAGGATTTAAGGAATGACTAGCATTTAAATTTATACGCAACGGTATTTGCCATATAATTTTTCATTTCCCCATTTTATTAGTTTACATACATTTTTATCAGATTTCAATTTAAAATTTTAGTTTCTTAATTTTATTGTGATGCGTAATACTTTTATAGATTCTTTTATAGACTATAAAATTCCAACATTCAGAAATATATCCATTAGAAAGAATTGAATTTTTCACGGCTTTTTAACAAATTCTTTTTAAGGAAGAATGATTTTAAGAAGAATGATAAGTTATTAACTGGGCGGCTTTATGTAATTTTTTACCTAGTCGCGCGCGCAGCCAGTCTTGAAATTCTGAAATGAAAACGTTTAAATAATTGACTTAGCTTGAAAGTACTAAGGTTTATGCTGCTCTCAGGAGCCAAAACTATTTAAAATATTTACGTAAGAATAAAACAATAAAATAGGACATCACGCAGTGGCCTTCTATTGTACAGAGCAATTTTAAACCATTCCCTGAAAGCAAAAAGTACACATTTTTTGCTAACTTAGTTTCAAGAAAACATCCGGTTTTCTAACCTAATTTTTTCATTTGATAAGTCGTTTATAATATTATGACAATGCATAGATTTACTATGATAGGTTAAGAGCTACTTTGAAATCAACATAATTTTAAAAAGGAAATGAAAAGACTTCTCACAATTTGCATAATAATAACTATTGCATTATTGAAAGTATTCGATTTGGAACGACAAAAATTAGATGTATTGAGAATTGGAAAAATTGTTAAAAAATAGCACTTGTCTCTTCGAACAATGTCTGCAAGATTTAAAAAAAATATGAAACTGCCAGGAGTAATTACATTTCCCATTTTTCCATACGTTACGTGTGTCCTTAATTCTAGACAACTTTGAAGGAAAAAGTACAAGAAACTAATCAGTTCCTTTCAAATCTTTTTAAAAGTTGCAAGAGTTGGTTTCAATAAACAAACAGTTGGTTGTCTTGTTAATCAGGATATACGCCTTTTAAACTTTCTACTAAAATCGAAAAATCAAATGTATTCATTTTCACTACGAAAATCAGATTTAGAAGAATCATTCTGGTTATAGATACAGTCATTCTGATAGCAGTTACCATTAAAGTGGCTAAGTTGTAGATTGCAAAGTAGCTTGTCAGTTTCATGATATGGATTCGACTACATTCAGAAAGAATTCTTTTTGATTCTTATTACAAAAGGTCTACCTTTAAGTTTCCAAGAACTTGTCTATAATAGAAATGATTAAAATCTGTTCTGTTCATAAGTTAAATACATAGCATGCTTTTTTAGTCCAAAGGGATTTAGTCCCGAAGGACTATTACTTTCGTTTTGCGATTTTGCGTCGGAAACACAAAAACGGCGTATCATTTTTTAAATTGTTGCCACTAAATGTTATCGCTCTGCATTAAATTTAAAAAAATGAAAAATCGGCATAAATGTATGCATGTTTTTTTTTGGACGTAGCTTCTCTTCAAAAATCGTCTGCGTGCGTCCTTCAGGGACAAAGCTTCTTTGGACTAAAAGGAAAGAAAAATAGGTTGCTATAAATTAAGAAGTTCGCCAAGTGAATTATGCTTGTTGCAAACTGAAAGAAATGTGCTAACATAACTTTTTAAATTTCTCCATAAATTTCTCACCAAAAATTACAAAATTCAATATCTAGGTATAATCTGAGTCGTAGAATCGAAATATGGAAAAAACATTATATGTTATTTCAGAAAAAATCCAATTTTGTGTCAAAATACCTTTCATTTACACCAAACACAATGTTGTTGCTTTGATAATTTTATGTTTCCTTTTGGCGTATTTCTCTTCTGTTTTGATATGTGTATTCATGTAATATTGTCCAAAGTCGGTACGTAAAATCAGAGTGTACTAGCGTTCATTGTATCAAAAAGATTTTAAGAAATTAGTTCCTATTTAAAATAAGAAATTGAGTATTTGATTGGAGGGCTATCTGCCTAAGGAAAGGGATACTTATGTGGTGGATTTTATAAAAGAATCAGGCTCGTATTCACGTTACACATGGAAAAATGATAAAAAGCGAAAATGCAGCCAGTCCGTTCGTCTGCTTTGGAGACCGAAACGAACTACTAGTATTCAGCAGCCTCCACAAGCCTCCACAAGCAATCACTCAGCCTCCACAAGGGCCCGCTATTAAAGCAAGAAAACGAAACTGCTCTATCAAAACGAGAATATTCTGAATGTACAAAAGGATTAAACTATTATTAAGCAGAACATAGGGAGGGAATATTGACAGAGAGCGAATTAAGAATGTAAAGTCAGTATTAATAGAAAATGTATTAAAAAATCAAATAAATTTATAAAAGTAGAATCCACTCAAATTAGACGTTGAACTTACTGGAATATTAGGATATATTGTCGAATTAGATACTGCATCACATTGTAAAACGTTACTACATTAACCAGAGTATATGAAACCTAAAAATGTTCATTTACTTAAATCTATTAAAATTTAATTGTAAAAAAATTAATAGCCATTTAAAATTGCAATTTTGGCCTTTTTCTTTACATTCTCTTTGCAGTTATCCAATTTGCGTTGTTATTATTCGTTATTCAGAATTATTGCATATTTGATATGATGCTAACATCATTTACTTTATATATATATGGAGAACTATTCTACAAAAACGTATTTATTTACGAATGATGCGAAATTATTTATTGTATAATAATTACTTAGAGATACATCATCAAATACAGGGTGTTTATAAAGTCCCGGACCCATTTTGATGTTTAATAACTCATAAAATAAGGAAGATATAAACAAACTTATGGCCTTTATTGATGGAATAACTTATATATTTTCCTTTTCAGGTTTGAATATCTTTACTTTTGTAAATATCGTTCTGCGCGTGTGGTTAATTTCAGATAATTTCATTTTCCAGTCTAAATATCTGTACTTTTCTAAATATCGTCTGCTTATTAATTGCATTTTTCTCTCTTTTGTCTTTGGCAACTATTGCAATGTTATGTTTACTTTTGATGTGTTTGTTCTAGTACTTTTGTATGTGATGTTTTATTTGACAGGATGTTAAGGAGAATGCATACACCACAAGAAAAAGCACAGATTTTGTGGTAGTTCATAGAAACGAAATCCTTAATACAAACACAGAGAAACTGCAGAAGAATTTACCAAAAAGATCCTCCATACAAAAGCAGCATCTTGCGGTGGAAAAAGAATTTTCTAGAAACTGGAAGTATCGCAGATAAGAAACGTTCCTTGGTCACCCAGATCACCTGATATAACGCCGCTGGACTTTTTCCTTTGGGGATTTGTAAAGGACAACGTTTACAGGAGGAGAGTGTCGAACATGGATGACCTAAAAGCCAGAATTACAACCGCAATAGCCTCTGTGGATGCCGACATGCTTGCCGGTACCTGGCGTGAAATTGAATATCGACTTGATATTCTCCGTGCGACGAAGGGGGCAAACGTGTAAGTTCATTGACAAGGGTCATGAATTGTTTTGAATCTATCTAACCATTTATGTTATTAATTTTAATCTATCTCTAGTATTTTATGAGTTATTAAACGTCAAAATGGGTCCGTGACTTTATAAACACCCTGTATTTTCATCAAAATTATCATTGTTAAAAGCAACATAGAGTTTAAGGAAAATTTTTTTTCAATAATGCAAATTATCAGCATATTTTTTCGTATTATATTAATATCATAATTACAGCACATATTCTTCTTTATTATCTCTCATTTAATTAAGAAGCAATAATGTATTTATTTCAATGTATTTAAAAATAGCGAAAGTCAATTTCCTTCAAACGCTCTCATTGTCATTAAAATGAAAACTAATCATTCAGACTTGCGTTAGGAACCATTTCCGCATTCTCGTGGGTTTGAACAGTTATCACTAGAAACTCGTTTCAAATACTTAGAAGATGTCGCCTGGAGTACAGATGCAATCTCTTTAATTAATAATTAGTCCTTGAGCAGCGGATTACTAGCTGATCATCGCAATAAACAAACATAAGGGTGTTCAATTTAAAAATGGAACGCTCATATTCGCTGTGGCTCGCACATTTAAGGTGTTTTTTATAAACAGGTTCTCTTTTAAAATTATTCCCTTTTTATCCTATGCAATATTTTGCAGTAGAATTGTTACTTTCATTAATATCATTCGAAACGGTACATAATGGTTTCAGCAATCTTGTTTAGATATCTTACAATAAAATATTAATTCATGCTGAAAATATAAATGTTATTTTCAAGCAAGTTCTGCGAATAGGTGGCAACAAAGGCGGCATGTCAATTTTAAAATTTACTGAATTCTTTTACAATAAGATAACGAATCGTGGCATTCCTTCCTGGCATGTCTTTATAGCATTAGCCCATCCAGATAGTAAATTGAATACCTGTGGTGTGATTCCTGTGAAGGGCAATAATTGATTCTTCACATTTCCTAGCACAAAGAACTAAATGCCTCTATAATTTTACTATGTTGGTAACCGCCTATTACGAACTAACTACGAAACGAATGCGAAATTCGAAAGGCGAAGACAAGAATTGACGATTCTGATACGAATGCTACTTTTGTTTCGACGAGTTTACACATCGGTGGTTAATTGTCCTGTTTCGTACACTAAATTGACGACAACATTTGTGGTTTATATCTTAATAAAAGTCACCAACAAGATACACCGTAATAACAGCAGCATCGCAACAGCGAATGAACACTTACATAATGTAAACAATATTCTTTTGGCGTAACAGCGCCCTCTATACTATAAAAGTTGCAACACCTCCAGAAAGTAAAATACATAACAGTACTTACTGAAATTAGAAATATTCCTTTTTCAGTGATGTACCATTCCACCCAGAATAAGACATTTTATTTATCTTTTAAATTAAAATTTTATATTAATTAAAAAAACAGATTTCAGAGACATAAATATTTCTTAATAATTCATATCTTTATATTATTTTTAGTAATACATCTGACAGATATAATTTTAAGTATATCTCAATTGATATAATGTTTCACATAGCTAATTGATAATGTAAAATCATTCCAACATTCGTGTAATAAAATATATTTCTAACATCATGTATTAAGTTCCTCGGCAGATAATAAACTACTGATCGTCGATAATTTATCAACTGGATAAATATAACTAACATTTATGAAATTGAAAATTAAAATTCATTGATACATAACTGCAAGAAAGAAAAGACATAAAATCAGTTTTTAGCCCATCATTCATCTGCTCCTGTGATTCGACTAATTCTGTATTCGAAACTAAAATTTACAGTTGCGATCAGGGTTTTATTAAGTTAACTACACACTCTAGGACCAACCTTCTTTCAAAGAACATTAACGTCCACGTTTTTGTCTAAGAAAACAACAGGACTGTTAGAATTTATAGGATGTCCCACGATTTCTAACAGTCCTGTTTTTTTGCAAAATTGTAGGATGTCCTACGATTTTCTATAATGGATGGCTTTAAGTTCTGGCCTTAAGTTACCAGCCAAAATCAATGAAATCTCGGAAATGGAGGTTAGTTCAAAGGGTTATCAATAACAGAAGCAGAACAGTTTCATCACTACAAAACCATGATCCTCTGAAGTGGAGCTCTGAAGCTAATCGAAAGCTTCTTAATTCAAATCACTGTGCTGGAAAGAAAGACAGAGAAAAAAGGATTTTTGGATTTGGAACTGGATTATTTGAATTATAATAAAGGCCACCAAGGTTCTCTGACTAAGGGAAGGAAGGTTTTTCTAGAAGAAATTTACTAGCATTCATGTTACAACCTTATTAATCAGCAATAAGGCTGCTGGTAGTTCGATGGAGATTCAAATACAGGTAAATGGGTTGGTTTCATGGCAAGTTTTAATATTTACCCATTGCGTACCACTAATGCGTTTTTTAAGGGAAACTGGCAGAGAAACCAGTTTCTCTTAAAATATCCATCACCAAGATATTTCATGTCATAAGTAGATATTCTTCTTCTGCTTTGCCATAATCTAAATAATTCAAAAATCCATATGTGTGATTTTGTGGTTTCCTTATTTGTGAGATCAAAGGAGGAAGGCAGAATGCTTCTGTTTGACAAGAAAACACTTGTCTTTCCTTTAAAATATCAGTAGCAAAACATGTCCTTAAACTTAATTTTTAAGTTTTCTTTATTTATTTATAACTATTTTGTATTTATTAAATGCTGCTCGTCGAGCAGGTGATTCAACAGTCTCAAGAGATGAAATGGTAATTATTATCTCTAAATCCTCCATGACCATTAATTTACAAATATTCCACAGAGATATTGTAGTGTAATATACTAAAATGTTTTTTTTATCTTTTATAGTGATAGTTCGGGCAAAAAGGAGTAGATAAAAAAATCCTGGAATTAAAACTATTGGTGATTAAAAACAGTTAACTCTCTTACAATTTAGGGGGAAAAAATGGGTCAGGTCAGAAAGTGGGAAAACGAAAACATTCTAAGTGGTTTGACACAAGAAAAAGAGATTTTACTTTCAAATAACACCTAAAATAGCTTTGCTTTAGATTTCAGAACCGATTTAGGGTTGTAATTATCCAATGCTATTAATGTAGTCACTAATTATCGTAGGTGCAGATGCTTTTCATTTAGCATTTAGTACTGAAAAATGGTATTTCCAGGTTCGTCTGCAGCATTTTCGGGCGATCAGTATAGATGGTTTCGGAAATATCGATTATATAGTTGGCTTCGAGAGTATCGAACAGTATAGTTGGCTTCGGGAGTATCAATCAGTATAGCTGGCTTCGGAAGTATCAGTATAGTTGGCTTCGGAAGTATCAATCAGTATAGTTGGCTTCGAATGTATCGATCAGTATATTTGGCTTCGGAAGTACTCATCAGTATAGTTAGCTTCGGAAGTATCGATCAGTATAGATGGCCTCAGATGTATCGATCCGTATAGTTGGCTTCGGAAGTATCAATCAGTATAGTTGACTTCCCGAGTAAATCAAAAGCATTAATAATTTAAATAAAAATAAATCGTTATTTAGTTGTCCTTAAAATAACAACTTAGGTAGCTCTCTCAAAAGATTGGTACTCTAGGCGCCGGCCGTTGGGTTATTTCTTTAAAAGATTCATAAGGATAGTCTTCCTTTTGAGTTCTGTGAATATTTCTAGGTTTAGTGTAATTTAATAAAAATTAAGAATGATTGATATTAATAAAAATAAAAATTAGCATAATTAATAACATCAGGCGTGATTTTTGGTTTGGGAAGTTTTGGATAAGTTCTACAAGTTTCTGGAAATCTTCAAGCCTTTTCTGATACAATATGCTTGAAGAGCAGGTTTCTAATTCTATACATAACTTGTGCATATTTGAGGCATCTTAAAATACACTTTATTACTGTAAAATTCTGATAGCAGGTGATTCTGAACCACATTGTGTTGTTTTGACTAACGAATTAAGTTCATGCCGAAATTTGGGTTCTTGTGGGAAAGATACACGAACTTGAAAGCGCAAGTATAAATATCAGATTTTTTTTATAAATGAAAGTTGAAAAAATTTAACAGTGAATCTCTCGGAATACGTGAAAACCCTAAAAAGCATTCTCAGGACTTTATATCTGGACTTGATGGAATTATTTTTAAGTATTTTTGTCGAATTTTGACACGAGAGTATCTGTTTAAATTTCATCTCGATTTCGAATGAGAGCAACACAGATGGTGGAAATTTATGTTTCGTTTTCTTCTTCCTTCTAAACAAACTTGACAAGAGAATTTTCAACTGGTCAAATTTTAAGTGCTCCCATTCAATAAAGACATTAGAGTCACAAATGCCCGTGCGTTGTCTGAGATTCGAACGTGGCTCCAACGACGTATACAGTCAATTTCTACAAATCAGGATACCACCAGGGCTGGTTGGATATGCAGTGCAAAACATAAGGCAAAACTTTTACAGAAGTCCTGCATTAATTTTTCAATGTATTAGATGTCCTAGAATACCCTAGAACTGAAAATAGTAATTTTAATTTAGTAACAGACACATAACACTTTAAATTCCCACCTCTAAAGGGTTGAAGTCTAAATTATCAAACTATCATTATAAAGATATCATATTTTATAACTTTAATGCTCAAATCTTTCATTTCGCCAGTAGTTACAAGGCGTTGAGAAGATGTAAAGCATAATTGGATAGCTCACAAGTATAACATATAGAGTCATTAGGTTTTGGAATGAGGTGAGATGAAAAATGAGCAACGCCTTCGCCAGGACTCGAACCACGGACCTCTGGTCCAGCATGCTGACCACTATACCACGAAGGCATGCGAAGAAAGAGGGAGAAATACTTTATATATCCCCCTTTTAAAGGGCGACTGGGTTTTGGGGGACCCAATCGCCAAATCCTGGTGGTGAAGAAACATCATCCACCATCTTTTTAATTCGGGCGCCACTGAGGAGGCATTAGGTTATTTTAAGCAGGAAATTAATAGCAGGAATGATGAATAATAAGCAATACCCTCGCCGAGACTCGAACCACGGAACTCTCGAATACGCGTCAAGTATGCTGGCCACTACACCACGAAGGCATGCGAAGTAGGCGGAAGATGTACCTTATAAACTTTAACAGTTATCATTTTATATATTTCGAGTACTATAAGAGGATTTAGAGCTCCTCACAAAAGTGCAGGTCCACGGTATACGCTCCGTTTTCGATACAGAAATCAGGCCCTGTGCTACAAGACAGCAGCATTAAAAGAAATGATTAAACATACTCAGTATTTGATATGTATTGGTGAATGCAATAACTAATAAATTTCATTCGCATATGTTGCGCTTCTTATAATGATAACGATCATGGTATTGTTGTTATCGGAAAATACGTTAACGAAGTGAGAGAATTTTGAAGATTGTACAGCACTGCTTTATTTTTCTCCAAATCTATTTCTGAAATTCTCAATTCTCAACAGTTTAATATTACGGTATCATCTAAGAAATCACAGACAGTTTTATTTAGAGCACTCTGTGAAACAATCAAAAGCAGTGTCAAAAGGTTTCTAAAAAAAGATTACCTCAATGAGAAGAGGTTTGATAACGGAACCTTCATTGCCGTGTAGGACGAGATATTAGCGGGTTTTCTTCGTGAAATATTTTCTCATTTTCCTTACTTGTCAAACCAGGAGAGCGAAGAGGAAACTGAGGAATTGTGGAAATAGCTGTCAACTTATGTCTGATGGTAAAGTATCACTTTTGACAAAAACGAGGGCGATTCCCAAGGTCGCACGGAACTTCAAGAGAAAGTATGTCACGTAGAGCGTCTGAAGATAATGAATCATCTTTAAAGCTGCATTGCCACAAAGCACACCGAAAGATGAACGTAACAGGAAATGATTCTGATTTTTTATCTCTTGGTTTTACGGTGATAGTAATAACAACTCTCAATTAAAACTAATGCTTTAACGGATGCAAAGTTAACTACTAAGCGTGTTTACTATATTAATTTCTAAATTACTTTAAATTATGCAACAATTACTTTGATTCACAGTTCAATTGTTCTGCTGTAAATATTTAAAAAAATGTCATAAGGAAGTACTGAAACAATAACTATTGAACATAAAAAATAACAAAGCTTATTTGTAACAACCACGTTGTTTTAAAGCACAGTTCATAAAACTTTAAAGAATAGAAAACGATTATTAAATATCAAGCTCTCATTCATTGTGAATTAGGCTAATGTCCGTCTGTATGATAATAAATTAAAATTATTACTTAATTCTTTTTATTGATAAAAAACACCACTAGAACGACTGAAACTTTCGGAGTTCTTGCATAATAAAGCTGTAGCTTATGTAACTGAAATTATATTTTTAAAATTCGTTATGCAATTGGAATTGGTTATCAGATATATTATTACCTACAACGAAATTCCGACCAAAAATAAATAAATAAATAAAAAAATAAAAGTAAAAAACTTATTTCAATCTTACTAGATCTAGACACTTGAAATTTTGCATGCGAACGAAATAAAATCAGTATAAGTGAAATACTGATGTAAGAGAATATCACAATAACCATATCGAAAATGGGAGCTTGAAATTAAAACGTGGAGACTGTAACGTTGGAATATGAAATAGGAAGTGGTATGGCGACGTATTCCACGTTTTTTGCTATAATCATTTTTGTGAATTTTAAACCGTTGTTTCCTTTAATGTAAAGTTATACTTTCTATAAATTTTCAATTTCTTTTTTTAATTGCATCTTTCTTCTTTTGAGGATAATAGACAGATTTTCCGCTCTCCTTCCCTTAAACAAAAACACATTGCCTTCTAAGCATTATACACGATTAGAAATTATTTTCTTAACTAATTAATAGAATTTCCATCGCATTAATAAATTTAAATTTGTAAAGAAGCTCATTTAATAAGAGGAATAAACAATAGACATTTTGCTCAACATATTATTCGCTGCCTTTATTCCCTTTAGATATGCGATTTCAATTTTGAAAAATCTAACCATGAACTCATTTCCGTTGTTCTTATTTACATAATTCAGTGACATACACCGATACAGAGAGTTCAGGAATATTTTATAAATAGTCAGCTGATTTTAAACTGACACAAATGACCTTGTAGAGTCATTAGGTATTTTTTTTAAAGCTGAACAGATGAAAAATGAGTAATGCTCTCGCAGAGACTCGAACCAAGGACCTCTCGAATGCGCACCAAGTGTGCTTGACCATTACACCATGAAGGCATGCTTAGAGGCCGGACAAATACCTCATATACCCCCTTTTAAAGGGCGACAAGGGATTAGGGGATCCAAATCCTGGTGGTGGAGAATCATCATCCACCACCGTTTTAGTTCGCGCACCACTTTAGATCTGATAAGATTATTTCGGAAGCGTGAGTCGTGAAAAATGAGCAGTGCCCTCGCCAGTGTCGAACCACAGACCTCTCGAATACGATCCGAGTGGGCTTGACCATTACACCACGAAAGCATGCTAAGAAGACGGGAAAAATACCTTATAATAGCAGTTTGATGCTTCTAATTCCTAGCTCTTAATGGATGAGTCTAATTTATTAAATTCTCATCAGGAAATTATTTAATTTCTAATATTAGTTATGTCTTTCATTTGGTCAGTAGTTATAAAACCCTGAGAGGACGTGTACCATGATCGGTGCAACCTACAAATATAGTCGAAATCGCTGTCACAACTCTAACTGCACCGTTTAAAGTTCATACTACTATAACTCATGTTTTGAATAAACAATGCCTAGAAAATTAGTAATAGAAGAGCTATGATAAAATAAAATCTAAAAGGTAATTTGTTAATAAGGCAGTTGAGTGTTTGACGGGTTCAATGATACATCTTGGCAAGTACTCAATCATTTGAAACTTTAAATTCAAATGAAAGGTTAAAAGGCAAATAATACCACTTTGATATTTAGCTATTGAATGATTATGAAACTTAAAAAAGAGTATAACCCTGATATGTTTTATTATCTTGCTTTGAACTTCTTAATTAAGAAGTGATTTTATGATACATAAAGTTAAGATTATTTTCAGAAAATAAATTCACCGTAATTACACTACTAGATTCTATAAGTTTAATGAAATTTCATTTTTATCTTTAGTGCTAAAAGAAAAGGAAAATCAAAATTATATTTAATTCTGGAAAATTCTAAGTTGGAAAAGGAATGCATATGTGCAAATACACTTTTCTTGCGAATACCAAAAATTTAATAACTCAGAGAAATGATATATCCTACTGTAAAATTTCAGGATGAGAAATTAAAAAATGAATAATATAAATTTTAATCAGATATTCTTTTATTGTTATTTTCTTCAATATTACCTTGCCTTTGAGGAAGATGCTATCCTCAAAGGCATAGGACAGTATCTTCCTTAAAGACATCCGCAGTAATACCCGGCATGTTATACACTAAACCTTATCAATTAATGAGCGAACCAACATGCATTAATTACCTTAAGGTTTTCATTTAAAGGCTTATACTGGCAAACGAAAAGTATTATTTTGTTCTTCATTTTTAGTGATATTTTTCAAGCAATTTAAAAATAAATTATAACTCGATTTATTCATTAAAAGTGTTTCATTTTCAATTAAATTAATTTTCACTATTTTATAAAGTAATTATTTTATAATGCCCTTATTTCCAACGTACCACGGGTAGAGAGATGTCGATTTTTTTTAATGTTAGTGTGGAATAAATCTCAGAAGGCAATTAGCAATTATGAGATTGTAAAATATTATTGAGTCTGAACATAGAGAATTAAAATAATTTTGAAATAAAACTACAGTAACATTAAGGAAAACAAAAGTCACACAGGATAAATAGTAAAGCAAAATATGATAGATGTTATTAGTATCACATGCATTACTTGGCTTAAGAGTACGCACTCTTTTAGATATTTTGGTGAAGTGTTCAGTAATGTATTTGATTCCAAGGTCCTCATGGTCTAAGATTTATGCGAGATCAGAGATTATTAAATTTCGTTCCAAGTCCAACGTTATCGAATTTATGACTTTTAGTTTTACTTGCATAGGCCGAGATGGTATAGACATAAATAAGTTTAGGTAGCCAGCCTAACGGTCTTAAGCAACCTGTTGCTTAAAATTAAAATGAGTTTCGAACAATTAACGGTTAGTGTTAAGACAGATTTATAAGTACTGATCGCGTTTCTTACATCTTTCAGAATATATTTTCTTCAGAGGAGGAAAGAGTATTTTAAAAATATTCTTGCTTTGCAGAAATAGGATTATTTCGAAGCAGGAGACGCGAAAAATGAGCAATGCCGTCGCCGGGACTCGAACCACAGACCTCTCGAATACGCGCCGAGAATATATGCTGATCACCCTACCACGAAGACATTAGCATGTCTTGACATGCAGACGGGAGGAACACCTTATATACTCCCTCTTTTAAAAAGCGACTGGGAATTAGGGGACCTAATTGCCAAATCCTGGTGGTGAAAAACATCATTCACCACCCTTTTTAGTTCGGGCACCACTGTAGAGATATTAGAATATTTTGTAGTAGGAGATGGAAAGAATGAGCAATGCCCTGGCCGGGACTTGAACACGTGCCGAGCGTGCTGACGAAAGGATGCTAAGAAGGCGAAAGAAATACCTTATAACTTAATAATCCATCTAGTAAATTTATAACTAAAAATGTTCGTGCTTGTGCATTATAATAATGCTTCTGAATATATTTCAAAGTGTATTGGCTATTGGGCTCACAAAATTGTATCTCATTGTTAATAAAAGAAATATGAATACTGGTATATTTTACGAATCTTTCAATCTCGAAAGTTGGCACTTTCAATCTATCTTATTCAACTGTCTTATTCTTTTAACGACACAGAACAAAGCAAAAGAAAAGTAGTAGAAATTTTGCGCAGTGAAACTGTATCTTAAAATAAATGAAGCGTTACGTAATAAAGAACAAACTTGTCTTGAAAGCAACTCTGCATCACAATCTGCCTTTCCAAAGAGATCATTTTCCTTAACGGGGTGCTCAAAAGTTCATTCAGAACACACGGCCTCCGCACAATTTAGAAAACATCATTGGAAAGTAACCCAATAACCCAATTTTTACACATTTCCCTTGCTCCCCTGGACTCCTTTCGATAGGATAAGAGAACTTGCGAAATTAGCAGAGCACAATTTTTACTGCGGTTTAAATGTTATGATAATTTTGAAATTACACTTCCGTCACAGTAATGGAGAAAGTGAGGATAGTAACGTTCAGGCTAGGAACAGGGAAGTAAAGTGAAGCTGGAAGTTATTCGCTTAAAATGAAAAAGTTGCATTAATTGCGAAACTCTAATTCCTTCCAGCTGATTTTACTTCAAACAGCAGGAGATTAAAAATTTCCATCACGTTATAGATCTTTTTACTTTCGGGTGTAACATTTCGGCAATAAAACTGAAATGATGCATGCCATTAGTTGCCATTAGATAACTAAAGTATTCTAGCCTTAGAACAAAATCAAACTTAGCTCGCAGAGAAATACATTTATAATTTTCTAGGATTTAATTTACAGAACAGTAGATCTTATAAGACTTCAGAAGGTTTATATTAACCAGTGAGACCTCGTATTCATTCAAGCATGTTAAAAGTACAATGTGAGGTTATAAGGTATTTTCTCCCTCCATTTCGTGTACTTTGCTGGTGTAATTGGAAGCATACTCGACGCGACGGTCCAGGGTTCGAGTCCCGGCGAGGCCATTGAAACTAATGACTCTACAAGCTATATTTATTTTCATGATAACTTGCGTAGTCTTGTGCTTTGTTAGAGTCGGCATAGTGAAAAAAGAAAAGACGTGTGAAAATTAAAATAAGTGAAACTAAAAAAATAAATAAACCTAACAAAATTACTTAAAACACAACAAGAGAGGTACTGGCGGTCAGGTGCACTTATAATAACTTTTCTGTGGCAAGCAAGTGAAAAATTAGAATAATCCCGAAAAGAAAAATGTTTTTGTGCACTTGTTGGTCCGATAATTTTAAATAACTGAAATTTATGCGTATTTAGTTATGCTGTAGAGACATTAGGCTATTTCGAAGCAGGAGACATGAAAAATTAGAACGCCTTCGCTGGGACTCGAACCACAGACCTCTGGAAAACGCGCCCAGCGTTCTTACCTCTACACCACGAAGGCATGCAAAGGAAGGTGGGAGAAATACACCCACATTTAAAGGGCAACTGGGGTTCGGGGGACCCAATCGCCAAATCCCGGTGGTGGAGAATCATCATCCACCACCTTTTTTTAGTTCGGGCTCCAGTCGCAGATTTATTAGGTTATTTTCGATGTCAGGAAGCTGAAGAAATGATCAATGCCCCCGCCGGCACTCGAACCGCGGACCTCTGAAATACGCGTCCAGCGTGCTGACCACTGCACCACGAAGGAAGGTAGGAGAAATACCTTATAATGTTACTTCGAAAAACTAGGTTTTTCTATGCTTCTGTTTCAATTGCTTATAAAGACATTAGGTTATTTCTGAAGCAGGAGATCTGGAAAATGAGCAGTGCCCTGACCGAGAATCTAACCACGGACCTCTCGAATACGCGCCGAGTGTGCTGACCAATACACCACGAAGGCATGCCAAGAAGGTGGCCGAAACACCTTATAGAAGTATATAACTAATACAAAGAAAAACCGATCTATATTCTAGATTTCGTATCTAATTCCCACATTCTCTTTCTCTAATGAATTCATTTATGCTATGTATTCATCAAACATAATCTCGACAACTAAGTCACTGCCGAATAATCATTTTGAATTTTAAACTTAACTGTCTTTTATTTCTGTGCTTTCTATATCACAAAATTCTAAAAAAGCACCAAAATTTAGTTTCGAAAAAATAATAATATATTATATATCCATCGAGACAAATTAGGTTAAAAACCATCGAGGTGAAGCAGTCATTAAAATAGTATCTTATTACTTGAAATCCGAAAATATATTTGATTATAGTTATGAAAAGAGTTATGGCCATGTTTTACTGAGAATACCACTTTATTGCCTAATGAACAGCTACTACTACTTTATTGCTTACTACTTCATTGCCTAACGAACAGCTAAATTAAAAAAATAGAAAATCAGATCATATTTTAAAAATCAAATTGTTCATATATATATCAAAAGTTTAAAAGAAAACTGAAATGTGCAGTCAGAATTACATAAACACAATTCTGCATCCATGAACAAAAATATAAGTTTACAGATATTAATAGATCTATGTAACGATCGACATGTTATGTAAGAATAAATGTAGAGGGAATATTCGTCTAATTAATTAAGCACAGTTAGAAACTTTTAAATTAGGCATATTAGTCACCCAAAATAAACATAAAATTTGCCAAGCACAGACAACATTGCCTCGCCCATAATGAGTCGAAAGTGGTCTCAGACACAGTTCATTATCTGCCTCGTTAATCTGCATGTTTCGTTCCTCAATCTGACGTGACCCATGCAATTAACATACAAAACTTCTTACTTTCTTCTTCACTTATTTTTTTTGTCACAGGTAAACGCTCGCCCTTTTTTACCATTCGAAACCATACACCCTATAGCTGCAGTTAGTTAACTATTTAAATTACGGAAAAACACACGAAAATTATTTGCTTTTTGTTATATGACCTGCCTGCCATGCGGGCCAAAACGTTTTCTTTGGAGAGACAATGCAGAACGAAGCTGTGCATGTTTAATAATTTTGACGTCCGTTGCCGACGAATGAGGATACTTTAAAGCTGACTAATCTATTCGTAACAAAATTACATAAAATATTTTATAAATATAGCGAAACTTTATTTTTAAGAAATTAATAATCAAAAAATGACAAACATTTTATCTCACAAAAGTCTTCGTACATTTAAAAAAATCTTGACATATCAGTAAATATTTTCATTTTTCGTTAAATTAATATTTAGTAGGATTTCCTTTAGCATCCACAACAGCTTTTAAACGTCTGGGAATAGATTTTACTAGTTTTTTCATAATTTCTGTATCAATGTTCATCCATTCTTCAATCATGACTGCTTTTCGTTTCGATGCCATGTTTTCGTACTCTAACCTCCAGTTCTTTCCAGATGTGTTCTATGGGGTTTAAATCTGGTGACTGAGGTGGTGTTTTCAAAATTTGTGGACAATTACAGAGACACCACAGGCGAACGTTGAGAGCCGTATGCTTAGGATCGTTATCATGATTCAAAATAAAGTTGTTTCCAATACCCAAATTTTGGGTTGATAATTTTAAATTTTTCCTTAAAATATTTAAATAAAGAGAATGATTCATTGCGCCATCAATAAATACCAAATTTAGTCCTGATGCTGCCATGCACCCCCACACAAGAACGCCTCCACCGCCATGCTTAACTGTTCCGACTAAGTTCTTAGAATGAAGTTCCTCATTTTTTCTTCTCCATACAGTTATTCGACCACCGGAACCAAAAATGTTAAATTTACTTCCGTCAGCAAATAGGACATTATTCCAGTACGTTTCGGGTGTATTTATCATTGATTTTGCGAATGAAAACCTAAGCTTTCTGTTTTTCTCACTAGCAAAAAAATATTTTACGGGCAGAACGCCCGTGTAATCCAGCTTCGCTGAGAACTCGTCGAACAGTTTCAGGTGAAATTGAAGTAGAAAGCTTTGCATTAAATTCTGCAGGAACTTTTACAGCATTCAAACGTGGTTTTTTCATAAATTTTCTAATAATAAATCTCTCATCACGTTTAGTTAACTTTCTCGGTCGACCTTTTCGTACCTTGTTTTCAATCCGATTTTCTTCTTTAAAGCGTTTTATCACATACTGCACTGAAGAATGGGATAAATTAACTAATTTAGCGATATTTCGAATTGATTTACCAATACTATGGTGAAAAATGATCAATTTTCGAATGCTATTTGTAATTTCTTTTCGACTGCGACCCATTTTTTAATAATAAATAGAATATTATGAAGTAAACAATAAAAAATTAAAGAAAGCGATTTTTTAAATGCCACTACAATGCAAAAATTAAAAAAAAGCGGCAAACGATAATTCTAATCTTGATTTTATCCAAAAATATTTCAGTGTACGAAGACTTTTGTGAGATAAAGTGTTTGTCATTTTTTGATTATTAATTTCTTAAAAATAAAGTTTCGCTATATTTAAAAAATATTTCATGTAATTTTGTTACGAATAGATTATAGAGCTTATTATTAAAATCTCATTCAGAAAGTTTACTTTTAATTAATGGACAGAGCCCTATTTCAATGAAAATCATAAGTGTACGAACACTTTTGGGAGCCCCTGTATGAGAGGTTTGATGATTTTACGAGAATTCTAATATAAATCTCTCTTGATGTACTAAGGTTTACTCGGCAGTTAATAACAATTGATTTTTCCTATTGCTTTGTATTAATTTAATGGAAGTCGTAATGGGAAACCTATCGCTAAATGTTGTCTCCTGAAATGCCGCTATCAACATTTTTGTTACTTTTCAAAATTTAGTCTTGTTTAACATGAAGACTAACAAGACAGTTTTAGATGTGTGAATGGAAATGAGTTACGCAAATATATACAATCAATAAATAATAAATCAACTTAAACCAGTCAACAATATTAAAAAATCAACTTAAACCAGTCAACAATATTAAAAAATCAACTTAAACCTCTAACATTTGGAACATTGTTGATGTATGCTGTTCTCTTACTTCTCGGTCTTATTTATCCCAATGAAAAAAAAAAGAAAGACCGGCTGATTTTCTGAGTTTCCTTTCCTTTTTTCTACAAATTTTTATCTTTCCTTTCTTCTTGGGCGACACTGGAAACGTTTTCAGTTTGATTATATTTCGCAAAACATCTTCAAGTCTCTTAATGCAGAATATGCAGATTACGGCTCACAGGTTAACGTAAATTGAGTTGAAGATTAAGAGACTTACGCAAAGTTAGAACATTAAACTAAACAACAATTTAGAAACATTTATATAATTGAGCATTTATTTTTAACATAAACATTTATGATATATTATTCTCACATATTCATTCACAACAGATTATGTCTTCATTATCTTACGCTTACGTAGATTTATGTCTTCATTATCCGTGAGCTACTGCCCTAAGGATAATAAATTTAGACTCAAACACTAAAACTCAACAAATTTTTATTAGTGTATGCCTGGTGGGGTTACAACCAAACGGAAAGTGTTCGGCTAAAAAGATTGCTTAAAGTTTAATATTTAAGCAATCTGTCTGGGAATATTACAGTTATAAACATTAAACGCACTCAAACAAGATACCTGGTTATTCCCTCAGCTAATCGCTATAAAAATATTTACAAGCCTCGAGTGGCAAATGGGAATTTCTGCGACCTTTGACTAACACTATCTCTGTTCAGAGAGATTGGCGTTACAACAGATGTTACAACATTGAATGTTACAATAGATGCTCGAAGTTTGCACCATCAGACGCCAAACATGCCTGACACCGACAGACCATTTGAATGCTGGGAATTATTTGATATTTCTGGAGCAGGTTCTTCCAGATTTGCTTGACGGTGTTTCACCAAATGTGAGACTCAACATGTGATTTCAACGTGACGGGGCCCCTGCTCATTTTGAATTGGATGTTCGTAGCCATTTGAACAGATCATTCCCGCATCGATGGATTGGGCTTGGTGGATCAGTTCCCTGCCCCCCCCCCACGCTCACCGGATTTATCGAGTCTTGATTTCTTTATCAAAAGTGTCGTGTATCGCGATCCTGTTGTGTCTGAAATGGATCATGTGGCAAGACTCGCCTGCGCAGCTGCTACAATCAAAGAAACTCCCGGTGTGTTTGAACATTTCCGGCAATCAACGGTCTGTCGGTGTCAGACATATTTGGCGTCTGATGGTGCAAACTTCGAGCATCTGTTGTAACATTCAAGCTGTTGTACACCATGTGTATTCATGTCCAATAAATGTTTCAAATTAATGACTCTTGTTTCTTTTCCCATCTTCTACCTCTGCTACCACTTATCCTTGACATTTCCCTTCATGGGTTCCTATGCAATTCTTAATCCTTATGATGTGTCCTATCTCCCCTAGACATTTACGGTACACCCTGTATATATAAATTTACAATTTTAAAATATTTTATTATAAAAAATTGTATTATTCTATAAAAGTGAAAAATACTGTAATGGAAAATATTGATTAAGGAAACAGTTAGCAATCATATAAGAAAACTACTAGCAGTAATATTAAGCAATTAAAACAAAGTATTAATTCAATACTTCCTTAAAATATATATATAGGCAAAAAAATAATAAATTTAGAACCAAAATAACAGAGACATGAAAGAAATGAAATATAAAACCAGTACAATCGTTTTAATTTTAATATTAGTAATTGTGTATATTACTTTTTACTTTATTAGGCAAACTGAATTTATTTCATTGAAATTTGTTTTTATGTATTTTTGAAAGGAAAGCGACTGTGTAGAGGAGACGTTCGAAATTTTCGGATGAACTATAATGATTAAATAACTTAAACTGGTTCTTCAGCTAATTTTAGGTGAACACAGTGGTTCTCCTATTAGGATCAATTACGATCTCATCAATTAAAATTCAAATCTTATCAAATACAGTTAGAATCTGATCGAGCTTCTCTTGGTAAGGTTGAATCAGATTTTGATTGAGTTCTTCTTTTTCTTTTAATGTATTTTTATACATTTCTATTGTTTTCTAGGTTTCTTCTGGTTTAAATACACTGAGTTGATAGGTTCTTCTTATATTTTTATTGGGAGATTTAGGAATTGTTCTGAATTTATATTTCAGTTCCTTCATGTCTTTATTGTTTTCGTTCTAAATTTATTACCTTCCTCTATAATTAATTAATATTTGTGCGGAAATGATTTGGGATATTTTTGTTGTAAAAAGTTAATCCAAAGATAATTAATAAAAAATTAAAAATTTTAAAAGCAGGAAACTTACTAACGGGAAATTCATTTAAAATAAAAGTCAGAATTGAAACAAGAACAAAACAATAAAATATTTTAAATATAAAGCCAAATAAAAAACAAAAATTCTTTAGTCTTCTTCAAGGAGTAGCTTAAAAATTTATAACAGAGCCACATTTCTGAACTATATCTGGATGGTTATCAATACTAATTCATGAAAACAAATCACAATAATAAATTCAAATGTAGTAATTTAAAGTAAATGAAACAATTTAAAATCATCAGTAAGAAATTAAAATTTGGAAATAGAAAACTTTTTTTTAAAATTTGAATTTAATAATCAAGATGTAATATGCTCCTACATGATTAAGTTTTATATTGCATAATATAAAAATTATACACTATAAAATCAAAATCTAAAGTAAAACGTTCTTTAATAACTAGTAATTTGAAAAACAGCATGGCGAATTCATAAGTTATCAAAAAAGGCTAATTGCTAATTTCTGTAAAAGTCAAATTTTTATATTCTAAATTAAAGTTTTATTCAAAAATGTTTTTTAAGCTGGATGAGAAGAAAGAGCAAAAGTTATTCAAAACAGATAAAAATTGATGGGAACTTAACATTTCATGTAAGGTAGAAATGATAGAATTCAAGCGTAATTAAATTTTAAGTTTTAAAAATAAAGGTACGAAAAAAAAGAAAAAGGCAGGCAAGTACAAAAACTTTTTAATTGATAAATTACCCAATAATTTTAGAAAAAAAGGAAGTTCATAATACTTATTTATTATAACACACAAGTTTCCAAACTGAGGAAAATGTATGCGCATTCCAAAGAAATCCAGGCAATGCGGAAGAAGATTCAGAATAACAAAAATTAGTTCATACTATCATGTTCATGAATGTCAAAAAGCGACATTAAGATTTATCTCTAAACGAAAGAAAATGCTAGTGAAATTGGTCAAAGAATAAATTTCTCCAAATAATCTCGGCAATGATTTCTTGTTTTAATGAGATACTTATATTAAACAAATAAATAAATAAAAATGAAAATCTGAAAGGTTTCAGATTTTAAATTACGTCCAAAGGGGCGTTTTTTAACACTTTCTGTGTTACCTTTAATTTATTAAATACCATGTTCTTAAACCATAAAATTCAGTTAAAGAACAATATCGCAAAATAATTTTAAATTGAGCATATCTTTAGAATTTCCTACATACAGTGTCACGCACTCGAGATAAAAATGTTTTTTCTTTACAGCGTTGCCATTGCTCGCTTTGAAATCCTTGAGTTTGTTAATCAAAAATTTGTTAGAGTTTTGCAAAATATGAAATCGATAATAAAACAAATTCCAAATTTCAAATTTGGGCTTCCAGATGCCCATATTCGCAGCAGGATTACGTCATTCAAAATTCGATGGCTCTAGGTTCCGTTGTTTTATCACAATGCGAGAAACATACATATATTTATGCACATTCTTCATTATTTAATTTCTTTAAATATAATATAGGGCAGCAATATTTGGTGGCAACAGTTTGAAAGGTGAACCGACATTTAATGTTTCCGACGCAAAATTGCAAAACGAAAAGAATAGTCCTTCAGGAACAAAGCCCCTTTGGACAAAAAAAAAAAATAAAATAAAATAAGAGTACCTTCCACAAAGTTTGAACCAGAGGATTGCAGTTATACAATTAACATCCTAATATAATACTCGCTTTTAGTGCTATTATTTTTGGTGACGACTTTTCAAAATACTTCCAAAACATTTAGATGTCCATATGAAGAACTTTTAAGAGCTATGAAAATGAGGGAAAAGAAACTTAAATGAGAGAAAAGAAAAAGATTTTATAAATAAAAATTATAACGAATAAGTTATTTATGAAACGAACTGTATTAAATAAAATATATGCATAAGAAATTAGATTAAAAGCCTTGAGAGAATATAAATTAATATAGCATCGAACGAATGTCATGTTATTACAAAAGACAGTGGAAAAATTTAAATCTATAGATTTAAATGTATTAGCACCGTTCACCATTTACTAACGGATACTTGGGATGCAGTATTGTCTACAGATTACATCAAAATTACCCCAATATTTCTTCAATCTTCTTTATGATACATAAACCTGTCCTTCTAATACGTAGCTTTAAAATAAGTGTTAAAATTAATAGTTTGTAATAAAATGTTTTTTCAAGTTCTTATAGTCGTTAATTAATTTTAAATAATAAATAGGGAATAAAATTTCCCATAATAATTCCGTATTGGGTAATGTATAAGAAACATAAATTTCTTCATGATCCATACTTTATTTGATGCGATTTTGAAAGTGTGAAAGGCAAAGCACGCTAAACAAGAGAAAATCTAAAGAAATCAAGTTTCTTATGATATTTCAAAAAAGAAATAAAAGAATTTGTTGACAGAATGTATGAATATGAAATGATACGCAAGACACTGGAAAGCTTCGAGTAAAACTACTGACCCATATTTCGTCAAAAGGATTATTCTTTGTTCTCCAAAGGGTTATTTGGGGTATTTGAGAAAAAAATGGGAAAACAAAAGTTTATTTTATTTTCATAAACGTTCTAGAAGTGCAAATCGAAATAAAAATTTGTGTTTAAAAAATGTATTAATTTTTTTAGAAGTGTAGAATCAGTAAGAGGCTTAGAGGAAATTTCGAAATTTTTTACTGTTAATTTAATACAAAAATGGTGGCAACAATGATTACACGTTGTATTTTACATCAAGAACAATAAGACAACTGGCCGACCGAGATGGACTGAACGAAATCATATATCTGCGAAATATATGCTTACAGAGTTCTCTATGTTTCAAATTAATATTAACTCCTAGGAAAATCCTCAACCCCCCCCCCCGATTTAATCAGTCTCTTCTGCTGTAAATCGCGTACCCAAATTTCACCTAATTTGATGATTTTAAGCACTCAATTTCTCATGAATGAATTATTGTATGTATGCAATGATGATGCATAATAAATCGGCGATAGAAATTAAATAATATATTAAATGAAATGAAGCAAGCAAAGGAGTTTACGACACTTGCAAAGTAAGTGTTCTCAACAAAACAGAGCAGGTTTAATAAATAAATAAACAGGTTGTTAATATAACAAATGAAAAGTTACTTTAGCTAACTTAAATATAATACTAATTTGAAGGCCTTTTTAATTTTATTTAAACTTTTGAGTCAATTTTTGCACTTTTTGAAAAGCTTTAAATATATATTTAAATAGGTAAGCCATCATTGTTTCGTAAAAAAAATTGTCCGAATAACGATTCATAATATTACTAAGGGAGGAATTATATTAAACAAAACTTGTTAGCTTCGTTATAATTATTTACATATGATGTTTTAAATGGTGCATGATTACTATAAAATATACATTTTACGAAGGTAAGTGAAGGTATAGAGTATGTTTTGAAAATATACGCATTTTCATATTAAATTTAATTTTTTTAGCTTTTGATCTAGACTTAAACTACATGCTTGTTTAATTTTTAATTTTTATGTTTAATTTTATTAGATATATGTTCTCTTCGTGTACTTCTGAGTTTTAATTTATTGTATCTTAATAATAGTTTTAGGCTAAAGTAAAAATGGATACTTTTTTTGCTGCTTCAGACAAGTTCATAAAATTCCAGAATTAAGAATTAATTCTGGAATTTTATGACTCAGTTGCGTAATATTTATTGAGTGCATATGCATATATAGTCAATAAATATTACCCAATTGAATATATATGTGTGTGTATATATATATATATATGTAATAATAAAATTCCATGGTCAAAAATACACTTAAAACCCTAACTTAAATTTCATTTTTTCTTTTTATTTTTCCCCAGTCACACTTCTAAATGCATGTTCTTTTCATTTTAATGGCGACGATCTCTTATTTGAAAGTACGTGGAATTAAATTCGCAGCCCCGTAGTCAAGTTGATTTTCCCGCCTTTTCTACACTTGAATGTTCTGGAAATATTTAAAGCGAACTGGATTGGTTAACGAGGCTGACGTCATTTCTTGGAAGCTCCGCCTTTCCAGAGATTATAAAAGGACTCGCAAAGGAATATCGGGGGTTGATATCAAAGCCATGCTGGGAAGGAATAAACTCCTAAACAGCTATGCTTTTAAATTTTATCTTTTAGCTTTCAATTATTGCTATCTTTTAGCCATTATTTGCTTTCTTATGCCTAGTTTACTGCAATTTGCCATGTATTTGCCTTAATCCTGACAAAATAGCCATTATAATTGCCATAATATCATCTAATTCATAAAATTCTTCCTGTTTCACCCGATTAGGGTGTTGATGCACAGAGCATCATCTCTTTTTGGCAATCAGCCTAAGGTTAATAGATTAGTAAAGACTCCAAGAAGTCGATGCTAATATTGAACTAATTGAAATGAAAAATGAATATCGGGGGTCTTTTCATTAATGTAACGATGGCGTAAACTATATATACAATAGAAAATGTTATTAATTGTTCTTTTTTATTTAACTCTGATTTTTGTAACTGCTGTTTTTCATGGAAATTAATAAATGGATCCTGTTTTTTCTTTGAACTTATCGTCTGATACTTTGAGCTACGACTACATTTGGTACATCACACACACACACACACATATATATATATATATATATTCATATATTTAATATTTATTTATTGAGTAACATTTATTACTCAGTTTTTTAATTTTGTTCCAAATATTCTGAAGGTGCGTAGAGGGATTTGTCAATTCACTTGCTATTTATGATTAAGTATGGCTTTTCACGTTGTTAAAAATTTTAACAATTTCCTCAAAATTACTTTCGTGAACGGACTAGCGAGGTCAGGAAGCACACTATTGAAACTATATACATGTCGATCCTTAATTAAGCGTATATACATTTTCATTGTCCGTTCATTACGTGTATTTTTCTCTTTTTTTTCAAATTATTTTTGTCGATAGGATTTTAAGATTTTAATTTAAAGAAACGTATGGAGATAAGCTTGCTGTATTATTGCTTAGTACTAGACCTTTCTTTCAACATTCATACATTTACAATTTCCTTGCAATTTATTCCAGAATTTAATGCATTTTACCTTTTATTCGCGTGTTTATGCATAACTACTACTTTCCTACGTTCTTATATAAGCAAATTTAAACATGTCTTAAATACTTTAGCTTGTTTTATATGCGATAAAAAGTCAGTTATGTTTTATAACTTGTCTTTCCTGTTTAGCTTTTCTATAATATATATGTGTGTGGATAATACAGATAGAGGTTTCCATTGTGCGTTAGTTAAAGTCGTGAAAATGAGAGAGAGAATTTTAATGGGGTGTGAAATATCGGGTGAAAGTTGTTAATGCTTCGTTTGACATGAGCTGCGCGATGGCGACGTGAAAATTATTAATAAATAAAAAATAGCAAACATAAAAATATAACAATAATCTAACAAAGTAAAATGCAGAAAAAAACATTAACTTTCTTATATACCCACAGTAAAAGAGTCAGATTAAAGAAAGTTAAATGACAGTGGAATAATGATGAGAAAAACGCGCCATCTTCTTCTCGTACCATCAATAAAAAAAAAAGCGGGAATCAATAAAACATTTAAGATTCTCGAAGTAATCTGTTCCAGTTTCACTTGATCGCTCCAACAGCCATTCAGGTAGAAACGGAAAATAGGATTCAAAGGATTTTAAACTTGATGAAAAATAAGAAAACTGCCGAGCTTACAACTGAGCAAAACAAAAACACTTTAAAAAAATATATATATATAAAAAAAACTCGCAGATTTATTAACTTTCTAGCATTCAAATAATTCAGAATTTTGCTTTAAATGTAACTGTATTTATAATGTAAATATTAACTTAATCGAAGCAAATATATTGCACACGAAATATACTCTAATAAAACACTCAAAAAATTTCAAATGAAGAAAAGAACTATTTTGGAACTCAAAGAATTATTTTGGAGAACTATGGGAAACATTTTTCTGTTCTTATTTAATATAACGAGAAATATTACATTTAAAATTTCCAAAAGAATTGTTGAAAATATTTACAACGGAGCTACAACTATCTAAATATTTTGTAACACTAATAATGAAATTTTATCTAAAATATATGCAGATAACCAAATTTTAAAAGCTTCTCTTGTAATATAGTTTTTAATAACATTTTTTGAAACAGTATTTTCCTGGACATATTGAATAAATAACATATTGTTACAATTAAGCCTTTTCTATGCATATTATATCGCTTCAGACTATTATTACACGCGAAGAAAATATGTCATACTTAAAATAAAATTCAACACTTTCTTTATTTCCTGCGTTACCATTAGTAAAGTATTGCAGGGCGTTATGCTGGAAGGATGGACTTTACAACAGGTGATGACTTTTCTCAGCTCGGCTGGAAGTTAAAATATTGTGCTGTCAGTTTTGGTTATTGCAAGAATTTGCTGACATAATCTGAAGAAGTTATGTCCTTTGAATAATCCAAAGTTAGGTGTTCTCACTGCACTTTAAAAAAAAATTAGCTTTAAAATTGTTTAAAAAATAAATTGGGCTGGACTCCATTCCAAAATATTAATTCCGTCTTTCTCTAGTTGATCCCAACGCATTTATTTACAGGAACTCCACAACTACTTAAGTACTGATTTATAGTGTCCCAACTCACAGCCATTAGACTCTTTAATCTCACTAACGGCCGAGCGGTAAAAAGTCGCTGAACACTGGTAGTTTGGTTCGAGTTTCGAATCTTGCGAACGGGCTGGCTGCATGGGCGCTTTTGTGGTTTTCCCCATGTGTAATCTATATACGAACCAGCTTCCCTTAGAAATTTCTCCACGAAAGCATCCCTCCTCTTAGGCAGATGGCCTTAGAGCTTTGCCGTAATTAAATAAACCAAACAAACCCAAACCAAACCAGATTGCATAAAAGAAAGTTATTTTTATTAATTTTAATGTTACTACTATTACCGGATGTGCTAAAAACTCTGTAATGAGGAACTAAATATTTAACATTGAATCTGTAACTAGAATTTTTTCGCAAGTCAATGTCTTTAATTTTTATGCTTTTTATTTATTCTCTGTCGTCTCTTTAATTTACGTCTACTTCAAAATCACGTAGATCACTTTCAAAATATGCCACGAGTTTTCATGAATGTTCTTTTCAGTCTAAGACCTTTTTCTATTTGCAGTTAACAGATGCATAATTTGATGTATTTCAAGATTTCAATTCAACACGCATTCCTAAAAGTTAGCGGTATTGAACATTTAATAGTGCCTAAACTGATTTATAAGAGGTGAATGATGATTTTAACGTTATCTGAGAAACTGAAAAAAAATTAACTAATTTATAACGCTTCCTTTCAAGAAGAAATCTTTAATTCTCTATTAACCTATCTGAGTAAAAAATCTCCACTTCTTCCTATTATTTGTACTGGAATTAAGCATATAATGCAGTGAAGCTGAAACTAACATTTATACCATATTACATCGTTTATGAGGAACAAAAATCAAGATTAAAATTCTCAGTTCTCACATAATAGAGATCTTTAACTTACCTTTGATTACGTGCAGTGAATGTATAGTTTTTTAAATTAATCCAAAACAGTCGCTAATAATAACATAATGAATAACAAATACTTTTTATCTTCTCAAAATGCTAAAGTGGCTTCGCATTTTTTATACGGTGCAGTGCAATGATAATGCATTGCTAATATGCAATGCTAATGATATGTGAAATTATACAAATTCAAATTATGTATTAAACATTTGACCGGCACGGGGTTTCACTAAGAAAGCGCAAATTTCTGAAAATTGCCTTGAGAAAGAGATCTTTTCTTGATTTTAATGCCAGAGTACTCAGGCACTTTATACCTGGATTTATATATTTTTAAAATATTGATTTAATTTCTTGGACGTATTTCAATATGCACGTATATATACGTTTTTACAGACATCACAAATATTCTAGGCCGGACATACACGCACTTGCCGGTCAGAAAAACATGATCTTGTGAATATCAGACTACCACGGAAAATTCAGACAGAAAATGCTTTACATGTTATTTTATTTGACAGGTAATATTTCATTTTTCGAATCAGTATTTTAGGCTGTTATTTGAAATGAGTGAAAAAGAAATCACATTTATTTGTACAATACAGCCCTATTTAAATTTCGATTTCTTATATTGATTTTTATTAGCCCAAAAGGGCCAATTTGCCCAGTGACTCAATATAAACGGCGAATCACTTTTTAAACTGTTGCCACTAAACATTAGAGTCCTGTATTATATTTAAAGAAAGTAAATAATGAAGAATTTGCCTAAATGTATATATGTTTCTCGTATTGTGATAAAACAACGGTACTTAGACCATCAAACTTTGAATAACGTATGTCTCCACCCGAATATAGGCATCTGGAAGCCCAAATTTTGAATTTTGAATTTGCTTTATCATTTATTTCATATTTTATAAAGCATTTATGAGTTTTTGATTAAGAAACCCAACGATTTCAAAGCGAGCAATGGCAACACTGTACGATAAAAAAAGCATTTTTATCTCCAGCGCTCGAAACTGTGTATCGGAAATTTTAAAAGATATACTGTTTGAATATTTTGTGATATTGCTGTTGAACTGAAGTTTATGGTTTAAATGTGGAGAACATGATATTTAATAAATAAAGGTAACACACAATACGTTATAAAAACGCCCTTTTGGGCGTAATTTAAAATCTGAAAGCTTGATTTTGAGAGTGAACAGATTTTTTTTATAAACTTAAAATGGGTCAGTGGTATTTGTTGATGAACTATAACAGAGAAAATTCCTCCCGTAAAGCTCTTGAAAGATCGAACGTTAATTGTAACAATTAAGTAAAGAGTAAGATGTTAAAACCTTTCAGTTTCATTAAAAGATATTCTATTTGAAGATTTTCGTATAATCATAACTTCTAATTTAGTCCGTCTTTCATTTTATTTTTAGCCCAAAGGGCTTTACCCTAGAAAGTCTATTAATTTCGTTTTGGCGTTTTGCGTTGGTTCAGTATAAATGACGGTTCACTTTCAAATTGTTGCCACCAAATATTACAGCCCCGTATTACATTTGAAGAAATTAAATAATGAAGAATCTGCATAAATGTATATATATTTCTCACACTGTGATGAAACAACGGTACCTACAGCCATCAAAGTTTGAATAATGCACGTTTCCACCCGAATATGGGCATCTGGAAGCCCAAATTTGGTATTTGTTTCATTATCGATTTCATATTTTGTAAAACGTTAACAAATTTTTGATTAAGAAACCCGACGAATTCAGAGCGAGCAATGGCTATACTGTACAGGAGAAAAACATTATCTCCTGTAAACATTTGAGACTGTGTATCGAAAATTCTAAAGATATGTTCATTTTAAAATTATTTTGCGATATTGCTGTTGAATTGAATTTTACCGTTTAAGTGCGAAAAACGTGATATTTAATAAACGTCGTTAAGCACAAAAAACGTCGTTAAAAAGTGTAAAATCTGAAAGCTTTTAGAATTTTTTTTTTATTTTGTGAGAATCCTGTAAACATTTTTGTGCTTATTTTTTCAGGATTTATTCTGTTCCTCAGATTGTCCAAGCATCTAACAAATAAAAGAAACTAATTATTAAAGAGTGATTGATAATGCAGTTTCTGCTATCTTCCAATCTTTTGTGAAGTACGATATCTCGTAAATTTGATTTGAGAAATTTATAAGCATTTCATATATTCCCATTAATATCTTGAACATCATTTCCATCACTGCGACAAAGATGATTCAACTTGAAGAAAGATATAACATTGTGAATCATATTTCTTTAATAAATACCTCAGTAAACTTCACTGCATAACGATACTTGAACTTTAAGGGCTTCAAGTTACGAATGCAGTTAACTTGCGAACTGAATCAATTAACCTATATCTATTTTATTTTACGGTTCACCTTTTTTAATCTTTGAGATCATTAACAAAAAGGTGATTGAAAGAACACGTGTGTCGCAACTTTTCTATTCGTGAAAGGTATGAAATGCAAATTATTCAGTCACAACTTTGATGTATTCTAATAGTTTAATTTGGCACACACCTAACTAACAAAATATTAAGAAAATTATGTCAAATTATCAGGCTGGATGTCAGAAAATTCCTTCTAATATTTAAAAAAATAAAAAATTAATTCCATAAAACACTTCCATTTGAACTGAAACATGAACGAAGAACCATGCTACAATTCTGAACAATAATTTGTTCCAATTTTTTATTTGGAAAAAAAATTACAAAATTCTGACTGTTAATTTCTATCACTTTTTAACTTGTAACATGTAGTTACATCTGAACGTGAGGAAGATCCTCTTTTAAGTAAACCGGAATATATCAGATAAAAATGTGCTCCCTTTCTAATGGCAAACTTTTAGGGAAGAACGTCTTCCAGTTTTTTTTTTTGAATTCTTGATATATATTGTATTATTGCAAGACAAGAATTTTCTTTTAGCATAGTTATTATGATAATCGTTTGAAGAACGGTATAAAAGCTCTTTTATTTATGCCATCATTTTAAAAGGAGTTTCAGGTATTTTCTTGAATTGCCGCAGACAATAAGAATGACCATATCCGCTGGTAATTTTTTTCTATTCTGAAATCTGGGGTAATAACAGTTTTGACTCAGAAAGTTGTAGTGAAGGTTTGGAATGAAAAAAAAAATATATGATGCAAGGATTTTTGCATTTCAAAATGTGCCTTTGTTGTCTCAGATTTCAAACTCGATACAAATCGACATCGTGCTAACTACATTATAGAATGGCCAGTCGCTCTATTTCGTGCCCCCAGGAGTATGGGAGAAAAAAAAAATGTCAACTTCAAGGCAAACGCGTGCTCTAGCCCCTTCTCTTCGAAAGAAATGCAATGATAACAAAATTCGTCCTTGATCTAGATCTAAAATCTTTTTCCTCATTCGAAATTACAACGCCTCAAATAACGGAATCTGAAGTTATTTTTCAATTCAGTGGACGACTCATGACACAAAGGTGGCTTGTGTTAAATATGCATATTTTCTTTTCCTGTTAAAGCTCTTTGCGCTCTCTTTTTGTTGCCACTGGCAAATTGAGATCTAAAAATCAATTATCGTCTGTAATGGCATTTTTTTAATGCTAATAATTCCGTCCGGAAATATTTCTTTTCCATAGTAACTTTAAAGCGGATTCTTCAGAGAAGTATTTTCAGAATGCAGATGCTTTTCATCTTTTTTATTTATAGTTTTATAAGCTTTTATTTAATTCATTTAGCTTTTGCTTGGTTATTTAGTTTATCATTATATACTGTTTCACTGGAGTTGGAATTTTGTCATCGATTTTTAACCTACTTCATGATAAGCTTTCGAGTTCAAATTTTGTACATATACTGTTGGTCGTTGACAATGCAATTGTGAAGAAAGAAGTTTTTCAAAATTCAATTTAAACTTTTTTAAATTTCGGGTTTAAATGATTTTTCGCACGTATTTTCGTTTAACGAGAAAAACCAAACCTATTCCAATTTTACTGTTTGTCCAAAGAACAGAGGGGGAGAAATCATTTCAATGAAAGCTGTACGAAAACTGTAACTTAATTCTGAATTTTTGGAAATCGCTCGATTTTTTTAAACTATTAAAACTTTAACATCTAAAATCTATCGGATATAAAATTTTGAAACTTCCACAAATTATAAAATAAACTTTTCTACAAATTATAAAACACAAAATTTCACAAATTTTTCACAAATTGTAAAACAACTTTTTTAAAACAAGACTGATGAAAAATATCAATTGAGTTGTTTATTGCATTTTTTTAAAATGCATCGTAGTCTGAATTAGACGGTAGGAAAGAGTATTTCTCGCGGAAAAATTACTTTTGAGTTTGCCATCTTGGCGCAATTACTGACAAATTGGCGATATTCGTTTTTTTGCTTTAGCTTCAAGTAAATATTCGTTGTATCACTGTTCTTACATCCACTTTTCGAAACTGAATATTCAAAGCGATTTATTCATTCTCTAAATGACGTTTAGTTATTTTTCTTTAACCTTATTATCTTATAATTTATTGCATGTGTTTTAATTATGACTAAAAGTTTCATCATTGATAAACTGTAATTGAGACTAAAAACAGAAAATAAAATGTAATTAAAAAGACTTTATACAGTAAGCTTTCATTTAATGAAAATTAAGTCACTGAAAGGAAAAAAAATAACTTATTCAATAGTTTAATGTGAATAGAAATTACATAATTCTATTAACAGAATACATCTACAATTTGATATCGCAAAAAATAAAAGCGTGGAGCACCTAAATAAGGAAATATATTAATTTAACTGCACTATCCAATGTATAAGGCTTTATCTTTCTAAATTTATCATGGGCACATGACAGGTAGCAAAAGTTATCTTTCTTGGAGATTTATGCATGTGAAAAGCAGTTTAAGCTAATTTTTTGTAGCAAAGAACTTGAGCGTTGCCTGTCTTAGGAGAGATGCTTTCGTGAAAGACCTAAAATTGAAGCTGGAAATGAAAGAAAGGGAATTGGTTTGCATTCATACTAAAGATGGAAAAGCCATGAAAGCTTCAAGTAGGCAGTTCATTTAATCGTTGGGAATGAAGCCTGAAACAGTCTGCGTTTGCTCGGTGGTATCATTCTCTTAGTGTCTTTCTCAATGAAGGGCTGTTTAAAAGAAGTTAGCCTGCATTTCATAACAGATTGCAATTCAAATCGAAAATTTTCCAGTTTTTTAGCTTTGCATTTAATGAATGCTATGCACGAATAGGATTCTTCTAGAAAAATAGCGTAATAAATAATTAAAGAGCTATATCTTCATGGTCTGTCGTATTTAACAAATCGTTAATTACAGTTTTATGTAAGCGCACAAAAAAAATAAAAAATTTTTAAGAAAGGTAGAATTACAGAAGATTAAAAAACTTGGCTATCTAAAAACTTCAACTTGCATTCTAACGCCATGAGGAAAAATTATGAGGAAAAAATTCAAATAGTTAAAAAGATACTAAGTATAAAAATTATATAAAAAATAATCATAAGAGTTTTAAAAAAATTGCAATTTAATCTTTGTGTTGAGATTTCAGTTTGACAACTGAAATACTTTTAAACTTTTATGACAGGTGTGAATACAGTTAACGAACACATTTTAGAAACTCAAGATACTGAAATAAAATCGCATATTTAGAATAAGTTGTTTAAATTCGAAATGCCAAACGTACAAGAATGTGCCTGCTGATATTTGTCCATTACATATTAACGTCACGTGGAGAATTTTGCAGTTGCTTAGTAAAAAACACATTTAAACATCCAAGATGCATTTTGTTCATTGAATCACTTGAATATGAAGCTTGGAATGATAATTCCCCTTCAGGAGAAGATGTATCAATTTCTATTCTGCCAAGAGAAGAAATTCGATCAATGAAAATACCTTATTTAAGGTAGAGGAAAAAGTATACACCAAATAAAAGTAATTTCTGTTACACTTAAAAATGGCTAAATGAAAGAAATTCGATGTAAAATAAAATTCTTACAAAGCAGAACAAAAAAGGAGGGATTGGCATAGCCAGGTGATGGAGAGGGGAAGATGAACGATTAAAATAACCGGTGTCTAATTCCATCTGTGAAATGATGCAAGGAAAACTGAAATTTCAGCGCTATTTTTAAAAACTAAATTGATAATAAAATTAAACCAGTAAAAGCCAATTATCAAATATATTTATTTCCATGCTACCTTTACTGTCTTCTCTCAAATTTGGAAAATCCACGAATAACTTAGTACCTGTTGCCATCAGGTCTGTAAAATCCCCCAAAAGAGATGCAGATGGCATTATGAAACGGCCTTGAATTATTTTCTCTTCGATAACTTCGCCGGTTATAATTGCAGCCTCATTTTACTAGTTATCTCAACTGATGTTACTCTGTCCCCTGGTGGCCCAGTTTAAGAAGCCAAGCTGTTCCAATTGTGCATGCACCAGTTCACGGCGAGTCGTAGTATTCAGGAATGGAGTCAATTTTCCTGATTCTACCGCTTATACCGTTTTTAATTCTTCCTCTGGTGGCAGTTAGTTATATACGGAATCATTCGGGCAGAGATACGAGGATTATCATATTTTGTGCTGTTACATAACAGATGATAATTCAGCTGTACAAACGCTAATGGTAATCACATAAAATCTAAATTATAATGCTTTGTAGGTATATTACGAATAATAATGATTTGTTCTCTTTCAGCATTAGAAAGGATTAATCTCATTGAAATATTGTATATATACTTGAAGTATCGGAAAATGGAAGTTTCCGTTTTATCACCTCTGCGGTTTTTTTTTTCTCCTGTTAAGTGAGTGATGGAGCTATAGTTGCTTTTATCAGATGAACAAATTGCTACATTTCTCTACGATTAAATCTACAGAGAAATTCTGTATTAAATCTGCGTTTGACATTGGAATTCTTCAGAATGAGGAATCGCTTTTTTATTCGCATAAAACAGGAGTTTTACATTGTTAGAAAGTCGAGGTTACAAAGAAAAGTTTCCTTTTCGATAGCGGAATTACATTTCTAGTTTTTTCTTTGAAATCAAATAATAAAATTAGAAGAAATACTGAAAGGATAGTAGAAGTTTACTAAAAATAAAATCCTGTATTTTTTAATATTTTAACAATATTTAAATATTTTTTAAAAATGAAAGTATAATAGATCATTACTGAGAAAAAGTATGTGTAGAGTTGTAATTATTATACACCAGATAAAAATTAAATAAGTATAGGACAGTCGTCTCATATCTTAAGCTAGCTGTCTTCAAAAAAAAAATTGTAGGAACCAACTGAAGATTTACAATTCTGCTGGAAATCACAAGTTTACCGCTTCAGAGGCCAGACCATCAAACATTTAATTTTTTTAATGTTAATTAGTTTGTAAATTTTGAGCGACTTTAAGGAATTATAATGAAAAATATTTTAAAATTTTCCCAAAATCTTAATTCTGTAGTTCTAAATTTATAAAGATATGCAAACACATTTGAAAAAATTTTCAAATTAATACATCTTAATTGCAAATATTTTTTGTTAATATTATTTACAGTTTTACAACGGTTTATTTGGATTTAATTCTGACTTTAATATATAATTTTTATCTCTTTTTTTTACTTAAATTAAAGATTTTTTACATAATTTACGATATTCAAGATGTTGATATTTTTAAAGAAGTTTCTATAATTTAATAAAAAATCGAAGAGATTATTTCAATTGGAGTATCAACAATGTCTTGGAGAATTTAAATGCATTCCATCATCTTTTTTCCTACCTTTAAGAATTTAAATAACTAAAAGTAATATAAAATACGAAACTGGGATAATTGCATTTAACGTTTTAACGGCCCTTAAATGTAACAAAACAGACGCAAGAAAGAAATTTATTTTCAAGTATGTTATAGTCAAAATTTTATCATTTCGCATAGTATATCGAAATTTTGATTAAAAGACATTTTCACAAATCCCTAATTTTAATTTCTTCCATATTGAGAAGAAAATCACTAAAGCATTCACTTGCACTTCCTGACATTATTCTCGGAACTTACTTTAAAAAAGTGACCAAAAACTTGAAAGTAACCTGTATTACTTGAAAGTAAATTGAAAAGTAACCAGCAGTAAAACAAATAAATCTTTATTTTTTCTTAAAAGGCCAGGTACTTTTAGATCGGCTAAAAATAAAAATTTTTAAGGCTTTTATATTAAAATTCGACTTCTTTCAAGCATGTTAAAAGAAACCTCATGTCAAAATTCACTTTAAATGTTATGATCAAAAATAATTCTAAGCTTCTGCCATTTAAAGTGCCAAATGGTTTAACATTTGAACAAATTCCTCATATTAAACTTTCTAAATTATTATATACGTAAGATCCTTCTGTAGACAATTTTATACATACATATAACTACGCATGATAGAAAAGTTGAGTTATTGCATATATATTTATATATTTACTCATTTTAGAAAAGCAACGTGCTTTTAAGATATCATGGTAATTTCCTTTTTCGATTAAGATTTAATAAAAATGTGATTTTTCAATCTACGTGTATGATTTCTCTGAGCTTGTTAGTTAGAACTTTAAGAAGTTTTATAAGCACTGAATCTCTATAAAATGGCCAATTACTGAACTTCTAAAACATGAAAGTTCTTAGAACTATAATTAAATTTGAAATCATATGAAAGTTTCGACTCTTCTGTTTTTATTGTTTGAATTAAAATTATAAAGGCCCCATTAGCGGCCGACCAGTATAAATACCCTGAATACTGGTAGTTCGTTCCGAGGTACGAATCCGGCAAACGTGCTGGCTGCTTGGGCGTTTTCGTAGTTTTCTCCATTTGTAACGTGTTAAAACGAGCCAGTTTCCCTTAGAAAGTCTTCCACGAGGGCATCCTTCCCTTCCGTGTGATGCTTTAGGGCGGAACACGTAAATAATAATAATCAAAATGATACTGATTATGTATGCAATGCTGTTAAAATATATAATTATGCATACTCCCAGCTTTGACCAATAAGTATTTATTTTTATATTTCTTTATTAATTGAAAACATTATGCGAATTTAGAGAGTTTTTATAGTGAAAATTTCAGTGAGCTTAACTTTCCCTGCTTGCTTTGAAATTGTTCGGCGGAATTTCAAGAAATGTTGACCAGTAAACAGTTATGTAATTATAAAATAGCCAGCAATTAATGTTTCTTGCATAAAAGGTTTAGAAATTATCCTTAACCTTCTATTAATAAATAGCTGGGTCTCAAAAACAAGAGAAGAAAGTAGAAGAAAAAAAATCTGAAAGGATTCAGATTTTAGATTACATCCAAAGGGATCTTGCTTAATAATATGAAAACTTGCCGAACGAAACAAACATTAAACTAAACCTAATACGTACACAAAAACAAACCCAATATAATTCCAATAGTCAACCCAATACAATTCCATTAATCCATCCAGTATAGACCCGATAACCAACATAATACAATTCCAAAAATTCCAATAGCCAACCCAATGCAACTTCAATTACCAACAAAGAAACATTAGCACTAAATTGAAAAGTGAATCGGACATTTTTGTGAAACGACGCAAAACGCCCAAACGAAAGTAATAGTCCTTTGGGACTAAATCTCTTTGGACTAAAAAATTAAAAAACGAAATTTTAAAGAAAATAGCAATTAGATTATTTTTAGTATAAGTAGGCCATTTGAATTATAATTTGCATTCCTAATTCGGGGGGGGGACAACTAAAATCAGTGATTTGTACATTTGTGAGTTTTTCAATTTTATATTTATAATAAAGAAGGTATTTTGCTTTTAATTTATTTCAAGTATTTTAATATCTGGATATAAAGTAAATAAAAGAAAGTAAAAGATCAAATACAATAGCGAGGATATCGAACTAGCCTATAAATTTTCACGTTAGCAAACTGATTGGTTACACAGATATCAAGTTTCAAATTATATTTTTGGCATATTTGGGCCCTTTAAAGTTACCTGACTGCTTAAGCCAAATACATTTCTAGCCTTAAGGTTCCACCGACAGCATTTGAAAATATGGTCTTTCTACAGTTTTGAGAGAACTTTTGAGATATAAAAATAATTTTTGGACGAATTTATTTTGATCATTTTTGAATGAATTTTTGTTAAAACTTTGACTGCAAGCGTTTTACTTTCACTTAAATTAAATATAGGAAATAATAAAAATTTATAATTGCAAAATGTTTCTTTTCTTACAATCATCACCTTTACACCATTAAACCAACTAATATTATAATTTAAATAATATTCAGTTTTTAAAAAACACGAAAAAAAACCAATCTTTCCTTACACATAAATAAATAAACATATTATCCCAAATCTGGTATCTTTGAGTTACGTTTTCATTTTTCGTTATATATGCCCACTTTCAAATTCTACTCCGCCCATCATTTCAGTCTCAAATTTGTACACGCATTGTTGCCAAATCGTTATTGTTTCGGTTACAATATTTGTCAAGGCACATATATTGATAAAAACATGCTAAAGTACTAATTAAACTGAATATCTCTTTTTTTTAAATTTTATAACTTATTTCTTAGAAACAAGTAAGTGTTTTATATCCAGATATAGAAATTAAAAGTAATCTATATAAAAAATGAGAAGTGATATAAATTTAGAAATAGTATGAGATAATTTCAGACCAAATTAAAAAAAATGCGTATTTAATATAAGTCTTCGAAATTTTTTAATAAATTATTCTTTAATAAAATATTATCCCTTTCTTATTTATTTTATTGCTTTACTTTTATCATTTACATTCCTGTATAATTTTCAGTAATATTATTTCAGTTACCATCGTTTTTAACATTATGTTTACTATATAATCGTGCATTATCATTCCAGCATACACAAACTGCTCAGTGATAAATTAGAAAAATTAAGAAATTTTGCGTATAGAAAATGTTCAGATTCTAGAGAAGAATAAATATTTTCTGGAAGCAGTTTACGTAAAATGTTTACCTCAATAAATTAATTTAACCAAACCTAAACATGTACTGAACAGCGTATTGACAACCTATATTGAAAGAAAGTATATTTTTTATTAAATTACGTTATTGCGTTTACATTAAAACATTTCTTTGAATTTTTTACCGTGAAAACCTTTTTTACATCTTAGAATATTGCTAGCAAAGAAAATGAAATAATAATAATGTTACGGATTTTGTATTTATTTAACTATTTATTTAGAATTGAAATTAAAATTGTTTTATTTTCCCGTGCAACGCAGCGCGTGACGAATTTGAAGAGAAAGCTAGACCGGAAAAGTAAAAATACAAGAGCTCGTGCATTTAATATTTGATAATAAATATTTCGTAATTGTTTATGCTATCCAGAAAAATCGAGAAAATAGATTTTACGAGAATATTCTCGTGATGATTAAAAAGCTTATAAAAGCCGAATTAAAACATCTCAGCTCAGCTGTTTTAAGCGAAGTGCTGTTGTTTACTTGGTGCTGTTATTGATTGTAACGAATTCGCTGTGAGGTCGAATTAGTTTCTCTGCATTTTGAATTTTAGTTCTGTTTATAGTCTAGTAGTTTAAAATTCTAACTGCTGTGAGGTATTGTGATATTGTACAAATATCTCTGAGGAAATATTTCAGCATCTTGTTTTATTTCCTGTGAAAAAAATAAATTTTTATTGACTTGTGGATTCAATCCATTACGAACCCGTACGCACGCAACAATAATATTAATTTTGTTGGTTTATAGAATTCGTAGCTGGTACCTTAAAATTTCTTTACGATATTTTAAAAAAAATTACGACTGTATTTCAATAGCAGTAAACGGCCAAAGCATTGTGTCATGTCTACAGAAGAATCTTTTGAAATCATTTTAATTTAATTTTTCAAAATCAAACAGGGAGTAACATTAATATACTACATTGGAAGTTTGGTAATACTACATTGGAAGTTTTTCAGTTTGTAAAGGTTATCCTATTCTTGTTCATAGGAACACTAGTACCATTTCACTGGATAGCATTTCTGGATAGCATTTTCATGAACTAATATAAACTGCATATATTTAAACAATTGCATCTACATAATCTCTTATAACAGCAGTTAAATGCAGTTGAGCCATAAATCATTTTCAAGAACAATCCGTTCAGAAGCTAAGCAAAAACAATTAACAACCTAATGGGACTTTTACGCTTAATCCTATGAAGTTCGCATCGTTCATCCTCTCACTCACACTCTCAGTGAAACAAAATCACGGGAGGAGAAAAAAAACAAGGTGAAATTCTCGAGAACAAGCAGTTCTCCAAGAAATATCAAGGCGTAATCTCTTGATGAGTTGTGCTCTGGATTTATGGAGGTGAATGCTTTTCAAACAACATCATACGAACGCGGAAAATATTTATTGATTTTTTTCTACTTGAAAATGCCGGTGGCAATCGTCCGGCACTTAGGCCTTCGTAATAGAAAGGCAAGAGTGTTTTCCACAATCTTGACCTTATTTGCTGAGTAAAATATCCGCGAGGATCGAAGTTCAAAATCTATCGTGTTTCTTAAAATTTTGTTCTAATTGTTTTATTGTACTTTGAACCAGATCTCGATTTTTGAGGTTTTATTAAGGTTTAACGGCCGTTTCTGTACCACTTTTGTTATCAGAAAAAATACACGAAAAGACTAAAATAATGAACACGTATGTCGTTTATATCAATAAAAGGTTTTTAGATCATTTCCGTTAAGTAGAATGTCCTACAAACATCAACAGTTTTTCTTATACTGCACTCCTTATGCATTTCCTAGTAAATATACAATATAAATACTTGCTTAACGAATTCTATAATTCAAATGCTAATTATGTTTGATCTCTGATTAGTTATCTCGTTATAACTTTAAAGGCGCATTACTTACAATTAATATAATACTAGTCCCAATGACAGCGAAAAATGCTTTAAGTCACATATTCGATAGATAAATAATTATTAAATATTTCAAGAGAGATTAATAAGTAAAATTCATTGAACTATTAGCTCTTAGAAAGTAAGCCAATAATTATTATCTTCCCAGCATCACTAAAACAAAAAATCACTAAAACAAAAACATTATGACATTGATAGAATTGTATAGCCTACCTTGAAGATATGCCTTGAAAAATAAAGAATTACAACATGGAAATAGATTGACTTTAATTCTAGAATAAAATGTTTTACACTTAAAGTTGCATGTACTTATTACTGAACTATGGATTTGATAAATTTATTATTTGTTAAGGCAATTTTTAAACATAGGTATCTAAATAACGTAAATGTATATTTGTATCTGAAATTTTTAATTCATCTCCGTTAATTACAAGATCAAATTTATTCTAACTTGTTTATTAAATTTTAAAAATTATTCTAAAAATAATTAAATTAAAATTTATTCTAAAATATAATTGACTTTCAGAATAAATTATACAAGTATGTTGATTAGGGACAGAGAACCCTTTTCCCGCATCGAATCCTTTTAAAAAACTTGTTTTATTCATCGACCCCCCCTTGCGTTTTTATATATAATGCACAGCCTCTATAACATAATCATAATACAAATAACTGTACATAAATAATTTAACAATTAGACGAAGAACTTGATCAAAGCTTTTGATTAAACAGGCTTATTTAGATTTATGTATTATTATCTTTTGTAGCATTATTATTTTAAATTTTATAAATATAAACAGATTTAAATGTTTTAACTAACAAAAGTAACCGCCGCAAAGCTTCGAATGCAACGTAGTTTAAATTAACAAAACTTTAATCCGCTGAATTTTCTGATCTTCTATGGCAATATTCTCTCTCTTTCTAATACATCTTCTTAAGGTGTTGTAGAAAATATTATATATTAAGAAACAATACAATAAATTGTTGCAAGTAAAATGTGTTGCGCGTTCCTGCTATATTTTAAATGTAACCAATTTAAAATGTAATATTGCACAAGTAAGCTTCAAAGTACACCACAGGTTTTTAATTTATGTACATGTCTAATTAATTCATATAAATAAAAACTTAATAACTCATTATAGTTATCTGGTATTTGCATCACAGTTAAATTTAACAGTTATCCTGACTTAAAACTGAAGAAAAATGGACGCAACATATTAAAATAGTAAATTAATCATTAATTTTTTTGCTTTATTTTGACCGAAAGTTAATTGAAAATAAATTTCAAAATGACACTTTATTTATTTTGAGGAAACAAATATAGGCCACTATATAGCTTCTAAAATTTGCTTACAATAATTAAAAAACTAGCTAAATGCCTTTGAAAACAAATAAGTCCACTTTCAGTTTCCATATCTACAAAACACAACCGAGAAACTAAAAAAGTTATTAAAGCGTTTTCAAACTTTGATAAAAATTATAATTTTTGTTAAACCTTGTTCGTTATCTTACCATCTGAAATAAACCAAAACTAAATTTTCTAATTTCCCAAGATTTTACATAAAACTATATAGCAAATACATATACTTCAACTAATATCAGTTCACAAAATGTGGTCTAAGAAATGCTGCAATAAAAACTTAAGGGTACTTACCAAGTAAAAGCACAACAGAATATCCCCAAAGGTTTAAAGTTCCAGTTTTCATATTTAGTTGCATATTGAGTAATTCAGACATCCGGCGCATAACAAATGAAAAGAAAACGAAAAAACCCAAATCTGTTCCTTAAGAGAGAAGTGTAAACACTACAGCAAAGGACCTGTAACGGACATCTCAGTCTCTTCGTTGTTTACAGTCCGAACAGATTTGGACGGACTGAAGAGCAGACGAAATCGAAACCCATTTGACATAACGGTACCAAACGTTATTAGCGCCATCTATCGAAGGACGGGTGAAGTAACGTGGGAACTATGCTCAAGTGCTCTTCTATGTTATTTTTCATTGTTTGCTTCGAAGGTTCGTCCTTTGAAAAGCAAAAAAATAAATAAAATGCCCTTGGAATTTCAAAAGCTGCTATTAACAATAGGAAGTTTTAATTCATTGAATGGTCCATTCTTTTATTTACCAGTTGCGAAGTTATTACGAATATTTTGGAGCCGGAATTCGAATTAAGCCAGGATATATAAAAAGCGATATTATCACTTTGCATGCAAATAATACTAAATACTTTCCCACGTATCTGTGTTACGCATATTTGAGTAAGGACAAATCAACATAAGTGAAGTAAGCTTTATTTCCTGGGGATAAAAAAGTCTTACCTCATTTACAGTAATATTTCCTTTCTAACACAGCGTAACCAAGTTTAAAATCTCTTTAATTTCATACTTGTACAGCTCTGCATCATAGTAAACTCAAAAGTTAAAATACTAGTGTGACGTACAAGCGTTTCATTTATTTCTCTACGGTTTTAAAGATTTCCGTTATATATATTTTCATAAAATGAAGATTTATTATAATAAGACAAAAATAAATATAGAATTAAATACAGCCTGTAATAATTATGCATAATAATTTTAAATGAATACAGATTTTTATGTAAATAATAACCGAGATAAAACCAAGTAAATAGTGATTTGCAGGGTTCCATTAATTTTTACTGAAAGCTATTATAATTTGTTAGCTTATTTCTGTCTTCTCTTACACCCCTCGCGTTTCCTCGAGAGGATGTAATCGAGCTACGGTGAACGAGTGTATTTAAACTGATGTAGGGAAAAGTTTAGTCAGACCGTGATTTAACTATTTTGAGTGCATACTGATACAACACGATTTCGCTATTGTGAGAACACGTTATTATTTCTTCCAGCTGTTAACTTGAATATCAGCTTCGCATTCTTGCCGCCGAATTGTTATCCTGCTGGTGTAGGTACCGAGTCAACCTGTTAGATTAAACTGTATCGTGTAGTCTTGTCGTACTCTTTGACTTTCAATTTAGTGTCACGTTACGTTTTAAATTTTGCACCGCAAGTGGTCGGTAATTTTAAGCACTTTAGTCCGTGTCGTCTACAAAATATTGTGTTCGATAAAAGGGTCTTTTATACACTTCCTCTGTCGCTTTCAAGTCTTAGCGAGAAGTCGCAAAGAATAACACTTAAATATCTAGTCTCTTTTTATGATAGCGAAAAATACTAGATCCCACAGATTTACGTGCAAAAAAAAACCTGTGCTGAAATAACAAAAAGAATGCAAAACAAAAGAGTGCAATGATTGTGATAAATACATATATACATGTGAATAGGAGGACAACAACTCAACTCCACGAACAGGGGAGCGAGAAAAAAATGGCTGATGG